>JAOVVA010000034.1:6038557-6060491 GCA_028565275.1 Leiocassis micropogon
TACTGTGTATATATATATACTGTATATATACATACAAATAAAAAAAATGGAGATTTGTATATATTACAGGTAAATGCTATAGATCGTTTAAGAGTGTAACAGTGTAGTGTAGAATTTAGCAGTGTGATGATGATGGAAAAGAAGCTGGACCTAAACTTGTGCGAATGTTCCTGGACTTTCTCTTGGATAGAATAAGGTCAAAACGTTGCATGTATAAAAGCGTGTATTGCATTAGCTGTTTATTTTGTACATGAATTATGTCCTTTATTGCATAATTCATGTATGCTCTTCATCATTTCTTCATCAACAGCATCTCCAAGGCATTAACAGAAGTTCAGTCGGTCTTAGCCGACTCCTCTCTGCTGTCTAACATCAAACTTCTCTCTGACGATATCAACAAATGGACTCCTATCCTTGAGAATTTTAATACAGCCAAAGGTAAAGAAAAAAACCCAGACTTTTATTATGTACGGTATATTTGCACTGCAATATTCAATTAGTTCATCCCCATCACCAAAGCTTTCTTTTCCTGAATTAAGTATTAAAGGTCTTCGTTTCATGGATTTTTACACTGGGTAAGAAGATGAAAGGATGAATCATTTTCGCTGAAGGGTTTTGTCAGAGATAGACAAAGTTTCTGCTAAAATCTATTCTGCACTGCTATTTTTGGTGTGACTCAGCCTTGACAATGACCAGGCTCTTACATCTCTCATTGACTACCTGAGCATATGATTAACATCTGTTAAATTGTCAAGTCCAACTGGTCAGAAGGTTATTAACATTCTTTTAACAGTATTGCTGACAGTCGTCCCAGCTTTTAATGCACCCATAATAACCTCATGAGGCCTGGACTCATCTGTTATGTATGGTACATTGTAATTTCTCCTGACTGATTCTCTTTATTCGCACCTTTTAACTTTGAACTTAATCAATGTCTTCCACCAGAAGAAAGTCTGGCAAAAGAATAAAACCCAATAGAGGATTGAACAAGGATACTGTATATACTGTACTGTACACAATATAAATGGGAGAAAATCCCCATATGAGGATCTCTATAGGTATAGCAGATGATCCGCTTGTGTTAATGTTGATACGCTCAAGTTTCTGTAAAAAATACATACAGCTCATCGAGGGAAGAAGCAATGTTGAGGCTCACGTTTACACACTATTGGTCGGATAAGCTTTACTTCAAATGATAAGACAGAGATTGATGTACAGTAGAGAAGACTGATTATCAAAATAATTCATTTCCTATTGTAGATGCATACATTAAACTTGTTTGCCTAAATAAATAGTGTTTGTCCATGAATACATTAGCCTTTAAATGTAGCTGTAGGCAGGATGTCTTTGAAGAGGGTTTCAAATGAAATTTTTTAATCTACTTTTGAAAAAAAAAAATCTTCTTCTGAAAAAAAAAATGGAAGAACTTGGAGAAAACGTTACGTGAACAGTTTTGTAAATATTGAACTGCATTGTGGCTCCCAAAAGGCAGCAAAGCCAGAGTTCAAATCCTCCCAAGAATATATAGCTATTTCTTACCACAACTATATTTACCTAGATATGATAATTTGCCAAAAAGAATGAAAGTTCTAATTCTGCATTTATCTTGTTTTGCTGTCTGTTTGCATGCAAAAATATTTCAGTTTAAAGTTTTTAGAATTATATATAATGAGAATATAATATATAGAATGAGATATAATGATTAAATCAGGGGCAAAAATTCTATCAATCTATCTATCCATCCATCCATCCATCCATCCATCCATCCATCCATCCATCCATCCATCCATCCAGTCTCTGGGTTCAAATCCCAAATGTGGTCTGTGCGCACAGAATTTGAATGTTTCCCCATGCGTGGTGGGGCATTTCCTCCGACTTTCCAGTTACCTCCCACAGTCCAAAGTCCAAAGCCATGCCAAATTGACTGTAGTGTTTGAATGACAATTGCAAAACTGCCATAGAAACAACAGATATACTCTATGAGGAGTATCCTTGCCGTACATATGGATGGACCAAACAACATAAAAAATTGGTTAAATTTGTCTGTCTGCGACTGAGTTTGCATGTTCCCCCCTATGCTTGTTTCCTCCGGCTACTCCGGTTTCCTACCACGGTCCAGATTAGGTTCATTGTCCCAAATTTCTCACAGCGTGTGTGTATCCTGCGATGGATTGTCACCTGCTTGACCTTATATGTAGTAAAATCTCCAGTGTTGAATTAACACCCTAAGTTCATACAGGTTCAGTTGGAATCTAATGATCTCCAAAAGTGTCAAATCAGCACTGGAGATTTTGATGGGTAGATTCTTAAAAAAAAGAAAAGAAAAAAAAACCTGTGGAAAAGCTCAAGATGAGTAAATACTTATGCAAAGTAAATGTCATCCCCATGAGTATAATAATTCTGGCACGACACACACACACGAGCTAATTTATGGAGCCGATTTTTTCGAATCTGGAGTGTCAGGCAATATATCCTCGTGTTGTGTATTGTGTTCGTTAGACTAATTCTGTCTAATGACATTCAAATTTCTCAGAGACCTCATTTGCAGATGGGCGGAAGAGGGCCGCATTGTTGGCCGCCAGGTAAGCACTCGACGTGCATTTGCATTTTCGAGATCGCGGGCTGGTAATTTACAAGATTAAATTTATCAGGAGCTCTGAGGACGCATAATTAATGAGCGAAGGTGTCAGAAATGGGGTGATAGCGGGCAGGCAGGACAACCTGTGAAAGGATTTGGCTGAGGGATGTGCAGAGAGGTTAGGATGTGACCGACCAAAATGTAAGGAAATGGCGGTGATGCTGCAGGAGTTCGTGCGGATGATGAAAGCACAAGGTGATGGCATTAATCTCGCTTCAAACAGGGTTCAGATTGAGGCCACTTAGCGTGAGTGGATGTGTGTGAGAGAAAGATAGACAGAGAGAATATGTGTTGAGCTCATGCTTATCCTAGCTGATGGAAATCAAATGAAAATGGAGCCTGGAATATTATCATCCATAATGCAAACACTAATTACTTCAGCACCACTTCCAATAGATGCTTCCCCATCTGCTCTTTCTCTAATTACTGCTGCACCACGTGTTTGCACTTTAGCCAGGTGACATTTCAGAGCCGCCTTTTCATTTTCGGCGCCGAAATACTTTTATCTGCCGATATGAACAAGAGACACGTTCTGTATAGCTTGAATAAAGTATAATAAAAGTGGATCAAGCTTGACCATGCACCTAATTGACAAAATGAAGGTCGGGATGTGCAGTATTCACGGAGCTGCACACCAACACCTACATACAAATGAATAACATAAACCTATTGTGGCGGGCAAAAGTGTTAAAACACCATATGCCATGTATTATATTTCTTCCTGTGCAGAAAACAGATGATGTCACCAATTAGTTCGAGTCCATCTAGAGGAAGGGTTGTGCTAATTTGAATCCACCGCCTTAGTTAAGGGATGAACCAAACGTGTGGCAGGACTTACTTTCTGAAGCCAGGGTGTCCACCTCTGCACAAAAAATGCCTTATACTGGGGAATTCTCAAGTAAATCGCAAGTTCATTGCATGAAATGACACTCACTCACTCATCATCTATACCGCTTTCTCCTGTATTCAGGGTCGAGGGGGGCCTGGATCGTATCCCAGGAGACAGGGCATGAGGTACACCCTGGACAGGGTGCCAATCTCTCACAGGGGACACACACATACACACACACTCCAGTCAATTTTGGGAACGCCAATTAGCCTAATCTGCATGTCTTTGGACTGTGGGAGGAAACCGGAGTACCCGGAGGAAACCCATCAAGCACGGGGAGAACATGCAAACTCCATGCACACAGAGACGCAAATCAAACCACGCCTGGGAATCGAACCCGGCCCTTGGAGGTGCAAGGTGACAATGCTAACCACTACACCACCGTGCCGTTGCATGAAATAACAATTTTTTCTTATTATATTTATTGTCATTATTTATAAAAAAAAAATTACATGTCACTACAACATCAAATTGTACTTTTGTCTCAATGTGTCTCAACGTTTGACTATCTAAGACTTATAACAAAACAGGCATTGTTCATTGTAAGAATTGCTTAAAATGAATTGCCTAGCTGATTAAATAGGAACTAAGATTGTGACATATTGTAGGAATTTGTCTCCATAAGGAAAAATAGGGCAAGGTTCTAATAGAGCCGTATTCAGATTCATATTCGAGTTAAAATACATGCCCAGCATGACCATGGCTTTTATACTGTCTGAATAATACATCTAATCATCTACTGTATATAAGCTTTAAGATTGTAAGATTTTTCTTTCTATGACGAAAAAAATGGTACACCTGCATAAATCACCCTGACCATATACACTTGTGAAATAAAACACCTAATCGTCTAAAAAATTATTAATATTGTGACATTTTGTTCCCATCAAGAATTTTTTTTTTTGATGGCCAACTGGTACATAAGGTGACATAACACTTACATAAGACCGGCATGCCTTGAATGTTGAAGTTTGCAGGGTTTTCTTGTGGGTTTTCTTCGGGTACTCCGGTTTCCTCACACAGTCTAAAGACAAGCAGATCTCCACGGTCCCTATTTGGACTACAGAAGTTCCTAGAAAGATGGATGGATGGAAGACCATCATGAGACCTGGTGTTTTGATGTTAAGAATATAACTTCATGACAGCTCACTTTGTCACTTCCTTAACTGCTAAAGTCACATAATGACAGGGTGACCTAATCTGCTATGAGTGCTTATAGCAATGCCAGGCACTGTAATGACAGGCATGCATATTTTCTCCGACCTTTAACTCACTCTGAAATTCTAGTGAAAGAATTTTATGATGTTTCTAACCACCTTGAGGAGTGGCACATAACACAATAAGAATCTATGCCAATTTATACAATATGCCATCCTAGAGGCATTATGCCAACTTATTCCATAAGGAAAAAAGAGCAAAAGGGATGTTACAACACAAAGTAAAAGCGCAGCATTAATAGAGTAGCATTAATGTAAGTATTTGAAGTACTTACCAACTACATAAGCTCAAAAAGAAAAGCAAACATATATTAAGGCTTTGTGGTCACTTACTGCACAGTGAAATTCTTGCTTTGCATATCCCAGAATATTTGGGTTCAGAACATGGGGTTAGCCATGATACCTCCCTCTGGAGCAGATAGGGGTAAGGCCCCCAAAAAGTGGCAACATGGTGGAGCTGGGGCTTGAACCGCCAACCTTCCGATTAGCAACTCAACTGCCTGAGCTTATATCAACAAATATCATGCAGTTATATAGCCCTATTATAGTTCTGTAGCCTGACAGTGCCATACTGCTGTACATTGCATTACCCTGTACATTACATGTCCCTAATCGCAACAATGTTTGGATTAATGAACACCACTTTTTGCATTCTATTATTCTATTATTGTAATCTGAGACTCACATTGATGTCGTAAATATTCCTTGATGCACACACCATAGTTTATGTTCAAGACCCTTGTTTTTATGTCATGTCCTTAGTGTAGCGTTTTTCATATTTTCACCAATATAAAATATAATCTGGACTCCGCCTTCGTGTCCAACCACTGATAGAACGTGAGATCCTCCACTGTGGATGCAGCAGATTTTTTTTAAGTGTCCAGAAAACCCTTTTGGAGAGGAGCCAACTAATGTGGGGAGGCAGTGGACACATCTCCCATCATCACTGCCACACTGAAGACGTTGTTATCCTTTCTTTGTCCTCTGAGGTAATACTGTATTTCCACCCCTCTTCCCCGTAAGGCATGTCACTTAAGAATAAGATTCAGTTATTTGTCAAATGTACCTTACAGCATAGTGAAATGATTCTTTTTTTTACATAGCCCAGCTCAGAAACTGGGGTCAGAGTACAGGCTCAGCCAGGATACAGTGCCCCTGGAGCAGAGTAGCAGTGGCAAGTTGGTAGTGCTGGGGCTTGCTCTCTCGACCTTCCGATGTGAAACCCATTAACCTACAGCCTTACCCTGTATGAGCCACCACTTCCCTAAATTTGTTACTTTGTCTCCCTGCTCCACCTCTCCCTAAATTGCACTTGTTACTATGTCTCCCTGCCTCATTATGCCATCCTGCTCTATTCTCCACTGGGAATGTCGCACTACCTCCTTGCCCTATTGAGAGCATTGCTTCACCCCCCACTATCTAGAGAACATTGGTCTGTCTCCTTCCCCTGCTGAGGACATGACTCCCCTACTGTATCTTGCTTTGCAGATAACGTCCCCACCCACTTTGACCACAAGGAGAGCATCAATCCATGCCCTCTGGCTCCACTCAGAACTTGGTTCCATTCTCTTGCTTTGTCGTGGATGGCTACCCTCTCTTTTTGGTCCACCTTGGGCTCCCTTGGATGTCATGCCTCCCCTTATCAATTTGGGGTAGAATGTGCCACCTCAGTGCTTCATGGAGGTCATCGCCTTCTGTGTTAAGAGTAGCGCTCCTAAAAGGACATTGTTGGCCAAAGGGCTTTTTTCGACGTAGGAACATTTACCATGACTGCCAAGGACTACCTTTTGACTGCGTTTAACATGACAGGAGATGAGTGTTAACATGTTTTCATGCTTTAAGTGCTTTGTTTTTATGTTTGCACTTGAATAAGATGTTATCTGCTCTTGTATCTGCCGTCGCCTCCAATCGCAGACACCCATGAACAGTTACCAATATTTCTTCAAGCTTAATAAGGGTAGAATTTTGTAGGAGAATGTGCTTTGTGTGTGTGTGTGTGTGTGTGTGTGTGTGTGTGCAGAGATAGCTGTGGGAGGTTGAATCTGTGTATTTCATTACAGCAGAACAACTCTTTAAGGACCAACATGTGTTTAATAAGGCTCAGCATCTCCCACAATGACCATATGAATATTATCATCCTCCCACTCGCTACACACCCACACACACACACACACAAGCACACTGCATAACAAAAATCTAATACACACCTTCAAAATTTTATATTAGAAGGCACACCAATAAGAGGATAATAAAAGACAGCCCCTGTGGTAGGAAAATATTAACATAGCTTCAAGCATGGTTGATTACGTTCATTCGTGGAAGATTCGGTTAGCCGCTAATTAGCAACCACTTACAAGCCTTGAAATCGTCATGAAAATAAGTTGCTAATGACTCTTGGCTTCAATTTCAGTTTGGTCTCATATTGCGGTTGAGGTTCTTAGACTATATTCGGGTTGTGACTGATGAATTTGACGAATTAAAACCACTTTTCATAAAGAGGTAATATTCGGTCTCCTGCAAACTGTAATCCTTGTGTGTATGTGTGTGTGTGTACACAGGTCGCTCAATACCTTTACGCAGTGTTCTGAGAGATAACGAGACGCTCTCCGAGTACCTGAAGAGCAACCTGTCAGTATCAAGTGCATCCGCCCAGAGGCTTCTGAGTGTGAGACTCCAACTCAATCAGGTACAAACCTACACTAGACTTCAGAAAACTGTAAGCCATGGAACTTTGAACAGATCCGAGCAGACTCTATGTGTATACACTATGTAGCTATTTTTTACTAGAATCTTGGAATTGTAATTCAAGTTGCTTAGATTTCTTAAGTACGAATTTCAGCAGCAGTAATCCTGTCAATGATGCACGTCAAGCCCCGAGTTCAAACCCTGCTCATCATTCCTCTTCAGATCACTCACAACAACATAGCATTTATAGGGCAGAAAATGTCAAGTCGTTCAGCGATCATATGACAGACTAAAGGGTGATAGTTGCGATGCTGAAGGAACGCGCGCGTCATGCTTCAGACAAACCCTGTTGCAGTTTCACTGTGATGGACACGGCTGTCAATGTATGAACGCTTGCAGCATCTCTTCAACTTTAACTACATCATTACTGGATGTGCTCAGGAATGTTCCCTGCTCACTGAAGTATTGTATAATTTCAGCTTGTGTCCTTCCTGCAGTATTTTATAATAAATTTATTTACAAGAGGTGTTCAAGTCAAACCGGGACTTTTTATTGCGCAGAATAACAGACCAGTAAAAACTCTTTAATATTTTTTTTTTACTAAATAATCCCCCAATGTGCAAGTGGTGTTCGTGAATGATTGATTGTACAGTTCCCACCGACAAATGTGCTTTTTCCACAAGTTGACCAAAATGTTACTGTACATACTATATGGTCTTCTTTAAACTATTTGCGCCATTTGTTTTACTCCAGCTACGAGTCTTATTAATATACCTTGCTTGAAACCTTAAATGCTGGATTTCAGTTTTCCACTTTCATCCAAATTTCAACACAAGTCCCGGTTTCACTCGAATGTCCTCGTAGTTCTATTTCCACAGTCCGAAATTCGATTTTCAACCACACTGATCAGGCAGTTACTAACGATGAACAATTTAAATACTTGTTTGATTGACTCTTAATTTGTCATGCACCATGTCATCATTAAACATTATGACATCATGTACAGGGGTGGCATGGTGACTTGCAGTTTAGGCTAATTGGTGTTCCCAAATTGCCCGTAGTGTGTGTGTCCTGCAACGAATTGGCACCCGTCTCCTCGGATAATCTCCAGGCCCCCCGCAACCCTGTATACAGGATAAAGCGGTATAGACGCTGAGACGACAACATTAAATACAGTAGGGACATCTCGGAAAGCATTAACCGAGAAAAAATCTTCCAAATCCATGCTTGACAAAAGTGAGCTTGTACAATTCCTCATGACAATGAATGATTTTCTACAATAGAAGTAATTCAGTTCACGTAAGCCTAACAGTTACACACACATTCTCTCTCCTGAGAGTCCAGCAGTGTAATTATTACGAGTACTGTAGCTGTAGACAAAGCTTTTTTGTATAACAAGCACATCTTAAACCCTCGTATATAAAAATGTCTAATTGAAATTTAGTTGAGAAATGCTTATTTAAGATGATCATGCTTCTTAATGAGAAAAGACAGCTCCACCATTTACTTATATTTGTTAACAGACCAGATTTAGGTATTTATGTCTATGTTGATATCTGACTGCATAAAAGTAAAAACTTTCAGATTGACAACTTTGTTTGTATGTGTGAGTATGTGGGTTATACTCTATATTATATTATATTGTACTATATTCAACCAGACAATATTTTACACTGAAATATAAGTATTGGCTTAAAATGGTCAAAAATGTAATGCCATCTAGGGCCAATATTACATACATATATAAATTCATATACTGTAATTGTGACAGTAGTATTGTCCACTTTAATTATGTCACTTATGTTTTATCTTGATGTGCATGAATATAGTATTTTTCATATATTCTACTGTATCAACTGATTTTATTTTTTTTGCTTAAAGGCAAATGTTTTAAAAAAAAAAACTCTTTTGACAGTAACATCAGCAATCTGACATTTCAATAGAATAATGTAGATTATAGTACTGGAAGATGTTTTCCTATAACTCCTTTGAGTTTTCAATTCTTGTTCAGGATGCAAGCAAAAAACATTTTGTTTAAGCTTTTAAGTAGTTTATCTCTTAGGTAAAGCTGTCGATCTGGGCTAAGGAGTGTTCACACGCATGTGGTAATAAGGGATGTTGGGAGGTGGGAGGTGCCCTCATACCAATGCAACCTTTTGAAGTTATGATTTTATAGCTAAACATCTGGATCACTAGATCCCAGTCTAAGCAGGTGCATAATCTGACTCTAAACAGATCCAGACTCTGGATACAGCCCTATATGAATTTCACACCAAAGAGCAGGCTGGTTTTTGTTAAGTCAACCTTTCATCTTGTCTCTGCGTAGTTACCTGCTCTCTCACGCCAGACGGACTTGCGCTCCGCACTGTGTAACTCCTCTGTCGACCGTTTCCTGGAGTTTAACTCGACGAGTCAGAAGCAGGAGTTCCAGAACTTCACGTGCTCCCTGACGCCCAATCAGCTTCTTCAGACCAGAGCGGTTCTCCTGCAAAATCTGGACAACAGGAAGCTCATGGCTGCTGTAAGTAAAGCTCATTCCTTATATCAAATTTGTGCAGAGTACAGGTTATGCGTGGGGGAAAAAAAAAAAAAATTCTTTATGACAAAGACCTTTACAACAAAGAACTTATGTATAATGAGTCATACAGAGACTTTAATAAATCCATGATCATTAAGCTCACTTAACAGATGAAGATGTGTCAAAATGAAGATTTAAATAAACTTCGTGCTTTTTAAGAGAAGAATGATTCATGGACCAAAATCTAATTTGTTTCATCGTATTTCTAGAACATGAAATTAGATATTTATATCTGTCATTTTAAACCAACTTTTGCACCTTTTTAAATTAAATATCCGAAGATGTTAATCATTTTAAACTGTAATTAGACCAACGATGTTCAATGATTTAATTTTCTTTAATTTCTCTATAAGGAAAGTCCTGATTATGAAAACCTAGGTTTGTTGCCTGGTAGCAGAAACGAAGCTTCTTTTGGGAATAAGAAATATTCCCTTTATGTTTCGTTTTGTTTTCAAGCGGACAATTTTTCAAATCCTCTCGAGCCTTTGTAGAATTATTGCTTGATTAGATGGGAGGGATTGCTATATAGTTTCATCACTTTGGATATGCAAAGATAAAAGCCTGCAACTCCAGAGGTTCTCTCCGAAAGTGCTTCATACATGCTTCTGCCTATATGAATGTGTGTGTGTGTGTGTGTGTGTGTGTATATGTGTACTAAATAAATGATGAGTGAGCACAGACATCCCCAAACAGAAAAAAAAATCCATTTGAGGTTATAAAGACCAAAAAATGGGAGCAACTGAAGAGACAGCAAGAACAGATGGAGTACTTCTCTTATGACTCAGAGAGGGAGAATAATAGAGACAGGGACTAAGAGAAAGATAGAGAGAGAGAGCAAGAGAGAGAGAGGGGGAAATTTTTTTGCTTGTTTTTCTAATGAATATCCAACAAGTCTGGGTAAAACCCTTTGGTGATCAGTATACAATTATATCAAGAGTTTCTTAGTTTTAAAACACATTTCCTATGTACAGTACAACGAAGCTTTAGATAAAGACTTGGTCAAGCATTGGTCTGTTCTCAGTTTGTTCCATTAACTTTAGTGTGGAACTGTGCTGGGTACAAAAGAATTATCAGCGGTGCCAACAACACTTCCAATCCAGATTAAAAAAATAAAAAAAAACACTCTATTATGTAAAAATACAATTATCAGCTGCAACACTAACACCATCGCCAGGTGAATTGATTAGCACTGATTATCAAATATGTACCAGAATGATACAATGGTGACAGAATCATGTTCACCCGAGGTGAATTTATGCCCATGGGGACCAAAGGCCAACCTGTTTGGGCCAATCCTACAAAAAACCTAATGTAGCCAAACTGATGAAAAAAAAACAGAGTCACCATAGAAAGGTATCAGAACAAACATCACATCACAGCCTGCCGTATATGAGGCTAAGCAGGCAAAAAGGTCAAGGTTGTTGATCTGGCCTCCGAATTACCCAGATCTCAATCTGATCGAGCATCCATGTGATGTGCTGGTTAAACAAGTCTGACCACCTTGCAACTTACAGCACTTAGAATTCAGCCTTTATTCGTCACACATACATTACTGTATAGTCTTACTCTCACTCATCGTCTATACCGCTTTATCCTGCATGGGGGCCTAGACTGTCTTTGGACTATGGGAAACACACAAAGCATGGGAACAACATGCAAACTCTATGCACACAGAACCGAGGTAAGAATTGAACCCGGACCCTGGAGCAAGTCCCAGTGCAAGGGGGTGGTGCTAACCACTACACCACCATGCTGCCTCATTACTGCATAGTGAAATTCTTTATTCTTTGCATATCCCAGCTTTTGGTTAGTAGGCTGGGCCAGGTATATACAGCACACCAAAGCAGACAGGGCCCAACAACGGCAACCTGGCAGAGCTGGGGCTCAATCCTCCAACCCTCCAATCAGTAACTCAGAGCCTTAACACACTAAACCACCACTATCCCAAAGAAACTGCAACTAATGTCCCAGTGCTAGATACCAGAGCACACACCCAGAGGTCTTGTGGAGCCAAGGGGCCAGAGCTGCCCCAAAAGTGCAAAGGCTGCCTGCACAATATTGGGCTTAATGTTTAGAGTTTTAATGTTATGGCAGATTTTGCGTAAATACCCCTATGTTCATAATGAGACTTGGCTTCCCCAAGTGCTCTTGGATAAATAAGGGGTTCTCAGGGTTATTATGTTTGAAGGTTGCATGTTTCAATTTGGTGACTTGAGTACAAGGGTTGCATGAATATTTACATTGTAAAAGTTATGCCTATTCAAATTTTGAAAGTCTAGTTTATCAGGATAGACAGACAATTTTTGGACGATTCCGCAAATGTGTGGGAAAACAAGACAAGATTTTGATTCTGTAAAGTTGCTTTGTGTCACTGACCACTGATTAAAGCACTATATGAATAAAATTGAATTGAATAGATTCAGAAACTGAGTGACAAACAAATATCACAATAAGAAGAGCTGTCATAAACAACATGGCTTGGTATAGTATGTGCTGAGACAAGGCTACACTAAGCGATACGTTGATGTTTGAGTGTGTTATTTCTATTGTGTATGTCTGTATGTAATTAAGTCCGAGGAGTATACTTGATCAGTAATCAAGTGAGTTTCAGTGTCTGTGTGAGGACTGAGTCCTTGGCAGTGATGTTTATATGCTGCAATATCTCTTAGATGATGATTTTGGTGTGGTTGTGACAGTAATATATGAATGCACTGAAATGAACAGGGAAGTATATTGCCAATACTGTACCCTGCTGCATGAATAGTCCTGGTTGTAAGCAATGGATATATGATAAATTGAAATTGAACAACTTTACTTTCACCTTAATTTTTTTTTGGCAGATTATAAAATAGCACATATACTTATGAATTTACTGTTTATTGTTTGCACATTTTAATGAAACCCAGGTTGCGTAATGTGTACATGGGATATACTGACTTGACATTCTTACCCATTCTTTATACCGCTTCTCCTGTACAGGGTTCTGGGAGGCCTGGAGCCTATCCTGGTGAATCCGGGAACTAGACAGGGTACACCCAGAATGGGGTTCCAGTCCATTACACAGGGCACAGGCACAAACACTCACACACATGCTATATGCAATTTAAAAATGCTAATCTGTATGTCTTTGAACTGTAGAAGGTAACTGGAGTACCTGGCGAAAACCCAAAACATGCTAATTCTGAACACACTGACCAGAAGGCAGGGCTTGAACCCTCAATTCTGGAGGTGTGCGGCCAGAGTGATAACTGGGCCACTACATTGTTTAAATTCTCACATTATTGAAATAACTTTGAATATGGATTTAAGAAAGAAACCTATGTAGTCTTATCAGTGTTCCACGTAGACCCAGTATGGGACAAAGCAACAACAAAAAAAACTACATTAAGACAAAGAAATTTTTTCCTGGTCATCAGAGGTACTGTACCACAACTCAATGAGTCCATCCTTCCATCATCTATACTGCTTAGAGTCACAGGGGCCTGGAGGCTATCCCAGGGGGTGTACACTTTGAATGGGATTCCAACACATCGCACATACACACACTCCCAATCATAAACTACAGGCAATTTGGAAACACCAATCTCCAATTTAAATCTCCAATCCTGGAGGTTCAAAGTGATACTAAGCCACCATGCTGCTGTTTAATGAGTCACTAACTCTTTGCTTGACCCAGAATTGCATGAGTACCGCTGCTCCTGACATGGTTTTCTACATTCAAATTCAGTTATTATTATTATTATTATTATTATTATTATTATTATTATTATTATTATGTTAATGATCACATTGAATCCACACTTTTACTGGGAGCTTATCACATTCTTACTATGTTGTCATTGTGTTTGGGGGTTGGAATGAATACTGTGCTTTTCATCACAAAGTGATAGTGCAATTGCTCGCCCTATCATCCGGAGAGCTCTGGTTCGATTCCCGGGTGATGCTGTAGCCTCTCATAGCCGGGGGCCTAGAGAGAGCTAATTGGCTGAGCTCTCTCAGCCAGGTGGGATGGTAGGCACTTAGTGTACTAACATTAATTACGGCTCTACAGCCAATCAGGGGCATCTGTAAGCTCATGCAGTCGGAAGGAGTGGAAAGCGCTGTCCTCCCTGTGTGTTACGCCATCCCCAACGGTGCGTGAGCGAGCAGTTAGAAAAGATGCGGCCGGCTGGCATGACGTGGTTCGGAGGAAACACCTGACAGTCTTCAGCCCTCCCGACTAAGTGGTAGTAGTAGCCTTAATTTGGTAACGTCCCTAGTGACGAGGAGGAACTGGACGCGACTAAATTAGGGAGAAAATTGGGAAAAAATGCTGCGAGGATTTATATCCAGTATACTAAATTCTCAGAATGTGCACTACGATAATGTAATATCACCTTAATGTGTTGTTCTACAACATGGCATTGACCTCCCATGGTCATAGCACAAGCCTGAAGAGGTCATTGTGAGGACTCCATTCACATAGCAAGAACGCAATGACATCCCATTGACGACTCAGGACGCCATCGAGAGTCTCTCCCATCTTCACCATGCCTTTAGTATGTTACGATGTGTTAGATACACTGGTAACTGGTCAATACAGTTGTTATTATGTTCTTAAGTTCTTCCTGCATCTTGCTTTGAACATGTCCTCACCAAACTGTATGTCCAAAAATAGTGTGGAGGCTCCATGTCAAGGGAGATGATACTATGTCCTTACTGGTTTCGACTGCATGCCTGCCAAGTTATACAAGTTCTTACGGTGTGGACATAGTGGGATCATGGCTCTGTGTGACTGGGTCTAATATGTAATCATGAAAGTTATGAGTGGCATTACTAAGCTTACAGCAGTAAGAGGATTTAGTAGACAGCAAATCCAAGAAATTTGCCTTCATCCATGACAGGTCCAAAAAAAAATCACTATACAGACAAGTTAGCTAATAAATGACGGTTTTACTAAGCCGTTCATGCTAAAGAGAATATTAAAAGCAATGTTCAGTTTTCAACTGAGACTTATCATTATTACTGCACTGTTTAGTCCAGATACTGTATCTCAGTAGCCTCTACAAGATATCAGTGTTTGTTTTGTTCTTTTGCACATTGTTCTTTGCTTTTTATTACTGCCTTTGAAATTAGTATCCAAACATATGATTCTCCAGTCCCTGTATGCTCTTAAAAATGATAGATTCTGTACAGGTGCATTTTTGATCCACAAGGTACAGACAGTATCAGCATAGTCTCAAATGTGCTGTACAACTAGTCCTCACGGTCCAATCATGCGCCTTAATGAATACTTTTGCAATTATGCTCCTTTGACTAAAGGACAGAAGACGTATCCTCACGGGTGCCACCATTTTAACAAACAATGAATCTTTAAAATCACATTTCAGTGCCTTTTTATAGTATGTGTAAGTTAGGTACCGTAGACAATATGCCTCGAATGTAGGAATGGACACCAGAAAAATCAACCGGAGATGTAATTAAAAAGAAATTCCTTCGAAATATATTAAGATGATTTCCCTTCTACATTTATTTTTCCGCAACTCGAAGCCTGTCATCTTTAAACCTCACCCCCGAAGGGAACCGTTACAGATGTCAAGGACAAAGTGACAAGTTCTCCGTTTTGGCAGTCTGTTTGGTTTATTTCCCACATCATGCCGAACACATTGGCCCGTTTTCTTTCCTAATATCTCTCGCTCCAGAAAACATTTCATTCAAAACATCAGAGAGATTAAATCAATCTGAATGATGCATTTGGCCCAGAGTACAAGTCGCTGATGGATGGAAGCTGCTGGTGTTGAAGAAGAGAAGATTTGAGCCTTGATCTACAGATCTGAGCTGGCTGATTTCTCTTTATTAGCCTAGAGAGCGCATTTCCATGAGAGACTCACTGGAGAGTGTAAATGTGTCTTCAGGATGCAAGCTGGGAAATGCAGCCTGCATTATTATCAGTATTAGCCGGTGGAATTTAAATAGTTTATGCAAGTTGTTAAGCTCCTGAAACCAGAAATGGTTATAGCCCCCTCAGGCCGTGTGTGTGCAAATTGAGGATAAAAGGCCACTGTTCCACAAGTGTGTGTGTTTGTGTGTGAGCATGACATAGCGTCACCTTATGCTGCAGAAAGCTGGCCATACAACACTGCACCCAGACAACACTCAGACTACCTCATGCAATCATAACGGATACAAGGCATTACACGGTCTAATGCCTCTCAGTCTGTGCAGGTGGTTGAATTCCAAAGGTAATATTGGGTATAGATTAATGCGCTTCATTCTGCCATTTGTGGCTTAAAATCCAGTTACAGGCAGAAAGCTTCTTCTAGGTCTTATCGAAACCAGAGACTCTGGATGCCTCTCAGTCCTGCCAACACACTCACCCTCATACTCTATTTACTGTATCTCTATATCAAGGTCAGAAACTGTGATCCGTGGCTTTGATGCCTTAATTGTAGACTTATAGACTACCTAGGAGATCATGAAGAATCTAAAAGTACATAATAATAGCAATTCACTATGAACAATTGATTTATGTTGTCCAGCAGCGTTGAGATAATAGTGGACAACGTGACTGTGCGACTAATTGTAACGGTTGTGTCCAAACACAATGAAATGCAACTGTTAGGTCTTTGAGCAAGATCATTACCTCTCAAGGTGCTCAGATTTATTCTTGGATTGTGGATATATTTATTTATTCAATGTGTCTATAACTTGTAATCTTCAGTACTCTGGTAAAGGATCTGGTAGATCCAAAGACTATCCAGAGAACACAAGGTAAGAGGTACAGTAGGAGTACACCCTGGACAGGACACCATTCAGTCTGTCACAGGGCTCCATAGACACACATTCACATCAAGGGGTCATTTATTTTATCCATTGGTGAGTCAGTGGTAGGTTTCCTGCCTGCCACGTGGAAGGTTCAATTTCCACCCAATCTCCAACCCAGCCACTGGATTTGACGTTCCCAAGCCCAGATAAAAGTGGGTCAGAAAGGTCATCCGGAGTGAAACCCGTGCTAAGTTGTGTGCGGACCAGATTGTCCGCTGAGGCAACCCCCTCAACAAGAGCAGCCGAAAGACTAACATCACCACCTCGTGAATGTTTTAGAGAGGTTCTAGGAAACTGCAGAACCTACAGAAAATGCTCCATAAGTAGTAACACATGGAACTGTGAAGCTGCAGCAACACTTTATGAATCACAATTACCGGAATTTACCAAAACTATTATGCTGTAATCTAATGAAACCGTCTCCTCTTTCTTTTAGGTGCCTTTAGCACTGAATTTGAACCCTGCACATTTGGCCACTCTGTTGGCCAGGACCAGTTCCCATGTAGCCCCTCTAGCAAATCAGGTGAGTTCTGGTTCTGTGCTCTTGTTTAAATTGATTTGCATAAGAATCTCCTTTCCATGCCTTGGAGTATTATTCTTGTCAGACTATAATTTAAATGAGGTGAGGTACGGAAAACAGACAAAACAGTATTTGAATGTGGTATATTTGATTAAGGTGTGCATCTTTTGTATCTGTGGAGCCAGCTGTAATAATTCCCATTGTTATATCAAATGTATATGTTTAGTCAAACCATGTGTAAAGAAAGAAGTTAATAAATTTATTCTTGGTGGTCTTCATGATTTTCATAGAACATCACTCTCATACTTCTCATACTTCCTTTCGTACTTCCCTCTGACTCTGAACAGGTGTCTAAATTTCATACGTCAACCATCCTCAATGCCATGGGCTCTCTAGACTTCCGCTCAAATCCCTTCGGCAGTTTGACTATGTTCATGTGTGGTGGGAATTCAAGCTCAAATAGCAGCAGCGCAAAGCCAGCCTTCCGACTGCCACCACAAGCCACGCTGTCGCTAAGCTCAAACTCGTCCCAAGGCAACGCAAGTAAGTGAACTGTTCAGCACGTAATGATTCAAAGATTGGAACAGGAAGTGTTAGATTTAGCAGTGGCATGACTGAGGAATTGTAGTAACTACAACAGCACAGAACATTAACTGTGAAATGTAAAAAAAAAAAAAAAAAAGTGACCTAGCATCATTTTATACAATACTGAAATGATATGACATCATTTGATGTGTGACATCATTTGAAATGATACTGAGTACCATTATTGATAACCTTTAATGATTAACTATATATAATACATTTATAAAAATTTAATAAATATAATAACAAATGAATGTATCTTATATGCATTATATATGTACAAGGGGTGTTCAAGTCAAACTGGGACTGAAGGTCTAAAACTGACACAAAAGATTTCTTGATGATGAGATTCAACAAATTGAACTTTATGTTAATAATTTGTCTGAAATGTAATTGTTTTTTTTATTATGTTTTTAAAAAGGAAGTATTAAGGATCTAACTGATTACAAAAATGTTATTTGGAATAAAAAATGTATGTCCCATTAATGTAAATCTCCTGTTTATGACCTTGGTTGGCACACTATTTATAGGAAGACTATCGTACATATTTCCACTTAGTACACTGGCATAATTAACGTTTTGTCCTAGCATTTTTTTATTGTTATTTGTATAATCCAAAACGTAACAGCCAATACAATCATGCATTATTGATGTGCGTGTATCAATTACTCGGTTGAGGAAAATCAAAGATCTTACTGTGCCTTGGCTTTTATCCAAAGCTATCCTACTGGACTCTTGGCATAATTTTTGTTTTTCTAGAAAACTGCATTACACAAAATAATCCCTGTGCTAAAATATTTGTAACACTTTTGTTATAATGGATAATGACTAATGGCTTTTTATTCTCTGCTGCTTCCTCCTTTTTAGCTGCACAACACACACACATACACACACACATACACACACACATACACACACACACACACACACACACACACACACACACACACACATATATATACAGTATATATACACTGCTAGTATGCGGGTACACCATTACACCGGTCAGATTTACCTGCATCTTTCCGTCTGCAGACCATATTGAGTAATATTGTCATCGTATAATTATAACAATCGGCAATAAAAAAGAAGTACTTTATTATAATTACTATACTATAGAACACTACTTAATGATTGTGTTGATACTATTGATTAACTAGTTTACGGACACCTCTAGGGTTCGGCTTCAATTCCCGGCCAGGCTCGATTCCCGTCTCTGTGCGCATGGAGTTTGCATGTTCTCCCCATGCTTGGTGGGTTTCCTCCGGGTACTCTGGTTTACTCCGACATTCCAAATATATGCAGGTTAGGCTAATTGGTGTTCACAAATTGCCCGTAGTGTGTGAATGAGTGTGTGAGTGTGTATGTGTGTGTATGTGTGTGCGCCCTGCAATAGATTGGCACCCTGTCCAGGGTGTACCCTGCCTCGTGCCCTAAGCCTCCTGGGATAAGGCTCCAGGTCCCCGTGACCCTGAATACAGGATAAAGAGGTATAGAAGATGAGTGAGTGAGTGAGTGAGTTTACGGAGAATATCAAGCCATGGTGGGAGGTACATGGTTTTGATGGGCATTTCATCCAATGGAGATACTTGTTATAGTAAAAAGTCAAAATTGACAAAACTATATGGACAAAAGTATTTGGCCTAACCTGTTAATTCTTTCAGGTATTTCAATCAATCAGGCCCCTTATACTCACTGAGGAGCAATTTTAATGCTTTAGCATACCAAGACATCTTGGACACGCTTATGCTTCCAACTTTGTGGCAACAGTTTGGGGAAGACCCTTTTGCATTCCAACATGACTGTGCACCCACGCACAAAGCAAGGACTATAAAGTCATGGTTTGATGAGTTTTGTTAGGTTGATTTATGAGTTCCCTGACCCCAACCCTATCAAGCACCTTCGAAAAAAACTGGAATGGAGATTGCGAGCCAGGCCTTCTCGTCCAACATCAGTGCCTGACCTCATAAATGCTCTACAGAATGAATGGACACGAATTCCTACAGAAACACTTCGAAATCTTTTGGACAGCCTCCCAAGAAGAGTGGAAGCTGTTATAGCTGCAAAAGGGGGCCAACTCTATATTGCAGTACATGTATATGGACTCAATTTGACCAAGTACTTTTGCCCATATAGTGTATGTGGATTTCACTGGACATTGTTAATTTGTTCAATTGTGAACGGCTAACCTATATCTATGAAAATGACATTTTTTCCATTTAGTGTGTCTACATTTCCAGAGTAGGTTGCTAGAAAGATTTACGGAGTATGGGGGGGGGGGGGGGGATTAACAGAGTTTTTCAATTATCTATTAATGAATCTAATAAATAAAATAAACGAACAAAATAAGGACTCAAAACACTGATCAAACCATCAGTGGCTGGACATGTAGTGGTTAAACACTAGTAATTTAGTCATGCTTAAGATGTAAGAGATGATAATTAAAAAAAAGCACTATTCCTTGTTGGAAAACTAACAAGAATTCATAATACTTAAATAATTTTACTGATAGGCCTTTGGTGCAACATTTGCACAGGAGCTAAAGCCTTATGAAAATATTCACAATTGACCTATCGGGGTTTTCAGTCTAAGATTTAATTTCCTTACATGCGCACAAGAAATCTGTTCCTCATCTACAGTACCTAATCCACTGCACTTGGTTATTGTGTGCATGTATGTGTGTGTGTGTGTGTGTTTATTTCTTTTTCTTACATGCTGTGCATAGTTCTCTAGTGGAATATCATTAGAATAAAGCTAATTAGCAGCTGTGCCACGCATTCTATTAGTAACAATTTCTCCGAAACGCCAACCCTCTCGTCAGCCCCATTCTGTAGAGGATTTATGCTGCTTGGGCTTTACAAATTAATGAAACAATCCTCCAGTAACACCCGATTCAGCTCCGTTCAGTGCTCGCGCGACTCATTTCGGTTTTCAGCCTAATTGCTGTCTGCCTTTTCTTGAGATTCGTAGTATTCCTGTTGGACTTGGTGATGTTAAGATCTGCATTTTTTACAATACAGTACCTCTGTAGAGGTTGAATCCTTGTTAGTTCACATCTTTTGCTCTCTGCCAGAGGTTCAACACACCTGAGGATGATGTGCTTGGATGTGGTGTGGTATGTCTTTTTATTTGAATAAAATGCAACAGTAATGTGGTTGAATTCTGGATTCTGATTGGCTAGGAAGTGCTTAGTTTTCTGTAGCAGGAACTCCATCCAATGTTGCTGGCTGTCTTTTAAATAACAAGTTTATACAAATGTGTTTGTGCTCAGCTTGTTCACTTTGATTGGTTTCGCTTTTTCATTTTTTTTTTTTGCATATTAATGCCCCTTAAAAGCCAAGCTGCACTGATTTGTGCCGACAACACAGCATCGACACAGCAGTCGAAATCATCAATGATGATTTAAATGAAATATATGTGCTTATATGGAAGCCTTGCTGGTGTGTAACAGGGGAGGCTTCAGACAGAAAACTGTGTATTTGGGTTTTCAGATATGTCAGTTCATTATTTCACAATGCGCCTAATTTAGTTCAATCCTAACCGTATCGCCATCATTTTTTCATTATTATTATTATTATTGTGGTTGTTGTTGTTGTTATTATTAGTGGTAGTAGTAGTAAACCCATTAAAACTTAAAAGGCACAGATACATGCCAGCAACATAGCATAGGTCAAAAAATATGTGTTTATATGGGAGCCTTTCTGGTGTGAGTTTTCATACGTCAAACTGTGTATTTGGGTTTTTGGATATGTCAGGTCAAACAAAACGTTTTATAACATGTAAATTTTACCACTAACAGAATATGGAGATGTTATCATAAAAATGTAGAATGCTCAAAATGAGGATATTATTATTATTATTATTATTATTATTATTATTATAGATATCATAATCATCATAATTGTACGGTTGGTTAAAATGAAAGAAAATTTATTTCATCATATTGCCCATGTGGTGCTGAAAAAAAGGATATGTCACTCTATACTGCACAATCCTGACCCCCATATATATATATATA
>JAOVVA010000034.1:6063572-6076309 GCA_028565275.1 Leiocassis micropogon
GTGTGTGTGTGTGTGTGTGTGTGTGTGTGTGTGTGTGTGTGTGTGTATTATGGTATTAACATTAGAATGTTCCCGAAATCATCCTAAATAGAAGGTCATGATAACTGGCCAACACAACGCACCTTTATAAATCTATACAAAGTCTTCAATGTTTAACCGTTATAAAGGTTGATTTGTTATTTGGGGAACAACAAATTGCCCAATTCTGTTATAAAAAAAGAAAATCTTCTAGTATTGCAAATGTATTTAGCATGAACACCATCTTGACCTTGTGTGATCAATCAGTTGATCTTTTGGTTATGATCTTTATGTGTGTCCAGGCCAACAACACCTTCGACGCTCTGGCTAAAATCGGCGAACTGGCTGAAAACTGGCTGGAAAATGAAGACGAGATCTGGAACTTTTTCCATAACAGCACACAAATCAACATGCTCCGGGTGAGTGCGACTCACAACACAAACCTTACCACTCTTTATTTATTTAGCACTTACATTAATTCTATACGCACTCTGAATCCCAGTAGCACCTGCTGTAGAGTGTAATATATACACTTTGTTCCTTTGTAACAGTTTGATGCTACAAAATTCACCACCATACAGCAATGTAACAATTAATTCTTATATTAGACTGGATTATTTTATTAGCATATCCGTGTTGATGGATTTACCGCAGGTTTTGAATGGGTTTATATTAGTTTATATTAGTCTGTTAACTGGCCTGATGTACTCTATGAGCTTGGTCGAATTCTGAAAGTCTCTTTACTGCATTAGTGCAAATCTAGAGGGCGTGAAATGTTTGTCATGCTATTTACACCCAGCACTGTATTTTTTAACAGCAGGCATGAAGTGTGAAGTGTCAGCTTACTGCTGCTTGTTCAGACCGAGCTGCTTATGAGAGAAAATAAATAATATATTGTTTTATTTTATAATTTACACAATTTTTTTATAGTAGTATAATTTTATATATTTTATAATATATAGTATAATATATATAGTATATATATTTTAACTTAAATGCAATAGCAAATGACTTTGCCACAAATATCTAGGTCAACTGTGATTCCCTCAAAAAGCATGGTGCGCATGTATTTAGACACATATAGTATTATTATTATTATTATTATTATTATTATTATTATTATTATTATTATTATTATTATCTCAGCCTGCTGCCCAGTAACATGGACCCAGATAAGTGATAGAAAATAGATGGATTGATGTATGGGTGGATAAAAATGAAATAAAATATATATACTGTCGCCTTGCACCTTCAGGGTTCGAGTTTAATTCCTGGCCAGGTTCGATTCCCACCTCTGTGTGCATGGTTTCCTCCTTATTGGCATTTCCAAATTGGTGTACCCTGCCTCATGCCCTAAGTCTCCGGGTATAGGCTCCAGGCCCCCTGTACATAGGATAAAGCGGTATAGATGATGAGTGAGTAACTACTACTACTAATAATAATAATGAATGAAAAAAAGCTTAGCAAGCCAATAAGGTTAGGGTTTCACTACAATAGGCATATTTTAAAATAACTCATTTATTTATTTGTTTATTATTTTAATCATTAATACATTTTTGTAATTATCTACATATAATTAATGTGATTAATTAACTTGTTGACTGTGACAGCTTGAAAGAATATGCTTTCGCATGATGATAATAATTTTAACAACCAAACAACCAAATAGATACAAATAAATACATGAATAGATAAACAGGATTTTAATTATTTGTCAGTTGACCAAATGTTTAAGTAGAATTTGACACCAAAAAGCATGCTTTTTGATACTTGCTATGAATTAAAAAGTATTACTAATGAAAAAACAAAAAAACAAAAAAAAAATATAGAAACAAAAAAATACACATACAACAATTATGTAATTGCAAGAAGATTATAAAAAAAAAAACAAGAAATTCAAATTAGGATTAATTTTAAAGACAATATTTATATTTATTTATTTATTTATTACCCATTTTTAAATCCCAGTTGGTCACATGACTGTGTCCACATCATATTACTTTTATTATACTGACAGTGTTATTATGGAATGTGGAGCCGAACATAAATTGCCTTCCTTCCACCTGAACGAGGAGATGGTAAGTCACTGGTGCCCGGTGCCAAAGTACTCATTACCCTTAGCGTAACCTTTAGAGACACATGCAAGACTATTCCCTCGGTCTTAATTCTTCTTCTAATTATTCTTCAACTCTCTCTCTCTCTCTCTCTCTCTCTCTCTCTCTCTATCACTCCCTCTCTCTTGCCTTTAGAGATTTCGCTTAGTGTTAATAGCTTTCTTTCTGACCCTCTTTCTCAATGGTTCCTTAATTATTTGGGTCACTTTCCACAGGTAGCGCTGCCTGCACCATTGAAACCGTGTTTGATATTTCCGGAAAGCATATTTCCCCTCTCTGCAGTTATAGAAGAATAATGAATAATTTAATGGATGAACGGATGAAAAGAGATTAGCATTAAGCATTTAAGCTCGATTCTTTAAAGTCAAGAACACAAGACACAAAGACCAGAGTTTCTAGGAAATTCTCTTGAAAAGAAAATACCAACGATTAGAAGCTTTTAAATGGAACATATTGTACAGTATAACCTTAACATAATGGCAGAGTTCAAATGTAAGCACTGTTTTCATTTTTTTTTTCCCCAGAAATGTTGACCTTAGGTCATGCCATTTCAAAAAGTGCGTATATACCACGATAAAGGACTTTCACCTGAAATGTTGTGTAGCTAAAAAAATGTTCATAATAACAGGAATCATTTCCAAAATATTTACTATTTTTGTAATTTGTTAAATATATAGAACCATACAGTAAAAAGTAAAAAAAAAAAAAAAAAACCTACAAAAACAAAACACAGCGATATTGTTAAATGAAATAGTCATTGATTTTTTTTTTCTCCTCTAGAAATATAGATATTCATAGGGTTATTGCTTTTGAAACTGGGATACACACTATATATCCAAAAGTCTGTACACACCAGATCATCACCTCCATATCTGTTTCTTGTTCTGCAAAGCTTGACATGGACAACTGTATAGGATTTCTACGTATGCTGTTCAAGCCTTATAATGATCCCATGCACAAAGACATAGGTTGCCAAGGTGGAAGAATTCCAGTTTCCTGCACAGAGCCCTGATCTCAACCCCAATGTTTTAATGTGTTAATTGGGTTAAACTGGTATGCTGAAATACTATCACTTATGCATGCGCCTGTGGATGAATGATCATAAATACTTTGAAATATAGTGGAAACCCCTCCTACTGTAGAATAATGATGGCTATTAGAACAGCTAAATGGATCTTATCTGTACAGTAGAAGCGTGATAGATTGGTGTCATCAATATAGTGTATATGGTATCTATAGTATACTGTATGTAATGCAAAGTCATAGCATAATAAAATGTCATTATGTTAGCATAAGCATTGTCGCCTTGCACCCTCAGGGTCCTGGTTCGATTCCCACCTTGGAAGTTGTGTGCTTGGAGTTTGCCTGTTCTCCCTGTGCTTGGCGGGTTTCCTCCGGGTACTCCGGTTTCTTCCCAAAGTCCAAAGACATGCAGATTAGGCTAGTTGGCTAAATTGCCCGTAGTGTGTGAATGCGCGTAAATGTTGACCGGGGATCCTACTACGGTCGTAAAAATGGGAATTAACACAATGGCCTCCATGGTTCCTAGTTGGACTACAGTGGTTCCTAGATGGATGGATGGATGGACGGATACATAAAATAACATGATGTACAGTAGCAAAATGTTAAATTACATAATGCAACCTAACATAACATAGCTTAATACAACATAACATAGGGTAACGTAACACAATATACCACAACATAGTGAATTTAATGAAGTATATTGTAGCAACTTTAATCTGTATTATATGTACACGAACCATTATTGTATACTTATTTACAATACATTATTGTATTGCTTTATTGCTACAAATGTTCTTTTTTTTAATGCTTGTCTATAAACCAATCGGAAGTTTTTAAAAACTTTTAACACCAGCACAGTTTTATAATAAATTGCATCTTATATGGGAATTTATTATGATATTTATATTGCTCTGGACTTTCACTGAAGGCTTTTATGGCCCTGTTTATGATCAACTGAATGTCAATGGTGATATATTAGGGAAAAAATAAATATCATAACCAGCCATTATTATAAACTTGGTATACATAAACAGTGGATCCATAAGCATGCCTCCAACGTTTTCATAAATCAATTCAGACTGGCTTTAATCACTGTTTGTCTATCAACATACTATGTGTTTTCTTTCTTAAGTGTCTGTGATGCCTGTGTATATACTGTAGGAGAAGCAATTAGCTTAGGGGCAATTGTTCTCTATGGTTACACTCATTCATACACATACGCTGATACACGAGCTTGCTCGTACACACACACACACATACACACACACACACTTGAAACAGCATTAGGATTTGCATTTAAATTAGCACGTCTTTGCGTTAAGTCAAACACGGGCAGCTGGAACAGTAAGGTCATAATGCTGAGTTCTCAGGAATGTGAGTGTGCGTACAGGGCGAGTAAATCTGTGTGTTTGTGAGAGGAGAAATGGTTTGGAATCCAGCTGTATCCTTGTAGCAAATATAAAAGGGACTGATAAAAGAGAAAACCGTGAACAAAATGTACCAAAAAAAAAGAAGAAAAAGAAGAAGAATGGAAGAGGGAGAGAGACTGCAGGCGTGTGTATGTGTCCAAAGACTACCTCCATTATTTCTGTTTATTTCTTCCTGTGCTGAAGAGAAACACTGCCATCTAGCTTAATGTCACTAATTGATGATAGACCGGAGAGAGAGAGGCAGGGCGAAGGAAAAGAGAGACAGAGAGAGAGAGACAGATTATAAAGGCACTGTAAATGAGATTAGTGAATAACAAAAAGACTGCTACTTTTTCAGAGTGACCGTACTCTATAGTTCTTCTTTTTTTTACAGTATTTGGAATACTGTCACTGGCTTAATCAAAATCCCATATTAATCCGCCGCTTCATGTCACTCGCTCTCACAGGCTACTTTGTCTGGAACAAGCACTCTGGATACTTTTTTTTCCCCTTTTAAATGGGGCCTATTATGCAAAATTCACTTTTTAGTCATATTTAGGGCATTCAGATGGGTTTTCAATGTGTGTCTACAAATAAAGAAAATTCAAATTTTTCACCTTTTGTGACCTCATATAAGAAAATACCCTGCCCCAGCTACATAGTGCAAACAAAAATGTGGAAAATGTATCATTTCAGCTGGAGCATCACCATACCCTTTTGGGGGACATTGGCGTCCTGGGTTAACATGTTAAAGAAATAAATTTTAAAAATATACCGAACCTTTAAAGTTTCTGCTGATCAGCAGCTTTTGATTATTGGTTGAACGGAACTAGATTGAACAAGTAATGATCGAGCTTGGTGGATTTGCATGAGCTAGAATTGGAAACTAGTAGATCTCCAGGTGGACGAATAAACACAAGAGGTTGTTCAAGCAAATGAAAAAGTAGTTTTCCTGAAGCATAGAATGAGTTAAAGCCCATGGTGGTGGCAGGTCTCCAGGAGCAGGGATATGGAGATAAAAAATAAATGAAGCTGAATTTTTCAGGATGAAGGTTGGTGCTATTCGCTGCATATTGATACTGTAGATATCCATGAGCATGGTAGGAGACAAACTCGATTCTGCAGGGTAAAAGAATCAGGTTTAGGGTCCAATGTAAATGCTGTGTTGCTTTACAGTACACAATAGGATTGGTTGATGTCTTAAATGGCTATTTTGTGTTTCTTTGAAGGCTCTGCTGCAGAACCCAATCTTCTCAGCAGCTCTTGATCAGTGGCTAAATGGAAGCAGGTTGTCTTCAGAAATTATCGCTAATTTCCTGTTTAACGGCGAAGAAAAGGATCGGCCTGCAGGGATGCCAGCTTTCGACTGGAGAAACGTCTTCAACACCACCAGTCAGGTTGCGAGACTCATAAAGCAGGTCATGGGGGTAAGTGTTTCTACATTTGTTTAGAACTACCGAACCTTTTTGTTGCATTCTTTGCCCTCTTTCAGAAAAAAAAACGATTTAGCTCCACTAACTATAGAGCTAAAGGTTAAGTCGTCCCCACAAAAGGATCTTTAGTGTATGCTTCTGGGAGAAATCTAAAAAAAGATCCATGTAGAATCTAACAACTGGCCATTAAGATTAAGAAATAGGTCAGAACAGTCTGCATTCTAAATATCAAAACGAGTCAACATCTACAAGTGGAAACTGCATCTTGGTAAATCTCCACTGGCATGCCTGAATATATTCAATGTCCACTGCATGGGATTAGACCTCCAATAACAATAGCTCAAAAGACTGCTAATCATTAAAGCATCAGGATCCAAGTACAAGCTAATTGGTAGTATTTCTTTAAATGAAGTGTTAGATTAAAAACCAGTAGGTGGTATGTGGCTTAATTACAGCAGGGTTTGAATTTCCAGGATCATAATTAGGGCAAAAAACAATAAGGCTATAGATTATCTGGATAAGGGTTGGAGCTGGCTACTGCATGATGGTAAATCTCTAGGACTAGGGTTGAAGCTAAACACAACATGGTAATACATCACTTAAAATGGGTCTGGAGTCGAAACTACATTGTGGAAAATCTCTAGGATTGAGGCCAGAGCTCCCAAAAGATTCCCAGAAGCTTAGCAGTTGTAAACACCATGGGGTGTCAGGGTGTCTCCAGGGACAGGTTTGGGACTTAATTCCTTTAGCAGCAGATTGCAGACGCATGTTGCTAAAACTAAAACTTTAGGAGGAGTGATAAAAGCTATGTCATGGATACCCAGGAAGAGGTTTGAAGTTGGTACTGTAGATCTCCATGACCAGGATGATAGTGCTAACTCCCAGAGCTTGGGAGTAAAACTTTTCATAGTGATGGGCTTCCAAATGCATTATAGACACTAAACTGCAAAGCTTAAATTTTCTAAAAAGGTGGTAGGAGCTACAGGAGAGTAAAAAATGATTGGTGGATCCTAGGTTGGTGGATCCTTTAAAGCAGTGTTAGAGCAAGAACCCTAGAGAGCATTCGAGTTGCAGGAGGAGGATGGTAGAGCTCTAAGATCAAGGATAGAGTTGAAGTCAGATGTACGCAACTGTGAAGCATGTTTGACCTCCATTTATGTGAGTGGTTTTTGAATCAACAAGATGATAGATCTTCAGAACCAGCATGGTCATTTGTACTCTATTCATTCAATGCTCATATCTTGAAACAGCAATACAAGAGGCCTCCATGGTGCTGCATTAAATGGAACTGAAATAAAGTGGAAATGACAAGAGCATAATTGAACTGAAGCCTCAACTCCCAATTTTCCGCTCTCATAAATGTGTACACAAATGCACAAACCTTTCAGCCACCTACTGATGCCACGCATACTGAAGCAATGTCAATATATTAATTTTAATTTTTGTATTCCCCCAAGTCATGTCTTTTTTCCACTACCCTCCATGTGTGCCTCTCATTTTCATTTCTTTCCATTTCCCTCTGCGTTTTTCCTCCCTCCAAATGTGATGGATGGCATTTTCACCACTGATGGTACTGGTAATTCATATTTCTGATTTAATTAATGGGCTTATTGAGCGGAGGAACTTTGTCATGGCCAAGTATTGGTGAAGTTTTTTATGGATTGGTGTGCCTCACCAAAAAAGGCATGCCATCCTTTAAAACAGTCAAAAGTCAACTGCTATTGAAAATCCATTAGTGAAATGAACATAAATTAGGAGAGAAGACTACCTGTACTCAAAGTAGGTTGGTTAGAAGACTATTTTTTTTCCCACACGGAACAAGGTGTTTCAGCTCATTAAAGTGATGCTAGTATCAATCCTTTTCTTTGCTTTGTTACCATGACATTACAAGTTTTTTGGCAATGCTTTATGGTTACCCTTGGTGCTTACTGACTGAAGGCCATTCTCTCGATCTCTCGCTTTATTTCACAGCTGTTTTTTTTTTTATATGTTCTCACGTTGCTAGGCTCTGCCTCTCATAATTACAGTACCTAACCAAAGGCGCTGCATTGAAAGCAGCTTTGTTCATCCAATTGGCACCATGATTACAACTGCACCTTGTCTAATTGATCCAAAATTGCACATTGCGGTACAGTAAAGGAACCCTCCATTTAAAAAACAGAACTTCAGAGGAACAATTTGCCAATGTTTACCTATCCCCACTTTTGTTAAATTAAGACAATCTGTGTTTGAGATAAGCACTAGAAATATTAACAGTGAAAGAATGAAAAATCCATATTTAGAAATAATAGTTGAGCACAGCATTTAGGAATTTATAAATTAATTCAAAATAAGTTGAGTGGGCCCAAATAACCAGAAACTTTGAGAATAAACTAATTAAACGGTCCTTTAAGTCAGTGCTACAAGGTCATACATTCTAATTACAGCTTATTGAATTGAGAAGAACATTTGTTCCAAATGATTCAGCCGTAGCTGGTATGCAGTATATTGGATAAGGATAGAGGGTTAATTTTCTGACCTGTCTCACACTGAAAATGACATGCATAAGCGCGGTTTTATATTGACGCGTGTACTTAGAGCTATTTAGTTGTAATATAAAATAATAATCTCCGCTCAGAATTACTGTACTGCATAGTGTCGTATACACATTATAGTGTGTTTGTAGAGTATTATAGGAGCACATGCCATATATGCATGCGCATGTTCAAAAGTTAGTATCCCCTCTTATAATTCGATGTGTTTTTAAGTAAAAAAACATAATGAAAATATTAACAAGACTCAGTATTAGAACAACAACATACTGTATAACTATTGTATTTACCGTGCCATTATTTAATAAAAAAAAAAAACTTTAAGCCAAAAAGAAAAAAAACATAATGGGAATACTAATTACCCCTTATTGCTTCCACAGCATTTAAGATGGTAAGTTGCAGCTAGCTGCTACTAATCATCAACCCTTGATTAACTGTCCATCAGCACATGTGCAGGCCTTTATAAAAGCAGAGGTTTTGGCAGTTTGCTGGTCTGGAGCATTAAGGTGTGTGTTAACTAGCAGCATGAGGGAAAGACATAAGCAAGCACAACAATTTTGAAACCATTTCCAAACAATTTGAAGTTTAACATTCTGCAGTGAGAAATATTATTTACAAGTGTTAATCATTCAATACAGTTGCCAATCTTTCCAGAAGTGGGCGTCCCAGCACATTTACCTCACCGTGTAATTCTCAGAAAAACAAGGGCTATGTCTCAGACCCCACAGGCCCCACTGAGCATGTTAAAAGTTAAAGTCTGTTATGACAGCACAATTAGAAGAAGACTGAACAAGCACAGTTTGTTTGGAAGGGTTCATAGGAGAAACCTCTTCTAAAGGAATGACTGAGATTCGCAAAACTGCATCTGAACAAACCACAAGACTTCTTAAACAATGTCCTATGGACAAATGAGACCAAGGTGGAGTTTTCTGGCTTTAATATTTGGCGAAAATCAGAAAACAGAATTTCAGCAGAAACACCTCATACCTACTGTACTGTCAAGAACGGCAGTAGAGGGCTCATAATTTGGGCTTGTTGTTTATTGAGCTGACCATGAGCTCAAATGTGAGGCCATCTGTTTGACAGTTAAACTTGATTGAAATTTGGTCATACAGCAGGACAATGATTTGAAGCACACCAGTAATTCTACATCAAAATGGCAGAATTTTTTTTTAAAAGAGCTGTGCATGTAAGAATGCCTAAGACCCAATGTGGCAATGTTGTAAAGAAGAATGGCTAATGATTACTTCAAGTTATTGATGCTTAATATGGATGCACAATCTAATTATGGGGGGTACTTAGTATTGCCCGCATGTTTATTTTTTAAATCTATTTTTTGCCTTTTTTTTGTTGTTAAATAAATAATTTAGAATGATAGAATTAAAAGATAGGGTACTAAAGATGTTGTGCATGACTGTATATAAAGCTTGCATACATTATAATGCTGTCTTAAGCATTTTCATGGTAAGTGAATTGTGTATAAAATGCAATTTGATAGCACAGACAAGGTAATTACTGATAATATTCTTTTTGTCTGAGTCTCGTTAATAACATAATTAGTGCTTGTAAAAACCTTGCCTACTTAAGTTACTATGTTAAATGCCTCCAATTCTTTATGAAGGTTAAAACGTACATCTACATCCTCTACAACCCACTATATATACTGTATATTTATAATATCTCATATATTAAAAAGAAGCCATTCTGTTAAAAACTTTTAACTTTTGAAAAAAAAAAAAAAAAGCATATTTGGAAATCTGAAAAAAGAATTTTGCGGGTTGAGTTCAGAAAGTTGGAGGTTTAAGTAGTTTAAAAACTTTTATGAGCTACAATTTAAGTAAATAAATCAATAAATAATCCCCAGGTCATACACCGAGAGAGAGGTCAGAGATGCCCAGGTGGAACAAGGGGAACTAAAACCTACAGTACTAGCTGGTTTTAATAATAATGGTATCTTGAAAAACCTTGCTGTAAAATTTTGGCACCCTCACAACTGAAGCCCAATGTAGAGCTAGTAACACAACCGAGCCTGTTTGTGCAGGTTATAGTTGGAGACTATAATAAAAATAAATACATTATTTTTGGATAGAATTTAAGTTTGTCAATAATTTTGCCAGACCTTGTTTTTGTTTATAAGTTCTATCTAAATGTCTAATCTATTTTCTCCAGGATATTCTCAAATCATTAAGCACAATGTTTATTTTATTCAAATATTTTTGCTTTATTGTTTTGAAAGGTGTCAATTATTCTGCAGCTGATCGATTGATTTGTTGTGATTGTAAATCTCAAAAGGATTCTCTAAATAAACAATAAACAAACAAATCCATGGCATTCCCTTGCCTTGTGCTCGCCAGTAGTCCACTGAGTGCTGGAGAAGGGAGAAGCTAATGCGAGCGGTTCGATACCTTCTGTACGCCGCTGTGGAGGCTTATTGAAGCTGAGAGCTTGCTGCTTCAGTGTGTACATGTCAGTTTTGCTGTGTTCCGTCTGATATTGGTTAGGCACTCTGCACTACTCTGGCCTTGGCCCATCACTGTGACGGCTCATTAGAGCTAAAAGAAAGAGAGAGAGTGTATAGAAGCTGCAAACAGATAAGAGACCGGACCGCACACACCCACAAATCATTCTTTTGCTCTTTCTTTCCATATAGCTATTCATCTCTTTCATCTGCTATTCTCTCTGTCTGAACACGCGATTTCGCTACTCCATTATGCTCTATTGAGTCTCTCTGTGTGTCTGTGTGTGTAGTGCTTCGATCTGGACAAGTTTGAGGCCATGGCCAGCGAGAGATTGTTGGTGGAACGCTCTCTCAAGCTGCTGGACCAGGAGAAGTTTTGGGCTGGAGTTGTTTTTACGGATCTTGATGCGGGCAGCCCGTCACTCGTCAGATACAAGATCCGCATGGACGTCGAGGACACCGAGAGAACGGATAAGATTAAGGACAGGTGTGTGACTAAGACGAATTATAACCCCCGGCTGAAACCAACTTTTACAAGATGATCATCTAGGTTTTTTACCTTTATGGCAAATAAACAGCCAGACAGAAAACAAAACTATTCTCGCATAACAGATGACCGCTCTGGCATTGTGAAATACACTTTCAACAAATGACTTTAAAATTATTATCTTAATTAATAGCGTTTTTTTTTTTTTAAATCAGGTAGATGGAAAAATTATGGAATCATCTTGTAATTTACATTTCTAAAACAAGTACTGGCAGAAGTCTAAGAATGCTAATTAGTCAGCAATTAAAACGAGTGCTTACAGACCTTAACAAGCTGTTGGTCTTGGCTAATTGAAAATGAACATAGCATGGCTCAAGAAGATATGAAGTAAGTAATTATAAAATAATAATCAGGCTATTATAGAAAGTAACGATTTGTTGACAATGGACAGCGTTGCATGATACTACTAATTAATAATTAATAATAATTATTAAACTAATTCATACTTAATATTTTGTAATATAAAATATAATGTTTAACTATAATATAAGTAGAATATTATAATATATAATGTTTATAAATATAATATTTTATAATAAAAATATTTTTTCAATACTTTTCTTTAAAATATATATATTTTTTGAATCAAAAGTATTAACTTTGTCAGATTGCTAAAGGATTAATGCTAGTAAAATATTTATGTACATTGTTAGGTGCAGTAGCAATTCTGAACTTAAATAATTTCCATATGAACTTTTAATTTGTTTTTCATACCCCTACACAGTGTTCAGTTTTATATAAAAATCATTTATATAAAAGATATAATATTTTATAACTAGCTTAAGTAGGAGTAAGAGTTTTTAGAAATTGTTAAAAGGTTAAAGCTAAAAATAAGCTAATCAACTTAATGTAATCAGTGATAATATTATCTCAGGTTGAAGCCCATGTACATGTCTGTCTGTCTTTACAGTATGTACGGCAGAACTTATTAATACAAAGAAATCAAATTTTGTAAGGTTGAGTATCTTACGCCTTGTTTATACTAAGTAGTACTTCTTTCATCGTCAGCCAAATACACTCCCTGTTCTGTAATCTTAAAGTGAATCACAGATGAGAAATGGAAAACGTAGACGGGATAAAGAATGGTTGGAGATCTCGTCACATGGATGCCCCATGTGTCTCTCTGGGATGCGTCTGGTGTCTGGGGATGATTCTCTCTACCTAGAAGATGGTTCTGGCCTCGACTGGTGTTGGCAACTGT
>JAOVVA010000034.1:6085700-6106154 GCA_028565275.1 Leiocassis micropogon
TTTTTCAGGTTTATGTCTTTTCATGTGAAATCTAAATCGGCCAAGTTTCATCTGAATGACTTGTTAAAAAATCGTTAAAAAATTAGAATAAAAAAAAAAGTAACGGACAGTACAGACATAAAAGCGCATGGAATTGTATTTAGCAAATGTGTTTCTTTCTATCTGATCAAAATATAAATATGATTTACAAAAAGACGTAAAAGCATGGATCGGAAGATGCGAAGCCTTAAGTATTATAAAAAATGGTGTTACATGATCCTATTCTGTCTCACCTAGGAGACACTCTAGCACCAGTACCACGTTTTGTCCGATTATGAACTGTATTCCACCTCAAAGTCATGCTTTAACTACAGTAGCATGTGGATAATGTACTGTTTGTGTGTGTGTGTGTGTGTGTGTGTGTGTGTGTGTGTGTGTGAGAGAGGAGAGATGGTGTGGATACAATAGAGCAGTATAAAGGCTAGATACGGGTATACTCTGTAATAAGTTCCTCTCATTTCTTAAACAGTTTTCTGTCCGTCCCAAGAGACTGGTGCTAATCTACAATTAACACATGTGCGAGCTATAATATTTAAGTGTCTTTTCCATTCCCTTAGGAGCAGACCAGCCCTGCACCTTTTTCTCTCCTGTCTCCTCTCTGCCATCTCTCTCCCTCTCTGAGTCTCTTTCTAAAGAACCCCAGTGAGCCATATTCAGTCCCGCATAACAAAGTCTCACGTCAAAGTGAAGTGAGCTCGCGGATACGGAACGGGTAAGAAGAGGAGATGAGAAAGACAAGCAAAGAGTCTGAGATGCAAAAGTGTGTGTAGGGGAGGAGGTGGAGGAGGATGAGCAGGAGGAGCGGGGGAGGGGGAGGGGGGGGTGTGTTCGACTTTATTTACAGAGAGTATCGTCTGTCAAACGATGAGTGTGTTATGTATCCGCACAAGACGGCTAATTGTGCCGAGACAGCACTTTGTTACACGGGATAGAGTGCAGATTTCAACCTGACATTTCAGTGGCCTTATGAAGGTTGTTTAATCTACTGTTATTGTATCCTAACAGCATCAAACCATACATCACGCTGACAGAGAAATATGGGCCGAGGGAGAGATGAGAGACAGAGAGACTGAGAGAGAGAGAGAAAACACAGAGTGAGGGATATACGAAAGGACTGCTGTCTTCTGATCCATTAAGAATCTCCAGCTCTAATTAAAAACATAGAAGAGATCATTTCTGACTGCCTACAATTATCTGTGTGTATATGAAGAGAGACAGAGAGAAAGAGAGAGAGCTGAGCATAAAGCCATGCTGTCAGAATCAATACCAAAGATTGTACCTTATCTATAGTCGTGCTCTATTATCAGCTTCTTCCACAATCGCTTTTCTTTTTTTGTTTAAAGCAGCACAGTAGCACGTCTCATAATTGCAATAACCCTTTCAGGATTTTGCAAAACTTCTGTACAAACATTCTAGAGGATTACAAACTTATTATCACACTTCAAAACAAGAGGAGTGGAAGTAATTGAACCTGCATTGCACCTAACAAAATGTTTGGATACATTTTTTTGCAAAAGCCTTGAGCGATCCTTTACTTTTCTACATATTTTGAATGCAAAGAGCCAGAATTTCTTGCATTTTTAATGCATTATAATATTAACGATCGGTTCCTCCAGGGTTCCTGAAGGACTACTTTGCCTCTCATTTTCATTTCCAGTACCTGAGCAGTTTCAAAGGGATGTTTTTTGTTTGTTAAGCCACACAGTGACCTACTGTATGAAGCATTCAATGGTAAAACCATCTAACTTAATGCAAACACCAGTGAGAAACAGGTTCAGATGATGACAGATGATCAGGCCGGTGATTAGTATACTGGTGATGCTGAATGCTGAGAGGTTGCAACAGACAAGAGGGGAAATGGGGTTGCTGCTAAGGTTGTTACTGTACTGTACATAAACAACCGATTTTTAAATAGAAACTTTTTTGAAACTTTACACAGCCTGCCACAGTAAAAAAATTGTTAAGATCAAACTTCAGAGTGAGGAATAAACATGATCTCGGTGATGCTACTCATGGTATCGTTGGTGCTGCCAGCAATTTGGTTGGTTGGTTTAAATGTTTCAGAAACTACTGATCTCCCAGGATTTTGGTTTAAGCAAATTTGTGAAGGAAAAAAACAAACCAAAAACACAAAAACTATTTGTTAAGCACCAGTTCTGTGGCCGGAAATGCCTTGTTTATGAGAGAGTTCAGAGAAAAATGGGCAGAATGGTTTAAACTAAGAGGAAATCTATGGTAACCTATTTAAATGCAAACGCTCTTTAGAAGAACTGTGCTGAACGGAAAAGCATCTCGAAATGTTTTACCATGGCATGAAATTCCTTCCATTACCACCAAATCAAATATCTTAGAGGAAGAGGTTTGTTGATTGGATGGACAGGTATTCATTTAATTTTGTGAACCTTTAAATACCATGAAGCACAATAAAGTCTACAATCACTTCCAATGTATTGTAATAGACCGAACAGTTTTTATTAGTTGTTAGATTTTAAATCTGGCAGCCTTTACTCTCCAATCTGTCAGTTGATAGAAAGAAGACTATCCTGTTGGCAACACTCACAACATGCAGCTCTACTGGTTTGCAATGATAATGGTTGCAAACATTTGTTGCTTAAATTTGACTGTTCCACCTGTCGCCATCATTAGGCACTGGTGGCTCAGTGGTAGGTGTTTCGCCTGCCATGCGGGAAGACCCGGGTTCGATTCCCAGCGAGTGCCCAAGCCACTGGATGCAGTGCCGGTCCCAAGCCCGGATAAAAATGGGAGGGTTGCGTCAGGAAGGGCATCCGGTGTAAAACCTGTGCCAAGTTGTTGTGTGAAAGGGATATTCCACTTGCCAGGAGCAGCCGAAAGACCAACAACCTATCGACATCATTGCCATTTTTAGCAAACATGGATTGTGTGGCTGGTTGTCCAGGGGTTCTTGTAAAAATCGATAGCTCCAGAAATTACACAGCGTTCCAATAATTCATTTATTTGTATAGGATCAATTGTCTGTTGATGTCATTCTTGTCTCCAGAAAGGTTAACTAGTCCTGCCGGGATTCTTTCACTTTGGACCTCCTTATGGTATTTTATAATTTCTGACAATATTGACAATAAATCAGTTGGGCATATAAATCCAAGTAACGTTAACCATGATTGAGCATTTATTATGAATGAATAAATCAATTAATGAGTGTCTCTAAATGCTGTACCCAATATGCTCTGATATTAATGAATGTGGCCTGCCATTGAAAGCTAAATAAATAAATAAATAAATAAATGAACAAACAATTACATAAACATACTATATACATGTATACAGTATAAATACATTCCAAAACATCTGTAGAAACACAATCAAAAATTAAATCAATCTGAATTAAAATGATAAAAATTTTTATCACAAAAGAGTGCCAGAGTGGCTTAGTGGTTAGCATTGTTGCCTTGCACCTCCAGGGTTCCTTGGGGTCATGGAGTTTGCATGTTCTCCTCGTGCTTGGTGGGTTTCCTCCCACAGTCCAAAGACATGCCAATTGGCATTCCCAAATCACCTGCAGTGTGTGTGTGTGTGTGTGTGTGTGTGTGTGTGTCCTCTGATGGATTGGTCTGCTCTGAGATTTATAGTTAGTTTTAAGTTCGATGTAGTGTTCAAGATGTTCTACAAGCTTCTCCAACCATTCTGTACATCTGATTCACTGGGTGCCAATAACTCTGCAGGAACAAATCAAAACAGTGGGTGTGTTACATGACCTCTGACTGGTCTGATGCTTCTCACAGCTTTGTTTCGTCCATCTCCACCACACTGCCAATGTTCCTGGTGCTGGCCTACATGTACACTGTGTGCGAGATCATCAAGGGTCTGGTTCTGGAGAAGGAGCTCCGGCTGAAGGAGGTTCTCCGAGTGGTGGGCGTGAATAATGGAGCTCTGTGGTTCACCTGGTTCACTGAGAACATGGTTCTGCTAACGGTGCCATGTGCACTGATTAGCATATTGCTGAAGGTCAGTGCGGCCGATCGACAAATGAATCAAAATCAAATCAAAACGGATAATTTATCATTTAAAGAATCAGTTGATTAAGCAGCATTACCCACAGAGCCTTGGTGCTAGCGCTATACTATACCATATATACTATACCAGAAATATATAGCGCTATATATACATTGTTGAATACAAATTTAAAAAAAATTAACTAATCAGTTTCTCAGTCAAAGGAGGCTAAATGAAATTCAGCACATTTGCATTGTTTGGGGAAAAAAACTGTAATTAAAATATCCCCTGCTTTTTAATATCACTGGGGAGAGTATTACTGTAGGTGTTCAGGTTGAGTGGTCCTCCATTCATGAAGTGGCTGCGCTTTGTGGGTTTGTCGCTCTTGCTCCGAGAGCAAATAATTACAGAAACATCAACGGGCAATTCCAGAATGAGGAACTGAACTTTGATTCCTGAATTGTTTGATTTATGTTAATAGATGGTGCATGGTATTAACATTTGATTTGGGGCTCTTACTTTCAGCGGTACAGCATGTGGCCTAGCGTCCATACAAGATAGAGTTCGGTGTTCTGAGCTCATTTTTGCATCCTCTCTCTAACGCGTTATCTTGTTGTTTCCCAAATCGCCTCGAGTCATCCGGACTGTATATGAGGACGGATCTCTTCACGGTCTGACATCGCGGCACTATTTCATTCCCCTCCGCAGAGGGCATCCTCATTCCTCTCTTTCATTAAAAGAACGGTTTAATGAATTATTAGGAGTCGAATTGAAGACCTCTGTAATGCAGCCAGAATAGAATAAAGTGACGGTTCGCTCGTTCAGACGGCTAAATCAATTCTGCGCAGTTTAATTGGAGAAAGCTGTAGTAAATATCATTCATATCGCAGCAGTGGGAGGAATGATAATGCGCCCATCAGTATGATGGCCTAGCCAGCCAATCAGCCATTTATTAACGTTAATCAGACTAAATTGAGTTAGTGTGCTGCCTCTTAAGTGGTATGTGTGTGTGTGATGGTTGGGGGTGGGGGGTTATTATAAACTAGCTTTAAATGAGAATTTCATGCTGATTTGAAGTGTGTTAATGTTGTCTGGGTGGAAGTGATGGCTTCCACTACAGCGTGTTCTCTTTATAAATGTGTCTGTGTCTGTTCACTTTACACTCACTTTTTGGGGGCAATTAAGTTGCAATCAGCTAGTCATGTGGTACAGGAGTGATGCATAACATCATGCAGATCCTTACAGGTCACATATCAGAATGGAAAAACAAATTTGGGATGGGTGTAGAAAGAGTGGCGCCATGGTGGCTTAGCACTGTCGGCTTGCACATAAGGGTCCTGGGATCTCCCTGTGTTTGGTGTTTTTTTTTTTTTTTAAGTTCTCTGGTTGGCAGTCCAAAGACATGCAGATTGGCGTTCCCAAATTGGCTGTAGTGTGGATGCCTGATGGTCCTACCACAATCTTACAAATGGGAATAAATACAATGGTCACCATTGGCCTCAACGGTCCCCAGTTGGACTACAGAAGTTCCTAGATGGATGGATGGATGAATGATAGAGAGAGTAGAATGGCTAGACAGTCTTGAGCTGACTCCCCGAATGACTGGTTGTCTTGTCTCAAACCCTTGTCTGGTATCTGCCCCTTTTTTATGCATCATACTCCTGACATATGATTGGCTGATAGATTGATTGCAGGAACAAACACTGGTACACCAAACATTGCGCTGTTTTAAGTGAACAATCCAAGACAATCTCTTTAACTCTTGTTTCGTGCTACCTGTCTGAGATTCTTCACCAATAAATCCTCTCGTGTGCCCTGCTGAGAGGACATTTCTCAAGGTCTTTGCTTTCAGAACGACCTCCATGGGTGGTACAAATTTTGGCAATACAGCTCCGCACATCCTGTGCAATTCACTTCCTTCTTTTGTCATTTCAGTCTCATTCAAAAACCCATCTTTTTGGTGATATTAGATGGGACGGGAGGGAAAAAAAATCTTCATGATGAAACTATTAGGGAAGAGCAGTGCATTTTATTATTCATACTGTTCATGCTGTGTTTCCTCTCAATCCAAAGCATGATGCATAGAAAAGCTTTCTTTTCTTGCTCTTAAATAGGCTTAGTTTATTTACTCTTTAGTTTATTTAGAGGCATTTTGGGGGGAAAAATTGAATGACAAAATGCATACTGTTTCTTTATTATATTAGTCTAAATAAAGATCAAACCTAGTGGGGTTTTCACTTTTTTCTTCTGACACTAAAAAATACTCTAGAAATAATGAATCCCGGGCTTATTCTACTGTATGTATGTTTCTTATGTATTTATTTATTTTTTTCATGAATGTTGGTGGTCTTGTTTTGTGCATGTGAGAAAAATAATATGAGGGTGAGTCAAAAGTTATCCGCACTGCGGTTATATTAAAAACTTCTATCTTATTAGCGCTTTCCATTCAAGGATATTGTCTCCCCAGTCACTGCTGCGCAGGTGTTACATCAGTTCATTTGTAACTGTGGTGCAAGCAAAACCATACGCCCCACTTGTTATTTAAATGGAAGAAGAGCAGCGTGCAGTGATTTGTTTTATGTGGTCTAAGGGTGTACCTTGTGCTAAAACAACTCACGGAGAAGCATAAACAGGACCATTCAGATATGTGCAAGCATAATTCACCAGGCCTAAAATATTTTCTTAATAAGAGAATATGAATGCTTGTTCACAGATAGACAAAGTGTATTTTAAAGAGTGCGGATAATTTTTGACTCGCCCTACGATGTAATTTGATGTAATTTTGACATAAATAATCTGATGGGGAATCTGATGCTACAGTGTTTATGGGCATATGTGTATAAATGCCTTGTCTTCTAATGTATGTTGAATAATGCATGATCTTTCTTATCTGATCTTTGTTCCATTGATTTTGTTGGCGAACCATTGAGGAAGAAATTTGAGTTGGGTTCTACATGACCGATTGGGACTTGGGAAGATCAGATCAGGAAGCAAATGGTGGTCTGCTTGTTCCATCTGTCATTCATAAGTTCTGGAAAACATATAAGGACCAAAGCTTCTTTTCCACCAAAGTGAACCATGTGCTACAATAGTTTATGTCTGGTGTTTCAGAGCTGGTTCAAATGCAAACCTCCTAAAGACAGGCTTTGTTTTTCCATGGGCTAGAGAGTCACGCCATATGTCACAGCACATGACCGTGTACGTCTCTACTTCCAGCAATGTTAGCATCAATGCTTGCAGCAATGCTAGTGGCAAAGATAGCACTAGTCGAAATGCAAGTGGCAATGCTGGCGGCAATGCAAAGGGTTAAAAATGCTAGCAGCAAGCACAACAACAACAAAAATGGCTTTGCAAGCAGTTTTTCTGGCTTTATCATCATGAGGAAAGTTGCATATTAAGTCTATTTTTAAAGATGACAATCACTAACTTTTAGTTGGACATGATAATCCCTTCCCTGGCCCTGTCATACGTGGTTCTTGGTTCTGGCAAAGCTTTGGCAAGTGTTGGTGCTGCCATGGAACCAGTTTTTCTGTCTGAGAGCCAGTGATTTGGCTTTCTGAAAACAAAGAACTTGTTTCAAATTGGGCCCTGGCTCCGAACTACCCCTTAAACCACCTTGATGGAAAAGAGGTACCAGATCGCTAAGTAAAAGGAATAAAAAGATCCAGATCCACTTTCATGAATACAAAGTTTACTCGGGATTTGCTCACATTGAGTTGATAACTTTTGACAACTGGACCTCTTGCAGGAACTCATATTCGCACTAGCTGGAAAGAGAGTTGCATAGGACCAGCACTAACCAGCAGGACCAATGCTGGTATTAAAGTTTTATCAGCGTAGTTATGCTGGTTCACTAGTTAAACCAACACCAGACCAGCACTAACCAGTATTAACCAGCATAAACCAGCATATAAATCATGCTGGATTTTTCAGCAAGATTTGTCAAGGGGTGGTTACAGTGTTACTAGAAGCTAGCATGGATCTATTCCAATAAGGTTAGGGTTCTTGCAAGTACTGTATTATTAGCATTTGTATTAGAATGTACTCCACTAGTGTTTGTAGTAAGGCATTTATATAGTATGAATTTCTGTGTTTGTATAGGTTCCTCCGCTCTTTATCACGTTCTCTGCCCATGTACATGACATTAGCATGGATCTACTCTGTAGCGCTCATAGTGAAAGGGGTGGTGCATGAAAAGGAAGCCCGTCTAAAGGAGACGATTCGAACGATGGGCCTGAAGTACAGCATCTACTGGCTGAGCTGGAGCATTAGCAGCTTCATCCCTCTCTGCATCAGTGCCTTCCTTCTCACAGCCATCCTCAAGGTGATTAGCGCTAATTCGCTCTGATTTAACGGCAGCCATTTTGACAACACTGGAGATCTGTGATTCAAAGCAACTCACTGTGTCAAAAATTCAAAAGGGAACGATTCAATCAGGAAGTAAAGCGAAGTTTCTTTTTGATTGTTTTTAGCCACAACAATGGAGCGTATTAGTATTTCAAACAATATGCTCTGAGTTAAGGTTTTTCCCAACAGGCTAAATCAAGCACCTGTTCCAGGGTCAGGCGGGTTAGCCGCAGCTCATATGAAGCACGCTGACCTTCGGAGGGGCCAGGTGTTTTGGGGTCAGTTTGCCGAAAGGCCCGTAGCAGCACAGCTCCAGTGTTGGAAGATGGCCGTGTGGCTCTGTAATGTGGAGGTTAATCATCTGAAGCAGCAGGCGTGAGCATACGAGAGCTGCGGCTCCGTGACCCGCTGATAATTCTCAGCTTCAGACGCACTCTTGCAAGCTGTTCACACCCTCCCTTCCACAGCCACAATGCCAAGGTCTTGTCTAATCATCTCAAATGAGTGTTTTTTAATCAAAACCCCCTTGCTCTCCCCCCCGCTTTCCTGTTCTCATCGCCGTGTTATTTTTCGGCACCCACGCATTAGCAATCAGTTGCTTTTGTGTGTCGCGCTTGTGAGTCCCCGGTGGCATGTCGTTGCATCTTTTTTCTAATTGTGACATGCTGAGAAAGCCTTATCGTCTATGTCAGCTGATGTGGGCTCAACAAGCGTACACTTTCATTAGCAACCATGCATACTTTCCAGTATGAATTATTCTATCTGAGCTTGTCAAAGGATGGTCAGAGGCTCTGTCACTGGCTTTCGCATCCTTCATGGATTCAATACCTGAATAAAGGCATATGTGTGAATATGTATACAGTATGTTCTTTTTTTGCATTTCTATATTCATCTCTCTGTTTTAGTACGGAAAGGTTCTAAGCTATAGCGACCCCTCTGTGATCTTCGTGTTCCTGCTGGTGTTTTGCATAGCCACAGTCATGCAGTGCTTCTTCATCAGTGTCTTTTTCTCACGAGCAAATCTGGCTGCTGCCTGCGGTGGACTTATCTACTTCCTCCTCTACCTGCCCCATGTGCTCTGTTACGCCTGGAGAGACGTCATGACCTTCAAAACCAAGCTCGCCACGGTGAGTCTATGTGCTAGTGAGTTCACTAATCCCACCCCTACCACTGTTGTTGCTATGGTAATAACTCAAATGATAATGTGATAGAGGTGTGTATCCTGTATTCATATTTAAAAAGTCACTGATGCCATCTCTAGTTTGTCTTTAATGATCATTATATCCAAGGTGTATCCTACTATTATTTAGATTTCTCTTAATAATGTCTTTCAAATCATATCAAATATTCTCTACAGTAATAGCATAACTAAACGTAAAACGTAACTAAATAAAGGCAAACTAAGCAAGCTAGAAAAAAGCAAAATGAGACAAATGCAACTTTAGAATTAAAATTATTGTCCGCAGGGACACATGGTTGTCTATAACAAAAATTTATATTGAAATGAGCTATATATTCTTCTTTAAGAGCTATCACTAGTATTGGTTTATGGAAGTACAAGGGACGTTCAAGTCAAACCAGGAAATTTATTGTGAATGAAGTCATAAAAGCGACACGGTGGCTTAGTGGTTAGCACTGTGCCCCTGCACCTTTAGGTTCCAGGTTCGATTTCCAATTTTTCTCGGGTCTGTGCGCATGGAGTTTGAATTTTCACCCAGTGCTTGGTGGGTTTCCTCCTTGCACTCCAGTTTCCTCCCACAGTCCAAGGAAATGCAGATTAGCCTTACTGGGATGAGTGTATTAGTGTAGCAGGGTTTTACTGTATATAGAGAAATAAGTGGAGTTTTTACTCTTGTACTGCACAATCAAAATGTCCTGATTTGATTTGAACACCCCTGGTGTCTACTGTACATAGTCTACTGTATATGGATTTAAAATTGACTATCAGATTTAAAATTCTATCAGACTTCTTAATTCATTTATGCTTTCATTTTATCCTGGTCCGGGTTGAAAGGATTGTGGATTCAGAATATACAGTATATCAAATGATCAATGGTTATAAGGCAGGAACACACCCTTAATAGGACACCAGTCCCTAAGTAATATTATAAAACTTACTTATATGAGTACAACTAAAAACTAAACCCTAAATGATAATAAATAAAATAAACTTCAGCTATTAGTAATTGTTTCTTTGGGAGTCATGTTCTAGGTTAAATGCAACATTTGCTACCAAATGGTTTGAAGCTCCTCTTGAAAGATAGGCAATGTCAATTCGGTGAGACATAAATCAATGATGTAATGTAATACAGATTTGGATACAAAATGAGGCACGTTTTGTTGCACACACATTTCTCCCGGGAGAATCTTCGCATTCGGAAAGAAACAATAAGGAAAAAGCAGAGCCATGCGCATCATCTGATGTCATGAAAAACATGGCTGAGATACACACACATCTGAGTGCGAGACGTTGTGTGTTTTGTACGCATGGTCGGCGTAGCGGCTATGGCGCCGAATCAAGAGTAATAGGCGGGTGCTTTGGCCTTTCAGGTGGAGAGCAGTAATAAATGGTGCGTAGTGGCTTCGCTCTCGATTCGCCTCGTCCAAGTGACCTTTAGCTCACGTCCTGCTTATTCATCCTGTGTGGTGTCCTTTAGATCGAGGGAGGAGGGAACGAGGAAGAGAGCGTTTTAATCTTCATCACTGCATGCCTGCAGACAGAGAAAACACGGTGTGTGTGTATGTGTGTGTTAGTCAGGGCTCGGTGCAGTCGGAAGATCCTCATTGTGTCGGATTAAGACTGACACATCAGCCTCGTTATGGCTGCATAGATTTATCGTTGTGTTGTCTAATGATGCTGTGTGTATTTCAGCCCATAGCTGCAGGGTGTGTGTGTGTGTCTCTCTCTCTCTCTGTGTGTCTGTGTGTTAATTGTATGGCATCCCAATTGCATTGTATTCCTTTGTTTTCATTGGTCAGAAATGGTGCATCCCATTCGCTCTGTCTCTATGTGCATGTGCCTAAGTGTGTGTGTGTGTGTGTATGTTTGTATGTGTGAGCGATTGGGAAGGACATTTATGTGACTCCGCCTGAAGCTCTCTGTGTTAATGATAGCGCCTTTCTTTTGACAGGAAGCCTCAGTGAGTGAGTCATTGTGCCTCTGAATAAGAGAAAAATACACTGTCCGTATCATTTTGGGTATGTGTCATGACTATGTGTGTGTGTGTGAGGGAGAGAGAGAGAGAGCAAGGAACAATGAGAGGCGAAAAGAATTATAAATAAGTGCCAGAAGATACATGTCAAATTTAACAATCAGCCTCATTTATCAAACTTGATATAAAGAAATTTATCCGTAAAATTGTTTACACAATAAAACACAGCTCTCATGAAAATCCAGTTAAGTTTGGAAATTTCGTACGTGAGCTCCGCGGTTTGTTTATATATTTACGCTAATGAAAAGCTCAGACGATCTGCTGAATTGTATAATTGATGATCAAATCTGCAGCACTGTATGTACAGAAAACACTCACAGGTCCTCTGATTCAGCTGCACGTCGGACTTCCTTTAGAGTTTGTTTGGAAAAATCATTCTTACACAGCGGAGAGGTTGTTGATCTGGAGAACTCATGCTAGCCGCTAGTGATTAACCATGCTGTTTATTGAGTTTTCCTGAGGTTTTTGTATTTGGAATTTCATTCACCTCATGTGTGTGTCTCTCTCTCTCTCTCTCTCTACACTCTGTTATGGGTTTTAGCAACTAGCGTCCTGAAGCTACCCGCTTTCTGCTCGACACAGGGGCTAAGCTAGCTGCATTTATTAGCCCCAGGAGTCACATACCACTCTCACATCAGTCACGTTACAGTAGCTCATGCTAACAGAAGGAGTAGATAGCTTTGAAAATCAGGAAAAATCCCCAAAAATAAATGTATATGTTTACATTTATGATGAGCTGTATTAAAGTTGTTTACAAATCAAAACCTGCTTTCTCACTATGTTCACATATATACAAGATGGCCGCCGTATTATGCAATCCCAGCGCAAATAGTGGTAGCTGTATCGCTCCATGACACAGTACTGTATTTGCAAGTACCTAAAAAATGTAAGTAATGATACTAGCAACAGAACTTTCTTAAATCATCTACAAGACTTAAAGCATGTAGAGTGCTAGTCAACAGGTTTATCTAATATGGTTGAATTTCATAAACCTTTTTTGTAGCCTTCAAAATTAGTGCTGAAAATTTACTTCCACGAACTGTGATTTAATTGAACTTTACTACAGTGGTACCTCCGGAGGTGAAATTTTGTATTGTTAAACGCATTTTCCCATAGGACATAATGTAAATGCAGATAATCTGTTCCAGCCACCCAAAAATATTGCCAATATTACCAATTTCCAACACTATAATCAATATTTTTTACATTTAAAAGAATCAAAACATTTAGAAAAAACATATAAATTAAGTAAAAAATCAAATAAATAGATGTTAAATCTCATTTAACCATAATTTATGATTCCTCTTGGTACCAGTTTATAAGCAAATCTGAAAGTGGCTCCTTTTTGTTCTTGATATTGTCCTTGCTAACATTCTTGGGATCCATGGTGCTATGTATTTACTAAATGTTGCATAAATTACAAAAAAAAAACCTTGCTTCTCTCAGCATAGATATATATATAGAAACACACACACAAGGGAGAGTCAAAAATTAGCTGCACTCTGGTTAAATTCAAACTTCAGTGCTTTCTGTTCTAGGCTACTGTCTCCTGTCTCAGAATGTGTTACATCAGTTTGTTTGTAACTGCGGTGCGCTTCTCACTGATTTGCACAAATAAGGAGCAGCGTGAGTTTTTTTTTTTTTTGGTCCGAGGGTCTACCTGGGGCCAAAACAACCCACAAAAGAGCGTAAACAGATGCATTTGGACATCTGCAAACAAAATTTGAACCGATACGCTAAGCAAGGTAAAACATTTTTAAAGAGAAATATTACTGGTGACGAGACATGGATTCATCACTATGAGTCTGAGAGTAAATGCGGTATGGATTTTTATTCACCAAAAGTTCAAAAGTCAACCAGCAGCTGAAAAATTCATCAATACATATACATTTCAGAAATTCTCAAGGGCCAGTTTTTAAATATTATTAAAATAAAGGTTCAACAATCAACAGTGCTTGTTACAGTGAGATGCCTATTGAAAAGCTGAAGCCTAAACTTTGGATTAAACGCAGAGGACAGCTATCCAAACGCTATCTAAACTGTTAAGGCATCCTCCCTATAGTCCTAGTCTTGCTCCATCAGACTTTCACTTGCTTGGTCCCCTGAAAGCAGCCCTACGAGGACGAAGATTCACTTCTGATAAACAGCAGTGCATTCGTGGCTTGCAGCTCAGCTTAAAACATTTTTAAAGGGGGGAAATATGAAAGCTATTTTACAGGTGGACAAAGTGTTTTGAAAAGCAAGGAGATTATGTCAAAAAATTATGTATTTGTCTTTTCTAAAAGTTAATTAAGTGCGGAAAATTTTTTACTCACCCTCAAATAAATCTGTTTTTCACACATTGTCAGAATGGTTGAAAGGTTGAGGACACTGTGCATCATGACAGTTGTCATGTACTGTATGAGTGAGCTGTAAGGTCCATGATGAAGCCAAAAAAAAACAACAAAAAAAACACATTAATGAATATGAACATGTAGGAGCACTTTACCAGTGTTAATATTTTCATTCTTACTGTAGCAACTGCCTTTGTCAAGATCACAATGGTTTCAATTAGGATCAAGTAGTTTGTTCATATTTAGAGAAACAGAGCCAATTAAATTTGTCCAAAATTTTGCAGACAAGTACCAACAAAACTAATGTTGTAGCTGAGACCAGTTATGAAGTGAAGTAGCTGTACAAACTAGGTTTAACTTTATAAAAAGAAACAGATACAAGAATTGCGATTCAGAGCACTAAACAGGATACAGAAACATACAGTATAGTTTGTCTGCCCCTGGCTGAGTGCCACCAAGCCTATCAATCAAAGCTACACAAAATGAACGAGGCTAAGTAAAAATGTCCTACACATATCAAATTTCAAGTAGCAGTGCATCTGTATTATATAAAATGTAGAGTCAGCTCATAAAAAGAGTGCTGAATCATTAGTCACACACAATCACCTTAGTTCCAGACTGGATTACTCACACGCTGTCCTTTATTCTTCTCAGTTTCCGAAAGGAGAGTGCTTCATATAAAGGAATGCACTCCTGTTGAGGGTGAGGCGTAGAAATGCCATTGTTTTGATATGATATTCACAAAACTGCATTTGGATGAGGGGAATCATTTACATTTATATTAATGACAGTCAAGGGACCACATCTCCTTGGGGAGAGTCGGAGAGAGCTCGGAACACCGCTGGCATGCCAAACACAATTACACACCTGCCCACTGTGTGTGTGTGTGTGTGTGTCTGAGAATTAGCGAGATCTAGGTCGTCATAAGGTGATTTCATTTATTTTTCCATAACCGGTTATACCTTATGTATGTATAATGTGTGTTTGTGACAGCTTTGCCCTTGGAGAGTCATTTAAAGGGCAGATAGATTAGCTATCCAAAATGTTTAAAAGTTTAAATAAATAAATATTGATGTATGTGTCACATGTACCTAACAGCACAAAGAAATGATTTTTTTTACAAGTTGGGGCCAGAGCGCAGGGTCAGCGCCCCTGGAGCAGGTAAGGTTAATGATATTACTCAAGGGCCCAACAGTGGAAGCCTGCCGTTGCTGGAGCTCGAACCCCTGACCATCCGATCAATACCACTGTAGCCCACAGCTTTAATCGATTGAGCCACCACTGCCCCTTAATTGTGACTTAATTGCTGCTATATCATCCGCATATGTGTATGTTTGTGCAGAGCCTGTTGTCATGTGTGGCGTTCGGATATGGCTGTGAGAATTTTGCACGATATGAGGAACAAGGCATTGGCATTCAGTGGAAGAACATCATGCTCAGCTCTCAGGATGACGACTCTTACACCTTCTTCATCTCTATCATCATGATGCTGATTGACGCTTTGTTCTACTGGTTACTCACATGGTACATTGAAAACGTCTTTCCAGGTGAACATACCTTGACTACAGACTGATTTCCAATATCATACCCTCTACAGCATTGTCAGGCCATGAGGCTGAACTATAACGCCACTCTATTGTTTAAATTCCAGGGCAGTATGGAGTTCCCAAGCCTTGGTATTTCCCTTTTACCTCCTCATACTGGTGTGGGACTCCAGCAGGGGCAGACATGGATCCTCTTGATGCATTAGAGGAGCAAAATGGTACACATACTATACACTTATACTGTATACAAATATACACATTATATAAATGGTATGTTGAGGCTGAGTTGGTAAACATGAGCAATGGGGTGTAGTTGTGTGTCCCATAAGGACAGATTCCAGATCCTTCTGTAGATATTAAAAAGATGAATGGTTGTGTGTTACAGGTTACCTGGAAAAACCTCCAGCGAGTCTAAAAGCAGGTGTGTCTATAAGGAACCTAGTGAAGGTGTATAAAACAGGAAAGAAACTGGCTGTAGATAAACTCAGTCTGGACTTCTACCAGGACCAGATCACGTCATTCTTGGGACACAATGGTGCAGGAAAAACCACTACTATGTGAGTCATGAAACTTACACACAGGCTTACTTTTAAAGTATATTGGACTTACAGTATATTGTGCTTGAACTATATTGGTTGTTTAGGGATCCAGCATCATTTCTGAGAACACTTGATCCCAGTCTGGGTCATTTTGATCAGTGAGAACACAATCGTTCCATGCTCGGGAACTGTGCCCGAGTCTGCTTGAAGAGGTGGTCTCGAGAGCGATAAAGCATATTCGGGCATGGATCAAATTGGATATGGAAGCACTTATACCTGAGAATGTTTAGACGCGATGCCAATCTCATCCAGGGGCATGCGAGGGCGCTGCTCTTGACATTTTTCCAGAAATATCTATAACATCATGCATAATGCAAAAGTTACCTTCTTGTTTACTTGTGTTTAATGGCAGAGCAAATAGGTGCATACTGCCACCTGCTGTATTGGAGCGTGTAATTTCACAAGTGTACCCAAGACAGTGGCCAGCAGGGGAGGGGGGGAAGGGAGGGGGCATGGTTATGGTACAAATCAATGGTGCCTAATGTGAAAATGCCCTTAAAGTTAACATAGCCTGGAGACAAAACAAAAGACAATAAGGTTTAGGTTGCCGGGGTTGTTTGGGGTAGAGTGGAGGGGCTTGATTAAGGGGTGACAGGGGACAGTTATAAAGCTTGTAGGACAAACAACAGGAATGCTGATGAAATGCACAGTTGGATGTTTACCAAGGCTGGTGTCTTTTGGGGTTTACTTGTTTGTTCATTCATTTATTCATATTTAATAATAGACTTATGTTGGTCAAGGCTTGTGGCTTAATGACTTATTTGCTTATAACTTGAATAAAACCCTGCATAAAGTCGTTCCAGACAGCTGTCAGAATTCTTTCAGGAGTGAATGGAAGGACTATAGAAGAGTCTTCATCCTGTCTGAAATATTTAGCTTGCTTCCATTATCGTATTTATCTGGCATTATCCACTGCCATGGCTTGTTTTCCGCTCTACATGCTGGCTATTATATAACTCAACCACTGTTACCCCTACTATTTCAAGTTGTTATGTTTCCTTATCTTTTTTTATAGACTTTAGATATTTTTAAACTCAGAATTTCTGTTTGTTTTTTTCTCATTCCAAGGTGGAACTTAAATAAAACAGCTGTAATTATCATGCAATCATGTTAAGTACCTCTGGGTTTAGTGTTTTTGCTGTTCTGCTCCTCAGGTCCATCCTGACCGGCCTGTTCTCCCCGACGTCTGGCACAGCTTACGTTAACGGCTTCGACATTCGCAAGGACATGGACAGTATACGCAAGACGCTTGGCATGTGCCCACAACACAATGTCCTATTCAACGAGTAAGTGCCAGATGTCAGTCTTGCATCACACCGATGAAGATGAAGGTCACACAGGTTTATTTGTGCATCAAGAATGTCGGTCACGTTTGTGTGGAGCTGCAGTGTGCGCGACTGGGGATAGATGTTAAACACTGTAGACAGTTATATACAGCACAGAAATCTGTATACAGGTTCAGAGCCTGTAGATGTTCCATGAGACGTCATAAAAAAAAAGGTCTTGAGAGGAGCTGAACTAAAGAAAAGGAATTGGTTATTTTTCGCATTATAAAGGCTCACAATTTACAGTTGTACATACTCTATAAATAGTAAAGTCAAATAGGTACAAACCTGCAGGTCAGATTACCCATTCTCCACTTACTCACTTAAATGTTCTCTATAATGCTTATACTGCTCAGAGTTGCTGTAGTTCCTGAAGACCATCCCAGGGGACTCTGGGCACTAACTAGCCTATTGCAGGGCACAAGCATGCACTCATTCAAATGCTCACTCACACACACTGCTGGGAATTTGCAAATGCCAATCATACTAATCTGTCTTTGAAACAAAGGGATATGTGGGAGGAAACCCGACTCGAACCCTTAACCTTAGCGGTCCAAGACCATGGTGCTTATACAAGGCAGTGGTGGCTCGATCGGTTAAGGCTGGGTTACCGATTGAGAGGTTAGGGATTCACACCCCAGCACCGCCAATTTGCTATTGTTGAGCCCTTGAGCAAAGATCTGCTCCAGGGGTGCTGTATCCTGGCTGACCCTGAACTCCAGCTTCCTAACCGGAATATGTGGAAAAATCATTTCACATGTGACAAATCATTATTTATTATACACTGATGCAATTTTTGTTAAAATGAAACTGTATTTTGGGATGTAAAGAAAGTCGGACCTTCTACAGCAGAACAATATGAATTTCAGTTGGAATAAGTAGAAAGAATAACTATGCAAATGTGTTGATTATAAGTTTATTTTCTTTAAGAAGATCAGTAGCTCAGTGGCTAAGGTTATGTCCTAGTTTCTAGATGTCTGTAGATTCTACGGCAAGAGACCCAGTGTTGTTCCCCGGAGCAATCCTTCAATCTCAACCAGATCCACTTTGCGAGATTAGCCTCACTTGGTAAATCACTGTATATAAAAGTGTCCGCCAAATTTGTGAACTTTCAGTTGGCAGCGTATCCATGCTGCTTTCGTAAACTTGTGTGCTGCGGGTCATGAATCCCTTATTAAGATTACACGCTTGACATGCGGCTCGGAGAAACTGTCGTTTAATGACCGTATTCATGAATGCTTATTGAATTCACGGCTCATTTATTGCAGTCGGCCAGCACTCGCATTACGCACCAGGCCGCCGCGATTTTGTTCAAAAACGCATCATGAATGCTATATGAGAATGGATCCTAGCTAAAATGCACCGCATGACTGCATAATTGATGTGTGTGTTTCCCAGACTCACTGTGGAGGAGCACATTTATTTCTATGGCCGTCTTAAGGGGAGAAGCTCAGAGGAAGTCAAACAGGAAATAGATCAAATGATCAAAGACGTCGGGCTGCCGCACAAGCGCAAGGATCTCGCCAAGAACCTTTCAGGTATAGCGGGGAATGCTAGCTCCATTCTTTGGCTGGTATATTTGTAAAATATTTACATATTGTGTGTTGTCTTTGCTAGGTGGCATGCAGAGGAAGTTGTCGGTCGCCATAGCGTTTGTGGGCGGGTCCGACGTGGTGATTCTAGACGAGCCAACAGCAGGGGTGGACCCTTATGCCAGGAGAGGAATCTGGGAACTGCTGCTAAAATACAAAAAGGGTCAGGATAATGTTTCTAATTTGGTTTCGAGTAACTGCTCACAATCAAGGTTCAGCATCTATTGCCCTATAATGTTGACATCATTATTAACACTATAAATAACCAAGTATTTATTGTGTATATAAATACATAAACTTCCAGCTTAAGCAGATTAGTTATATCAATCAATATCAAAGGAAATATATATATATAGTTATATAAGTTACATCAGTAACTTATATATATAGGATATATAGGATATATAAGTTACGTCAGTATTTATAATCTTGAGATGATAAAATACATCCATGGTTTTCACACTTTCTGACCTACAAGAGCCAAAGGCTCAGAAATGGTTCCAAATCATTTGGCATATTTGTCACTCTTAAATGATTCAGAACATCCATTACATCTGGTATAAACAACAACAAAAAAAAACTTTCATAAAAAGAACATCACACCAGCAGTTAAACATGGTGGTGGTAGTGTGATGTTCTGAGGCTGCTTTACAGCTTTAGAACTATAATGACTTGCTATAATTGATTGAACCAGGAATTCTGTACTCTGTGAGAAAATAGTGAAGGAGGACGTCCGGCCAACAGTTTGTGACCTCAACCTCAACAGAACTTGGGATATGCAACAGGACAATAAGCCGAAACACACCAGAAAGTCCACCTATGAATGGGTTAAAAAATTATAATAATATTATAATAATTATAATAATAAGGTTTTGGAGTGGCCTAGTCAAAGTCTGGACATAAATCCTGTTGCATGACTTTAAACAGGATGTTTGTGCTTAAAAACACTCCAGTGTGGCAAAATTAAAACAATTCTGCATAGACGAGTGGGCCAAAATTCTTCCACAGTGATGTGAAAAACTTATGGCCAGTTTTCGCAAGCGCTTGATTGCCGCGAAGCATTGCACAGCCAGTTATATTGGTTTAGGAGCAATTACTTTTTCACATAGGGCCAGGCAGGTGTGGACAGCTTTTTTATTAATAAGGGAAATCATCATTTAGCCCTGCATTTTGTATTTACTCTGGTTATCAACTTTGTTTGATTATACAAATCGTATAAGTGTGACAAATTCACGGCACTGTATATCACTACCAAAGATTCCAGATAAATTGATTTATTTACTAAACAGAAGGGTGAACAATTCACTAGGAATTAAATCCATCCAATGGTCCACTATGCAATGCTGACTTCACCGGTTGGCCCAGTGTCTTTCATTTATATTAGAGAATATAAAAGAACAGGCAAAGAGGAGCAGAGAAGCAGCAGAACTGAACACAATAGTGATCTCATCCGGTTGTTATAATAGATAAAGAGTAGAATAGAATAATAGA
>JAOVVA010000034.1:6121641-6137637 GCA_028565275.1 Leiocassis micropogon
AAAAAAAAAAAAAGGTGTAAATTAGTGTCAAGTTACTTGCTTAAATATTTATAGGCAGTGTTGTCAGGTCCATGGTTTTCCCACAAAAATAGACCACCATTTAACGGGTAGCAATAATTTTCCGGCATCTTACCTTATAGATAGAAACAGCAATATATTATGTGTTTTGACAACTTTGTTTTGGATCCGCATTAAGCTTTTTAGCAAATTGAGCTACAGTAGCTCTTCCATTTGATTGGACTACATGGAAAATCCTTCACTCCCCCTTCGCCGTCATGACCCTGTTGTTGGTTCAACGGCTTTTGGTCCACTTTTGGTTGGTGGTGACAACCTTTGGTTGGTGCTGATCACTTTTGGTTGGTGCTGGCCATTGCAGACCAAGAACATCCCTCAAGAGCTGCAGTTTTGGAGTTGCACTGACCAGTCGTCTAGCCATCACGTGCCATGGTAACGAGATGGTAGCATTGTAACTACAGTACTGCAACATTACAAATAGTGATGGTCAATAGTGGTCAGGACCTACCAAAAGTTGCCTGTTAAAAGAAAGCTGTTGAACGGAAGTCAGAAGAAGCCAAGGGTTACTGATGCATGTGTGAAGCAAACCCTGGCGCATGTACAGTACTGCATGCTGATCCAATAGAAGAGCTACTTTAGCGCAAACTGCTGAAAAGGTTAATTCCGGTTCTGATAAAAATAATAATTGGAGAAAAAAGTTTTTTTTTTTTTTTTTGAGGCTTTTGAAACTTAACAATGCTGGTGATTTGTATTATTTTACTTCTTTTCAGTTCCTAAAAGCTCTTGTAATAGGGAACAAGTCAGGCAAATGTGTATCAGTTTTAATTACAAGAATTTTATGACCTCGTCTGATTACAAGAAAAATGGAATGCAAGTTAATCGTGCGCTTTCATATGAAATAAGAACCTTAGTCCATAGGGTATTCTTTACACTAAAGCCAATTTGTAATGAAAAGGAATATTAGTTGTATTTATACAGTAACTCCCACACCTTATACTTGCTTCTAGAAGTTTTCCTTTTTTTTAGTTTCAAGCTTTTTAAAAGCTTGTATTATATGAGTATTATATGAATATAATTCTACTTTTTTTTTGTTTACTACTTAAAAACAAGTAAGTAACTATTTAGAAGTACTGTATTATACTGAGTCCAACAAGGCTCAGTCATATGTCCGCTATTATTTTATCTTAGTATGCTTTTTCTAGCTATTAGTATGCCCAAAGACACACAAACATCAGTTGGATGTGTTATATTTTCTTTTAATATTGCCCCTAAAAGGTAACTGTGCTGCACAAAGAACCTTAAGTGGTACTTGAGACTGTCCCTAAATGAAACACTTGAATCTACAGTATAAGAATATCCTCTAAGTTAAAGCTTAAAACTGTTAAGTATCATATAAAATATCTTTAGTATCATTTCCTTTGGGTAAATTAAGGTAAAGAATACTTAACTTCAAAATTACTGAAAAGCTTGTCTTTTTTATGCATTTTTGAAGGTTTAAACTATAAAACATTAAAACATATAAAACAAACTATAAAACATTCCTCTAGACCATCCAAGATGAAAAGGTCCCGACAATATAGATTTGATCATCTTCAACCATGTGTATTCTGTGTCTAGTTAGAAGACCTCAAACACTCCACAGTCCATTGAGGCGGATATTTTTCATGTTCACAAACCCTCTGTCAGAGTCGTGTTATCACCTGGGTAGAAGATGCTCTTTCCCGGTGGTTATATGAAATCATTAAATTTCCATCTCAGCAGGAATGTACACCAGCACAAGAATAAGGGATAACATTTCACAGGATCTTAAATCCCTTCATTAACTGGTGAAGCATTTTGATTTGATTTTAAGACTCTACTTTCATTAATATAGAAAATAGAAATGGCTTGCCCTTCTATATATTAGACAAAGGATCAGTAGAGACGATTTCATTTAGATCGATAAGAGCGTCAGATAACAATTTGTAGATTGTTTTAGACTCATGTTTGAACTAACAACAAACTGGGGATACTTTGAAAACATTTCAATAGATATTTAAATCAAAATGGTTTAATATTGAACTGATTATTATTTTAGTTATAACTTTCTTGTTTCTTGTATAATATTGCACAGAAATATGAATTTGATTTTTGGTTCTGGTCTGCCTGTTCCCCTCTCAGTAAATACCCTTGCACTCCTTCGGGAGCGACAGACTGGTTCACTCCTTCTGCAGACCCCGCCATCCTCGAGATCTTCAAAAACGGAAACTGGAGCATGAAGAATCCATCGCCAGATTGCCACTGCAGCACTCCCGGACGTAATATGATGCTACCAGACTGCCTTCCTGGTGCTGGAGGATTACCACCACCTCAGGTTAGATACAACCTGCCAACCTTAGTTTTTAAAAAAGATATGAAATTCAGTTTACTATAGTAAAATTAATCTTTTGAATGCTGGTAAGTGTGCGCTGGTGTTACTTTGAGAAATTGTTTTCAACCCAGTAGTAGAGGTTGTTGCAGTGGCAATTTCATGACGAATGTTGGGTTGCTCTCTTATTAGCTCTAAAACATAGGCTTGTTTTTCTACCTTTACTGTATATTTACACTGCTTGCACACAAATTGCCTGCAGCCAATCAACATTACAAACATTACAATGAATGAAATTTACAATGCATTAATTAAATTGGGAAAGAGAATGCTGGGCCAAAACCATGACTGGTGATTAAGTAAACACCTGGGAAAGTTGCATTCTAAAAAAATGGACAGAATAGATAGCAGCAATGTTTAATAGTGAAAGTAAATGCATTTCCACACACACACACACACACACACACACACACACACACACGCACGCGCACACACACACACACGCACACACACACACACACACACACACACACAAAATGTGACAAGAACTCACAGGACTACAGTAGGACTTAACAGCTGTGTTGCCAAAGGAAAACTGCTTGTTACTGTAGCAAGGCTACTGTGGAAAAATGGCATTAATTTGATAGGTAGCATTAAGATTGCAATGGAAAGCAATGGGAAAAAGGTCATGTGGTCTGATGAGTCCAGATTGACCCTATTCCAGAGCGATGGGTGTATCAGGCTAAGAAGGGAAGCGATTCACTGATTATACATAGTGCCCATTGTACAGGCCTCTGGGGGCAGTGTTATGATCTGGGGTTGCTTCAGTTTTTCAGGGCTAGGCTCAAATAATGTTATGTGGCAATGAAATGAAGTCAGCTGATATTCCAGGACTCAATTGTGAAAGAGTGGTTCTGGAAGCACGAGGAATCATTTTGACAAATGAACTGGCCACTACATTGCGCACTTTAATCAAAGGCAATTGAACAAAATATTTGTGTGTGTGAGAGTGTGACTAGTTTTTGGCCATGCATTGTAAATCTCATGGCTTCTGACTGCTTTATCATTTTTGTAGTAAGAACTAACTCAGAGGCTTGTATAACAGGCAATTTAAATAATCAAATTTAAAAATTCATTATTGATACGGTCAAGGTTTCTGTGAAGAGATGTTGGAAAGAGTGAGCATATGTCAGAGCATTATACCATTCAGGTGTTTTTTTTCACCACAGGGCAGAAGACTAATCAGTAGCTGCTTTGCCTCGGCTAATTACCTTTAAGAGAAAGGAAAACAAAAGGCTGGTGAAGACATAAGTCTGAGAGATGTCCCACAACCTTAATCACTGCTTGACTGGTCCCAGGGAGAAAGACATGCATCTAAACTGTTTTCTGTTCTGGCACCTAGGTGGGGGGAACAAAGTTCCTCTAGATGTCCAAGTGAGGACTAAAGATATATATATATATATATAACATACTTAGTTATTAACCCAGTAAAGTAATACATGTATTCACACAACGACGGAAACTTTAAAGTAGTTTTGTACAGTAAGTTGCTCTGGATTAGAGCGTCTGCCAAATGCTTAAATGTAAATCTACTATAAATGTAATTGTAGCTACAAATGGATAAAAATATGACATCATTCTTTAATGAATGGAAAATGAGAACACTTTAGGTAAGACTGTTATGGGGGGGGGAATACAGTACTTCATCGCTATGCCGTGACATCATAATAAACTTGACATAACCTATATGATGTCGAAAGACATAACTGCAGGATCCCAGTCCCAATACACACCTCTGTGGAAGCCAAGCCAAAGGACATAATCAAAATACTGCCTAAATTGATTAGTGGTGATTTAAAGTGTTGTCAAAACTCATGCATCAAGCGTGCTTAATAGATAAACACAATCTCTGGTTTAACATGCTTATGTAACTTATGATTTTTTTCCCCCCTTACACCTAAATTATTCAAACAGGCATCGGTGGCCCACTAGCAAGTTGCTCACCCACCATGCGATGGTTCAATTTCCACCCAATGCCTAAACCCCAGCCACTGGATGCAGTGCTGGTCCTAAGCCTGGCAAAAATGGTAGGGCTGGGTCAAGAAGGGATTCTGGCATAAAACCTGGGCCAAAGTTGTGTGTGGATTGGATGGTCTGCTGTCGCAACCCATTGATACAGTAGGAGCAGCCAAAAGGCTAACAACAATTTAAGTTATGACTAAAATTTTGACTAAAGCCTTCAGAAACCCATGTGCCTTGCAACTGTGTTATTTTATTCATTAATGCAGCATCACAGGATCCTTAGAGGAAATGTTTACACCGTTTATTTCAGTCACCTGAAAATCTGTCACTTTAAACCAGACAATTTGTTCTGCGTATAATCAGCCAAAAACCAAGCACGGTAACCTATCTGGGTGCACTCGAGTCAGAGTCCTCAGAACCAGGGCTTTGAATTCCGCCGATATCATCTGATGATAACTCAAACGCGAGACATCACACAGAATTTTCCACGCGGTTCATGTCGATGGTGGCTCAGCAGGATGCTGTCAAGATTTTGTAAAAGGCACAGTGACAGATCCGTCAGCCAGAAGTGCGTGCTGGGGAATCTGTAAACCTTTAGCTGCGTTCGAATTGCTATGCTAATGACAAGTGTAAATGTAGTGAAGTTTCCTCTCTCATTCAGTTTATTTTTGCTTTGGGCGCACGGGAGGAGGATGTACGACTGAGTGCGTACACACACACACATGCACAGGGTTGACCCAGTTTGCAAGTCTAGTCTTAACTCGAGTCATTGCTCTATGACGAAAGAATCTCATACCAAAACTGGAGTGAATTAAATGCTCAGCGGTTAAGGTTCTGCACCAGCGATTGAGTTATGAGTTCAAATCCCAGACCTGCCAGAGCACCACTGTTGGGTTTTTGAGCAAGACCTCTTAACCTGCTTAAGTCTACTCTCGTGTAAGTTGCTATTGGTTTCTGCCCCATAAAAAATGCTGCACTCCTCTATCACCATCTGGCCAGGACTGAATAAAGCTTTTTTTTTTATGCCTCATGAGCATTACTGCAGATTTAATTAAGCCACACACATGAAAAAAAAGGGGAAAAAAGTGTTGATTGTGGTTTGATTGCTAGGCACATGCTCATGCGAATTCAAATGATCTCAATGAATAATGCCTGCTAGTTTGATCAGCTTTTGCTTACTTTGATTACAGTAAATTGTCTGAGAGTGTTAGGACTCCAATTATGCTACTCATTTAGAGGAGCCACTTGGGTCATTTTAAGCTGCTAGGATCCATTTTAAAGCTTTGGTTTATTTAGCGAGGTGTGAATTTAATCTGGTGGAAGGAGGGTACAGTGATGAATTAGAATAGTCATGTGTAGATAATCAAACATGCACAGCATTGGTCACCTGATTGGAACCTTCCATTTTCTGTACCACTTATTCTGTGTAGGGTAATGGGAGTGTGTGGAGCTAGAGCCTACTATAGACAACTTAAGGCACAAGGCAGGGTCCAACAGATCACACTATGGGCAATTTGGAAACAAATCAACCTAGACAGCAAGTCTTTGGACTGTCTGAGATAATCAGAGTAATTGAGGAAACACAGCAAGCATGGGAAGAGCATTTAAATTTCACACACAGACTGAAGATGAGATTCAAACCCCCACTAAGCTTACAACTAAGCCACCATGCTGCCTGATTGGAACATGACTCATTTAGACATTTCATTAATTCATTCATCTTTAGTAACCAGCTTATCCTGGTCAGGGTCATAGTAGATCCAAAGTCTATCTAAGGGCGTTTTTACATTGGGGCCCTGGGATCGTTTCCGAGAACACCTGAGCTCAAAGTCTGATCGATTTCGATCAGTTAGAATACATTCATTCAATGCTTGGGAACAGTACCTAAGAGTTTACTGGAAAAAGTGCTCTCAGGAACGATATTGGGCACAAATCAAATATGGAAGACAACCATACCTAAAAACAGAAGTTGATCGCTGTTCAGACATGACATCATCAGTGCTGTTGGTCTCCTCCAAAATCTCCAATCTCAATCTTTTGACCTACAAGGCATGTGAGAGCCTCCTGTCACTATTGCCATTTTTCCTGAAATATCAATAATATTAGATATGCAAAAGTTAACATCTTAGGGCACTGGTGGCTCAGTGATGGGCGTTTGTAGGGTTCGATTCCCACCCAGTGCCCAAAACTTCAGCCCTGGATGCAGTGCCGGTCCCAAGCCCGGATAAAATGGGAGGGTTGCATCATGAAAGGCATCCGGCATAAAACCTGTGCCAAGGTTTTATGTGTGGACCGGATGGTCCGCTGTGGCGACTCCTTGCTGGGAGCAGCAGAAAGACCAACAACAACAACAACAAAAGTTAACATCTTGTTCTCTTCTTCTCTTGAGTATAATGGCGGCTCACAGACCAAATAGGTGCTTACTGCCACGTGCTGTATCAGAAGATGTAAATACACAAGCGTGCCCGAGAACACTGGCCAACGGGGGTGTGGGGAGGAGAAGTAATCATGATTGAGCACAATATGAATCAATTGTGCCTAATGTGAAAACACCTTAAGGAACACTGGCCAAGAATACACACAAAAACACTTACACCTAGTTTACCTTCACCTAATTGGGAGGTGAGAAGAAATCAAAGAACATGAAGAAAACCCATACAGACAAAAGGACGACCTGTGAAGGAACCTGAGCTGCTCACTTGAAGAATGCAATTCGGAATTCTGTGCATTATACAAGTCACCATATTTTTTGGGGTGAAATAAACTATCTGAACTCTTTGGAACAAAATGTCAGTTAATTACACTAACATAAAATGCATATATCAAAAAAATGTTAACTCTTGAGTTTTGTACAGAGCTTTGCATGTTCTTGTAATTTTCACCTCCCAAAAAGTTGGCGAATTGGTGACTCCTGATTTCATGTGCAGTGTTTATACTTTAGACTCTGGATCCACCTTGATAAGTGACTGGTACTGTATAACGCACATACTAAAGATAAATGAATGCATAAATGTAGACAGCTAAATAAGGCATCATTAGAATCTGAGACGGAAAGGAAAGCATACATGCTGCTCAGGTGTGTTAATTAAATCCTAACGTCTGTGGCAATAATGCCAAAATATCAATTAATCTACCCTGAAATGATAAATTGCTGCATGTACAGAATGTGTCTGTGTTTGCATTAATTATCAATAAACGATTCAAAATGATTGTGAATTTTGCAAGCTTCCAGCTATGACATACAAGCCTGGAACACTGGTATAAATCTCGTCAAAGCATGCACCAAACACAGACTCAATGCGAGTCTAGATGGCCTGGCAGAGAATTAATATTGCAGCATAATGAGTGAATTGAGAGCAGATTGAAACGCAGGGGCAATAACTATTTTCCACCATGTCGGTTCGCCGAGAATCAGTACCGATTTCCTAATCTCACACTATTATCATTGCTCCAGGGTGACAGTGTGTGCTCAAGTTTGTAGAGTGTGGCACAATAGCGGCCGTGATTTATATGAACACAAAGAGGCACGGATGCTCTTAATTATAACAACAGAGAGCCAATCAACACCTCTCGCTCATATGCATATATGAATCTTATTAATCAACTCGAAGGACAACTGAGTCAACAAAGTAAAGTTTTAAGCTGCTTACCGAGCGACAGTGTGTCTGCATGTGCACAGTAAGAAGGGGTGATGAGCCTCTTACTGATCTGTTAATTGCCAATTATGACCCTCTTTCCATCACCCTCTGTGCAAATTAGCAATTAAATGATGAGACAATGTATGTGTCGTCTCCTGGGTTTAACATCTCTGCTGCACTTTGTCTGTCTGGGATTGCACTCGTCTCGTATTCGTCTTCACGTGCAGAGCAAAAGGGGTGGGCTTCAACATAGAATCAGCATGTGACAGTTGAAAATGTCTCTTTTTCTTATTTTGGTTATCTTTCTCTCCCCATAGAGAACGCAGAATACCACAGATACCCTGCAGGACCTCACGGGTCGAAATATGACTGACTTCTTGCTTAAGAACTATGCAAAGTCTGGAAAAATAAGGTATTAGCATGATATAACACCTCATCCTATCACCGAGCATCCCAACATTTACAGTATAACACAAAATAAAATGCCTTATAGCATCCTTATACCACTCATGCCTGTAGGCCTTGCTTTTCCCACTCTCCATTCCTGCTCTCACATCCACCAAAACCCCATCTCTAAGCCATTGCATTTCCCCAGATCATATCTCTTTCCTTAACAAATGCCCACACAGTCTTTTACTGTCCCTACCCTATCCTAGTATATTGGCCAAAAGTATTTGGACACCAGAATAGCATAGCTATTTTGGGGTCTTTCCCCAAAGACGGGAGCAAAGAATTGTAATAAATAAAGTTTAAATAATTATTTTCAGGCATCCATTCATTATCTGCAATATACTGTATCTTGTGTAGGGCCAAAGGCGGCCTGGAGCATGCCCAGGAAACTCAGGGCACAAGATGTGGTACACCCTGGATGAGGTGTCCACCCATGGCAGGGCACAAGCAAACATGCTCACATGCCAAATCACGCCCTGCAGGAAATTGGGCCAAAAATGTTACATTTAAACACATGTTTTTGGACTGTGTTAGGAAGCTCATATACATATGAAATACAATACCTGGAGAAAAAACACTAAGCATGGGAAGAACATGTAAATTCCACAAATACAAAGAACAGAGGCAAAACTCAAACCCCAACCCTAGAGGTGACAGGCAACAGAACTAATCACTTTGACACTATTGTGTGAATGATAGTACAAAGCACAAAGTGCTTAAAACAGGGTCATGTGGAAAAATGCTACTAGCATCCACAAAGCTCTAACCTCAACCCACTGAGCAAATTTGGGTTGAATTGGATCAGTGACTGTACACCAGGCCTCCTTGTCTGACATCAATATCCAAACCTCACTAATGCTGTTGTGGCTCGGTGAACATATGCCACAATCAGCCATAACGTTAACACTACATAACATTAACACATTAACATTGATTATCAATTATATCCCAGTTAAATGATGACAGGATCATGGGCACCCAAGGCTTATCCATGCCTTCAGAGAGGAAAGGCCAGCCCTAGTCTAATGCCACAGAAAAGCCAATGCAAATCAAATCACTGAACAAATCCTTGAAAGTACACTACTGCCTGCCATGCACAGGACCTGGGATGCAAAAAACACAATCCTGGCAACTCCCCTTAACCACCCCTTATTCCTATAAGATAGAGTCCATCACTGTGCTTCATCCTGATAATCCCCGTCTTGATCTGCACCTCATCATCCGAAGCCCTTATTTCTGCCCAGTCTTTATTACATCCACATAGGCCCCACCTCACTCAGGCACCATCTCATCAAGTCTCCACCCATAAGCTGCATTTCAACTGCTACATCCTGCATCTCCATTTTTATCACATTGCTGCAGATGCTAACCCCTGAAACCTGTTGTTGAGAAATGCAAAGACAAACTTATACTTCATAGTCCATATTACGAAATAATAACTGATAGATCACATATGCATTTTGTTTTTAGATAACAGATAGTTAAGAAAATATGGGTTTGAAGGTGAACCAATCTGAGAACTCATGGACTACACAGCACCTCATACCAAATTTGGCATCATACTAGATGCCAAGTGAGAAACCTAGTTATTCTAAATTTTAGCTAATTAAAATAATCTCCTTTTAGGTATGGAGGGATCTCAGTTGGAGCTATAAACTCTCAAGTCAAACTCAACGAATCTGAGATCAGTGCACTTATTTCAGACCTCAAGGCATTCTTCAACTCATCGCAGGTATGGTATCATACTTAACAATAACATCAGACAACTCTCTTTTTTCTACTGTAGAGAATTTTGGTATCTGATGTTGGTATTGTTAATAGTGAAAATGTCTAGCTAAATATTTTGTCTTTCTCTAATCAGTGAGTTTTTTAAGCTCTCTTATGCGAACTACATACACTATATGGACAAAAGTATTTGGCCAACCCTGTTAATTATTGAATTCACGTGTTTCAATCAAACCCCTTATCCCAAGTGAAGGGCAATCTTGGTGCTTCAGCATACCAAGACATCTGGGACTTTGTGGAATGCCCATTTCTACTCCAACATGACTGTGCCCCAGTCCACAAAGAAAGGACTATAAAGACACAGTTTGATGAGTTCGATTCGGTTGATGAGTTCCCCGACCTCAACCCATCGAGCACCTTTGGGATGAACTGGAATGAGGATTGCGAGCGAGACCTTCTCATCCAACATCAGTTCCTGACCTCATAAATGCTCTACAGAATGAATGGGCACAAATTCCCACAGAAACACTCCAAAATCTTGTGGACAGCCTTCCAAGAAGATTGGAAACTGTTATAGCTACAAAAGGGGGGACAAACAACATATTGAAGTAGATGTACTTGGATATACTGTAATGTCACTGTAGATTTTGCCGAATACCTCTGTCCATATAGCCTCTTCCTTCCTTCCTTCCTTCTGCAAAGCACTGCTACAGAAGCAAAATGCATAGCAATACTTCAGAAAGTCTCCCAATAGCGCTTTCATTTTTTTTTCCTTTATAATCTGCGATCGTTGGGTGGCATATATTAGAGATAAATGCATTTTGACACTAATCGAATCTCCAGTTTGAGACAGCCAGTGTGTCTTGCGGCTTTTCAGCCAGAGGTCACTGAATATGTTTATGAGTTATGTATTATTCATAGGCGTGTAAAAGTACGAGCATTTAGACCTGACTGATTTGTGATGTCCAGTCACACACTGCACCAGCTCATGTTCATGCACCTCAGAAAGCTCCCAGTGTTCCTAGAGTATTAGCATTTAAATCACATGGAGCTCTGTATGTGTGTGTGCGTGTGTGTTCAGAGAACTAATGATATTAACCTCTCCTGGTGTCTGTCTCTCTCTCTTCCCAGAACAATATGACTGAGAAGTTCTTCCAGGACTTGGAGATCTTACTGTTGGATCTGGGAACAAAGGACAATGTAAAAGTAAGAAACATCATCTTCTTTTTTTTTTTTTTTGATTTTTTTTTTTGCTTTAGCCTTCTCAGGGTTAACAGCGTAACTCATTGCAAATGTAGCACGTTCCTTTCCGGAGATTGTAATATGTTCCGAAGAGGGTTGAGCATCCAGCACAGAGACACACATATGCTCACCGTGGGTGTGTGATGTAGCATTAGAGCATAGTGGGAGGTTGTGCAGAGCAGACAGAGCAGCACTAATTAGAGCTGTAATGCCAGTGGGGGCTGTGTTCTTCTCTCCCTCCATCCCTCAGTTTGTCTGGTCAATTAGATGCTTGTTTCTTTTTCTCGTCTTCCATAGTGACTGCAGATAATGAGAGAAACACTGAGAGCATTATGGGCAATTTAGTCTTAATGATGAGTAAAGAAGCTTGGAATATTAATTACTATTGATTTGTCTCCCTGTTTTCACCTCGTGTACGTGTGCTTGTGTGTATTAGGTGTGGTTCTATAACCAGGGATGGCATGCGGTAGTGTCTTTCCTGAATGTGGCCAATAACGCCATCCTCAGGGGTAATCTTCCTCCCGGAGTACAACCCAAACAGTACGGCATCTCAGCCTTTAACCATCCTCTCAATCTCACCAAACAACAGCTCACCGCCACATTGTGAGTATTCAGCCAATCCGGGCTTACATACTGTATATTGTTATGCAACTGTAATCTATTTTACTGTTCAGCCAATAAGCAGCTCTCTAATATTTCTCAATTATGGTTTAGTCAGGCTCACTCATATCACACTGTGAGTGATCATCCAATCAGGGAGTTGCAGTCAAAAGTTTTCACTGATGTTGACAAGAATGTTATGAAAAAATTGGACTTCCAATGATCTTTTTTAATAGATCAGATGATTGTGCAACCTCTTAAATATAAGAAACCCCCAAGGTTTAGTTACAGTGAGGAAAGTCCAAGGAGCTCAGTACAAATCTGAGAGAGAGAATGATGTAAATACAAGTTATTGGGAGGTGGAGCCACTTTTACAAGGTCTGGAATAAGACCCAAACTGTCACTCTCGGCTGATCGGAAATTGGTTCAGATAGTCAGCGGCAAACCATGAATCCCCAAGGCAGAGGACTGTCATGAACTGGAAGCTGCTGGAACAATAGCGTCACTGCCCATAGTAAAGTGGGTTTTACATTGCCATGGACTGAATGAGTGCCGTCTAATAAACAACCCCATGGGAGTTGGTTCAGTGTTCTTGTGGTTAAAGCCTCAGCTTTGCAATGCTTTACATGCATTGCAATGGATGGAATAATGAGGACCGCGTAGTGAAGTTCTTCAGCATAGCCCCATATCATCAGCTAGACGGTTAAAACATGAGAGTTCCAATGACCCCAGACACAGTTAATATTTTAGAGCTTGTGGTCAAATGTCAGGTCTGCGCCCCGAAATTTAATTGAGCCCTACCAGGAAGAGTGGTCAAATATCCAACTAGAATTCTGTCACAAGTTTGTCAAGATGGGTACTAAAAGCAATTGGTAAAATTTGCTAAGGGACTTTGTTACAATATTAGGGACAATATTAGGTCTGCTGTGCATATTTTTTTACCCTTTGTGCATAATTTGTGTTGATTTCCAAAACCCAAAACAAATTGCATCGAAATAATGGGATTTCATTATCAATCTGCCTCAGCAAAAGACTCACTAATCATCTAGACCGCTTTATCCTGTATTCACGTTCACGGGAGGCCTGGAGCCTATCCCAGGAGAGTAGGGGTACGAGGCGGGGTACACCCTGGACAGGGTGCCAATACATTGCAGGGCACACACACTCACACACTCATTCACACAATATGGGCAATTTGGACACACTGCACTGGAGTACCCGGAGGAAATCCACCAAGCACAGAGACAGGAATCGAACCTGGCGGAAACACCAGTTTGAAAATTCATCCCAGTTCCAATATTGCGCTCAGTGAGTGTCTATACACTTCTTGCTACAACTGAGCCCTCATATTCTGTAGTTCTTTATGACTAGGGAGGTCATCAGGATCTGTAACTGTTTGCCCAACCAGAACCACAACAGCCATGTTGTGAGTATTCAACCAATCAAAAGCTCTCATTCAAATGCTGCGTTCAGCCAATTTGAATGTACCCTATATTAGTCTTTCAGTGGTGTATGGCTGTCTGTGACTGCGTGGATAGTCAGGGCATCTCGTATGTCATTCTGACAGACCAGGCAGACTAATCTTTAAATCTCATACAGTATATTGCTCAGAGTTTTCAACCAATTAGAAGTTTTCCGGTGAGAAGCTGTTATTATCACCAAATTAGCAGGTTTTCTACCACTCGTATATCTTCCACGAAAAGTGTTTACACAATCCTGATCCCCTGATTCTCTGCAGCGGGAATATTTATCGAATTAGGAATCCCTGACTATGACTGATTTATGAGTGTTCAGCCGATCAACAGCTCTTCTGCGATTATTTATGAGCGTCCAGGCCAACAGATGCTCTAGAGTATAGAATGCTGCATTATGAGTATTGTGTGTGTGTGTGTGTGTGTGTGTGTGTGTGTGTGTGTACAGTACGTGTGGGTGGGTCCAATGTTCCACACTGGTTATTAGTTTGATAATGGTGCTTGTTCTTTGTCTGATGTTCAAGGTTACCTCATTGGTGCCTAAATAATGACGTCTAGCTGTAGAGCGTATTAAAGTGTATTAAAGCATAACACAGTCTTGTGGCCTGATTGCGTCCAGGTTTTTATGATAAATGCCGTTCCGCATTAGTACAGGGAGCTTATTTAATATAGTTATACCCCTCTAGGAAGTGTGTGTTCGCATGTGTGTGTGTGTGTGTGTGTGTGTGTGCATGCTTTCATGCTTAATTGCACCCACCTTGCGAGGGTGTGTTGATGCCGCTATGTGGTGAATGAAGATGGATCATTAGGAATCAGGGGTCAGTGTCGGAGACAAAGACAGAGTACTGAAGCATTGCACACCCACAGGGCATACACCACACACACCACACACACACACACACACACACACACACACGGTTTTCTGGTTAAGGGTAACAGGCCGTATCTTATCCTTTTACCTAATGAGAGTTCAGGTAACACTCCCACCATAAATCTATTAATGATGAATAAAACAGCACCAGTGAGCAACACATTGACCTCCTTCATCTACATGCGGAGGTGTGAATTAATTTTTTTTTTTTTTACAGCGACCAAATAGATCACAGTCTGGACCTTTTAAGAAAATGCAACATTTCTTTGTATGGAGGTCTTAGATGCAAGATTTATTAGAAATATTAGAAATATGCCACAAATACAATTATTAAAAGCAGACATGTGTGTAAGTCTGATGGAGGGAAGGCATGATTTGAGTCAGAAAGAAAGACATACTGTAGAGGCGAAGATCTATCAGAGTTCCGGCAGTAGAAGTGTGAAAGCAGAGGAAGTCAGGCCGCATCCTCGTGCAGCTTATTTTCTCTGAATCTGAGAGATGTTTCCATATTCATGAAGCTCTCATGAGGAGAAAGAGTCCAAAATTGCATTCACACAGATTGAGAAGTATATCTAACACACAAGAGGAGCATGTTAACTGAGTTAGGTGTTAATTTGATATTTGGTATGTCAGTTCAGTATCACTTTTCACACTTGTCATGAAGAAGCTTGCCAAAAATCCGGATATAGCTTTAGATCAAGCAAACGAGATGTGCCAGTGGTAAGGAAGGAATCTTGAGAGGGACCAGAGATTATATATGAATACAGTACTGTACATACTCTTGTATATCCTGTATACTTAAAAAAGCCAACCTGAACGGGTGTTGAGCTGAATGATCATGGAGAATGATCAGGAGATTTTAAGTCTACAGTATCCTGGTGAGATCATCCGCTGTAGTATTTGGGGTACACTTGGGATCATAAACAGTCTCAACGTAAAGTATTTCTCAGCTTCATTTCAGTTACAATACCGAAGTCTGAAATAGATACAACTTTGTTTCAGTCAGTGCTATTAGAACTAATGCATAAAACATGCAACTGATATAAAAGTTTTATATTTTGTTTAGATTTATAAAAAAATAATATTTATATATATATACACACTACAGGCAACTTGGGAACACCAATCAACATAACCAACATAAACTCCATGCACACAGAGACAGGAATCGAACCCGGACCCCGGAGGTGCAAGGCGACAGTTCAAACCACTACACCACCGTGCCACCATATATATAAAAACCTGCACCTGAGCAGTTACAGAGAAATGTTTTTTGTGTGTTAAGCCACACAGTGATTTATGAATCATTTAAGCATAAAAAACATCTAAGTTGATGAGGAGAAATGATTAGGAGGGGTGATTAGTATACTAGTGATGCTGAATGCTGAGTGGTTGGAACAGACGAGAGGGGAAATGAGGTCGCTGCTGAGGCTGTTACTGTACATAAACCACCACTTTTGAAATGCATCTTTAGGCAATTGTGCGATGTGTCACAATAAATCATTTGTTCCCATATCTTTGAGGAATGGAGGAAATGATGGTATGTGTGTAAAACATTTATCTGGCTCTTATTGAAAGCACAATATTCATGGAAGACATGAATGGTTAATTAAG
>JAOVVA010000034.1:6150425-6175897 GCA_028565275.1 Leiocassis micropogon
GTGTGTGTGTGTGTGTGTGTGTGTGTGTGTGTGTGTGTGTGTGTGTGTGTGTGTGTGTGTGTGTGTGTGTGTGTTCGGCCCGGAATCCTGTTCACACTCCCTCTTCATGACCAATTGTGTTGCCGAAAAAACCCTGGTCCTCATAATGTAACAAAATAGAGTTTGTGTGTATTTGTAAGCATGCGAGAGAGAGAGATAAGAATTATAGTACATACGTTGTATGCTCTTATGGTATTGTGAATAAGAATATGGTTACTTTGTCTTTGCCACACTTACATACTGTACAGCACACACACACACACACACACCAACTCGTACTGTACATTAATATATTACACTTTTAATGGCATAGCACATAACATTATGCGTCATATTTTATTCTAACCCAATCTCTCTCTCTCTCCCTTTCTCTCTCTCTCTTTCTTTCTCTAGAACATTACTAATGTCAATAACATTCTAAAGCAAGTGTTGTTGATCTTCCCTCACTTCTGTCTGGGTCGTGGCCTCATCGACATGGCCAAGAATCAGGCCATGGCAACGCTTTTTATCAGTCTGGGTAAGGAATACACACACAAAATAAATATGCCGAATTGTTTCACCTCCATACCAGAGTTTTACATTATTTTATTTTGACCCTTTATCCATCTGAATCCACTGGTCAATTCCACTCTCTCTCTCTACTATCCTCTAGCTAATCCACTATCTCATCCCTTGTTTCATCCTCTGGTGCAACTTCTAATCCAACCACTCATCCATTACCTGTTTTTATCCCCTAGCCTATCTACTGCCGCATCTTCTAATCCACCTTGAGCCCATCCACTAATTCCATAGTCAATTCCCTAGCCCATACTCTTGATAATCCACTAGAACATCCCGCTCTTCTGACATTTTCGCACTACAGTACGGGCACGGAGTGCACTTGACCCCGAAGTCTGGTATGTTTGTGTAGTGTGAAGACTCCAGTACCATGCTCGAGTCCACGATGTCGTTTCGTGCACAGTATGGTGTACTTGATATGGGCATGGGTTTGAATGAAATATGAAAGATAACCATATCTAAACACAGAAGTGGACAACTGTTTAGAATGTGACATCATCTCTGACCTCCTTTGAAATCTGTATGAGAGGTACTAGTGCTCCCACATTAATCACGGCTCTACAGCCAATCAGGGGCGTCTGTGAGTTCGAAAAGATGCGGTCGGCTGGCGTCACGTGGTTCGGAAGAAGCACGTGATAGTCTTTGGCCCTCCCGACTGAATGGTAGTAGTAGCCTTAATGTGGGAGCCTCCTAGTGACGAGGAGGAATTGGACACGACTAAATTAGGGAGAAAATCTGGGAACCCCCCCCACCCCAAGTGACGCTTATTAGAAAAAAGGCTTCAGTTTGATAGGGAGCATAAGCATTAGACTTTGGAGCAATGGAAAAAGGTCATGTGATCTGATAAGTCCAGATTTACCCTGTTCCAGAGTAATGGGCGCATCAGGGTAAGAAGAAAAGCGGATGAAGTGATGCACTCATCATGCCTAAGGCATACTGTACAAGCCTGTAGGCACAGTGTTATAATGTCAGGTTGCTTCAGTTGATCAGGTCTAGGTTCAGCAACTATACGTGCTCAAAACATGAGATCAGCTGACAACCTAAATGTACTGAATCACCAGGCTTTTCAATCAATGGATTTTTTTTCTTCCCTGATGGCACCAGCATATCCCAAGATGACAATGCAAGGCTTTATTTTGCTCAAATCGTGAAAGAGTGGTTCAGGGAGCATGAGACATGATTTTCACACATGAATTGGTCACCACAGACTGCAAATCTTAACCCCGTCGAGAATCTTTGGGATGTTATGGAGAAGGTTTTACAGAGCGGTATGACTCACCCATCCTCAAAACAAGAAACTGCAGAGAAATTAATGTAACTCTGAGTGGAAATAAATGTTGTGACAATGTTTTGCATAGGCTTATCGAAACAATGCCACAGTTGTAATCAATGCAAAGGACCAGTCACGGACCAGTTATCCCTCCTTATGACCTGTGAGCACAACCATTTTTGGTTGCTTGAAAAGGTGTCCTTTCATGACATGCAGTAAAAACAAAGTTTCTTATGAACATACTGTATAATATTTCTGATTCTGACACCCACAGCAGCTCAGCCCAATATTTCGTGTCAGATTCTGGCTCGGTCTCAAAACTGACTATAGTCTTCAGGAGATACAGCTGACATCACAGTGACTTGTATTCCTCAGTGATCTATTCTCTAGCCAATCTTCTAATTCATACCATAAACCATATCTGATGACTTAATCCCAGTTCTGGCTTCTCCAATACACACCACTCCAGGGGTTCAACCACTAGGTTTTAGTTTAAGCTCCCTATAGACATCTCATGAGTCAAAAATGGTCAAATGAAGGGCCATTAGGAAACAAAACAAGCACATCATGCCAGACTTTTATTGGATCAGCATAAAAAGAAAAAAGTTAACTGTTATCATCCTTCAGTCAAGTTAGTTGATTTTCCAGACCATAACTGGTACTTCAGAAGTTTTAGTTAAAGGAACCCTTGGCATAATCCATCCCATAATCCTTCTCCTTGCCCTGGGCATTTCTCTTCTTTGCCTGAATGTATTCAAAGTACAACAACACTTTGTGTATGTTCACACAGACTTCTGGGAGTATGTGTGTGTGTGTGTGTGTGTGTGTGTGTGTGTGTGTGTGTGTGTGTGTGTGTGTGTGTGTGTGTGTGTGTGTGTACATGTTCAGCACCTAGATTTTCACACACACATACATACATATAGCCATAAGCATTTGGCAGAGGATAAGAAAGCGGATAAAGCTTGAGAAAAGATGGGACAGCGGAGACAAGATATAGAGAGCATTTGAAGAAAGAAAGAAAAGATAAACCCACCAGCACACGTTAACTACAAAGTATACGGATGGATTTACATCGGAGCCTGGGAGAATATCATCTCTTTACATCAGCTACTTAGTGGTTTTATTTACTTCCATATCACCATTGTCATTGATTTTTATTTTTTTTTTCGTCCAGAAAATTCCAACACAAAATGTCAAAATAAACCAGATAAAATGCAAATAAGCATCTTTGATTTTACAAGTAGACGTTTGCCTCAGGAGGTGGAAAATGCTACCAGATGTAGCATAATTTAGTAACAAAATGAAATAATTATTTGAACTCCTCAAGTGCAAGTACTGTATGAAAGGGGGAAAAAGAGATTTTTATTATTTGCAATTAAATTTAAACTATTTTGATTGACCATTTAAAAAAGAAATCATTGTTTTATTTTAGTCTCTTTAGATTTACAATCAAATTTAAAGACAGGCTCGACTGCCTCCTCTGAGAAAAAAAAGAAATTCAATTACTTTAAACATTCTAATTTTTTGATTTCTTCTTTGCTTCCACATTAAATATTTAGTTCGGGTCACATAACTACCTGTGCACGATGTCTTTTTTAGAATTCGTCATTTAGACTTTATCAAGTTTGTCGGATTCAATATTATTGAGCAAATGTTCAATGTCTCAGGATGGATTCCAGCCTCAGTCATTAATACAGCTGATAATAGATCAGTTGAAACAGCAGTTGTAACTGCGGAAAAGAAAACATAAATGGCCTCAGGAGTCTGCTTCAGCTCATTTGCGATTATAAAAGCATGGAAAGTCAAAAACTTCAGAATAATTATTCAAATTACGAGGCCCTTTGGAACATAGTTTTGACATGCCGTAGTCCTGCACTCTGCATGTCAGGTCAATTTGTTCACAGTCTTGTCTGTTTTTTTTTTTACATGTTTTTATGCGTGCTTTGTTTGCTGACCCGGCAAAGATATCGGGTGCAGACAGCATGGGAAAGGAAGCAGAGAATAAATCAATATTTACAGTGGAGAAGTGCGGGGTGAGATTTAAGAAAGGTGGATTAGAATGAGCAAGTCTTTTCTAGCAACACTTTAGAGCAACTCAAGAAGTCCAGTGCAACTAATGGTAGTTGCCAGATGATCTGTGAAACACTGTGCTCCAGGGGGCGTTTTGGGTAAGAACTATTTTTGGCCAGTGTTTGCTGCTCTAAAATCCCCGTCGCACTGAGCCACGTTCCCACTACGTCCTCAAAAAACTTGCGTGAACTCAGTAGGAACCTGTACTGCTTGGCAGGAATATACTAGAATCCAATGAGGATAACCAATGAGAGTATAGAATACCAGTATTATACAGTATCGTGCATACCAGTAGAAACATTGACCAGTTAACAAGCAAACTGGCACCTCTTAAGGACTTGAAATACTACACTTATGGTGCAGACAGGAAAGGTTGTATGGTGTTTTGACCAAGTTGTCGTTGGTGATATGGCTGTGCTGTTGCTACATCAATGGAGTTCTCACAACAGCCTCTTGAGGCTTGTGCTTTGACTATAGTAAGTCCATGCCATGTTTTAAAAGTTATGTGAAGATTATTCATATTAGGTTCATATCTAGGTTCTTTAATTTGATGGTGCATTGGACTATGGTTTAGAAGATCCCAGGTTCATACCCCACAACCACCAAGTTGCCACTGTTGGACCCTTGACCAAGGCCCTTAACCCTCAACTGCTCAGATGTATAATGAGATAAAAATGTAAGTCGTTTGAATAAAGGTGTCTGCCAAATGCCCAAAAGGTATTTGTAAATGTACAAATACTGGGTCCAATTCCTCACTATCACTTCATGATGAAACATTTCATCTGATGCTATATTTGTACTCAATGATAACATAGAAGGCATGTGATAAGTGTGGCACGATCTGATCTGATAGTAGTAACTTGAACACGATCTGATAGTAGTAACTTGGTTCGGTCTCATAGGACATGACAGGAATTAGTGACAACATGATGGACACATTGAGAACCAAAAAGGGACATACTGTAGCTAGGAAGTATGAATTTGATAAATGGACATTTCTGTTATTTTTTGACCCCATTCCCACTGCGTATATAATATTTTTAGGATGCAGTAGGAACTCAGTATTCTTCATCTGAGTGTAAAAGGGCATCAAATAGGGTGACTTTTATGACATGTGACTCCTCTCTGGAGGGCAGGAAGTAAAAAACAGTAAGCAAAAGATTACCAAATATTTCAGATGTGGTCTTTATGTTGTAAAGGGAAGCGATTTTACAGAAGATTTAAGAGATGTGCAGGTTATTGAGGCAGTAGATCTAAGAAACTAGCTTGTCCTTCTGCGCACTGGAGAAAATCCACTGGATTGGTTTCAATGCGTCACATATTTATGCCATTCTCCGGATACTGTGCTGTGATATACTGTACACTACCAGTCAAAAGTTTAGACACAGTTTCTATTTTCATGGTCGTTCCTGATTTGTATTTCTTTCTACATGGTAAAATAATGTTGAAGGCGTCCCAAATATACAATAATCTCCTTTGAACAGTTGATATTGAGACATGTCTGCTACTTCTGCTCTGTAAATCCTTCATAATGGCTCTAATCTGAGGTGTTGTTTGTTAATTGGTGATTTCTGAGGCTGGTAACTCTAAATGAACTTCTCCTCTGTGGCAGACATAAGTTTTGGTCTTGCTTTCTTGGGATGGTCTTCATGAAAACCAGTTTCATCATGATGCTCGATGGGTTTTGCAAACGCACTTGACAATTCCGTTCTTGCAAGAAGTTACTTAATAACATAATGTCATATGTATTCCAGTATTGTTCTAATATATAGATAATAGTGCTTCGCATGTAGAAAATTTCTTCCTGACTGAAGTAGCAGTTCACACAATGCAATGTAGCTAAAGCAACATCAGGAGCAAATAACCTATAAAGGCCCACTTTTGCTGTGCTTTTTTGTATTTACTGACATGTTTTGTTACAATTTAATGTTATCTCTCCACCCAAGTCTTGTGATTGGGATTTGGTCTATTTAATCACTGTTGTGTCTTTAAATATACATAAGCCTCATCTACAACAGGCTAGTTTAATACATTTGCATTTGAGTCCTGCCTTAAGGATCACCAGGTAGGGGAATACCCCTGAACGTTCATAAACACACCATTTCACTATTTCATATTTAGGTGTAATAGTCTTAGTGGTTCGCACTGTCGCCTTGCAACTTAAGGGTCTGGGTTCGATTCCCACCTCGGGGTCTGTGTGCATGGAGTTTGCATGTTCTCCCCATGCTTGGTGGGTTCCCTCCGGGTACTTTCCTCCGACAGTCCAAAGACCTGCAGATTAGTCAAATTGGCGTTTCCAATTTGCCCATAGTGTGTGAATGTGCGTCTGAATGTTGACCGAAGGTTGTACCATGGTCGTACAAATGAGAATAAATACGACGTCCACCATTGGCCTCCACGGCCAGTAGTTAGACCACAGAGGTTCCTAGGTGGATTGATGGATTCATGTGTACATACAAAAACTATGAAATAATACTGTATGTGTTCAGTGTCTTTAATTTGATGTTGCATCTTCTTGAACTCCTCTGTAGGAATTCATTAACATACAAATAAACCTATTTCTGGAATTGATTGAGGAAAAAAAAAAAAAGCTGTGTTTAACCCTAGTATCTTCCTCAATTATTCTTTAAAAGCCCATTAGCTCTCAACTGGCTGTGACAGTGTAATACTTATTACAGAGGAGAAAATGACCTATTTATGCAAATTATCTAATTACTGTATTGTTCTGAAATTAAAGATGAAGCTGTTTTCGGCTGCCTTAAAGCGTTTGTTCACCACGTCTGCGCTTCATTCTTTCTTTACCCACTTAACAGGAACACATTTTTGGTCACAATACATTCTGCTGAAAGTAAAGCAAATACTATGATTGCTACGCATACTGTACTGTAGGACCGATCCGAGCAATACTCAGGTGTACGTTTTCTATATGTCTTCCTCAGGAGAGGATAGGTTTGAGAATCCCTTGAGTTGGCAAATGGTGGGGAAGAATCTGCTTGCCATGTCGATACAGGGTGTAGTCATGTTCGCCTTCACCCTCGTCATCCAGTACAAGTTCTTCTGTAAACCCAGGTGAGTTCTGGACAACAAGATATACTGTGTAGAAGAAAAAAACAGTTCTCAGTTTACAGTTTTCATCAACACAAATGTTATGTTACTTTATCCTATGGACTGGAACGGAGCAGGTTAGTCACCAGGTTGCCTAGATCGGCGGGAGAAGAGGATGAAGACGTGGCCCGAGAACGTGATCGAGTACAGAGAGGCAGAGCCCAAAATGATCTAGTCAGGATTTGTGACCTTACCAAGGCAAGTTTTTTTTTCCCTTTGGCATGCTTTCTGTTTCTATTTATTTGGTTGGTGCTTTTATCCAGTTTGCTTTTATGCAGATGAGGGGTAACGGCCCTGCTAAGTGGCACCAGGATTCAAACTCACAAACCATTGCCTCATGTTTCTTTCATTTTAGTTATGCTTTATCTCAGAACAAAAGGCTATAACAGTGAAAAGATGTTGCGGCTTCAAGTATTTGAGAGAAAACATTGGCTACTCTTTATCCTCTAAAAATGTGAGACCTATAGCAGCTATTTGTAATCTTTTCTAAAAAAAAATTAATGAATAAAAAAAAAAATTGTTGTATGATTCTACACATAGCCTTTAATGGTCCCCTTAGAGGGCAAACCAAATAATCCTTGGTACCGTAGATAATACCTTATTTTTTGAGCTATGTATTTTAAGGTCTAGCCTTGGCTTTTTAGCCACTTTCAAAGACCCCAGGTTTGTGACCTTGCCGAGGCACAGAGTTTGAAAATGTTAGTTAAAATTTGGTATTAATATGTCAAAATTGCAGTCTCCGTTTTCTATTACTTTCACACCTTGGAAAATAGTGCTCTTCCGCTGCCGTTAAAAATATAGCTTTGGGGTAAGGTGCCACTCAGGTGAAGCTTCGTGTCTGACTCGTTGTTTCATAGTCACTGAATCAGGAGGTAGGACCGACGGAGGCGAGTCTAATGGCTCACCTCTAATTTGCAGTAAAAGTCTATTAGCCTGAAAGTACTGTACGCCAGCACCTCTCGAGGCAAATCTCAAGTGCTCTGCTTGCCAGTACTGGTTTGAGTATTTGCTTAAGAAGCAGGTTTCTGCTGGTATAATGTTGGTCGGTGGGCTACTGCTCTGTAATCAGCCCATCGTGCTGAGAGCAGAACAAGATTAGCTTCAGCTACCAGCCTGGGGCTTCATCTTCCTAACAGCTGCATCTTCTCAGCATTGCACGTCTAGTGTGTGTGTGTGTGTGTGTGTGTCTGTGTGTATGTGCGTGCGTACGTGCACCCGACTGTAACTGCCCTGATAAGATGAAGAGTACAGGACCAAGGACATTTCATCTTACAAACTGCACACACTCACTTTGATCATTAACGCGAACGCTGTGAGCAGATGTCACACACACGTAGAGCATCTGTAGTAAGAAGTGCCATCACGTACATCTCCTACAGACTTGTCTCTGGTCTCTGACAGTTACCATGACGGCAGCTAGCCTTTAACTATGGAATACATTTTGTGGAACGAGCTCATATGCATTGATGTTAACTTGGGAAACATGAACCTACATCTCCAGAAATTGATTTTAAATTTCAGAAGAAAAAAACATAGGGCTTTCACAGGTAATTGCTAAGGAGCTACTTTAGAGTTGTTTATACAATTTCTTTTTAAAAGAAAAAGAAATTGTACATCGTTTGTATTGTGCATGGTAAGTTTTAAAGATATGAAGGTAATGCGCATAAATGATATCAAGAGGAAGCTTTTCATCTCTTGCTTTGGGTTAAATGTATCCTAAAAGATCCTCCAGTATGCTAAAAAAAATGGTTTTTTGAAAATAATATTAAATTAAAGAAATAATAATAAATAAAAAAAAACATAAAGTGTCCCAGTAAGGTAATTAAGGACAGTAGAACAGCTTAAAAGCATACTAGCTTCGGTTCTACAACTCTCGACATAAACTTTATATCTAGCACAAAAGTTATGACCTCATATAATGTTTTGTTGATGATGACGGTGATGGTTTTATATATTTTGATGGATTAATATGCCCGCTATACATTGTTTATACATATATACACTATACATTGTGTGATAAACTGCTTACAAAGTACTTTCATAGATATAAAGTGCTTCCCAAGTATCAACAGTACAATTTTAAGATTAGGAAATCAAACATAAACATAATTAAAATAATAGCCACTACTAAAGGAAATGCAATTAGTGATTGACAGCCTTCTTATTATCAGACTGCATGTAGTGCATGTGAAATCAGATTTCAAATCCCTCTCTCTTTCTCTCTCTCCCTCGCTCTCTCTCTCTAGGTGTACTCGGGTAAGAAGGTCCCAGCAGTGGACAGGATAACTGTGGGTGTCCCGGCTGCTGAGGTCAGTCAAAATTTCCAGCAGGGCTAATGAATCCACTATCAGCGTGTGTCAGTTGCAATAATATCCACTGGAAGCTATATCGATGTGTACTTGTTTGTGTCCGTGATAGTGTTTCGGCCTGCTGGGAATAAACGGGGCAGGAAAAACCACAACTTTTAAAATGCTGACTGGAGACATTCGACCCTCGAGTGGAGAAGCCTTCCTGAGCGGATACAGGTGAACACGCTCGAAGACACATGAACACTAGGGCATCTCGAATCCTGACCTTTAGAATCATTACAGCAACACTAGAACAAACTTTTCGAACCTTAGCTCTAATAGCACTAACCCTAGACCTCAACCTAACCATGCTTTGGCAATTATAAACACAAAATACGGTAGCCATTAAATGATAGAAATACAGTGAAACATGCACTCCTTATATCAACCTTATTTAGAATTGATTAATTAACACAACCAGGAGCATGTAATGGCTTCAAAGGCGTTTGTCTGCGGCGCTGTCCGCTCTGTGGTTCTCCCGTTTTTTAATATGATCTCACAGCAAACCGAGCTCCTCGCTCTCTCAGAAAAGCCTTGCTGAAAAAATCTGAAACTTTTAACCACTGATGAAAAACTGAAAATGTTTCTCTTTTCATGTGCATCATCTCAATCACAAGCGACGGTCTAGCAATTTAAAGCCTGGCTAGTCCTAAAAGTGAAAACTGCATTTAAAGATTGAATTCTGACTGCAGCGCAGGAGCATCACAGACATTCTGGCAGCCAGTATCAGATTGCAAACTGAATTGATTAGACCAGTGAAGGCCATTTCGTATCCAGCAACGTGATCAAAGCCCGACATTCACTGTGAGTGGAAATCACACGTAGCTAGCAAGGATTTTCATCCTCATTAGACAGACTGCTTATCCAACATGATCTTTGAGAAGATGGCTAAGGCAAGATTAAAACATAAATAACAACATTTCCATATCTTACCCCTACATTTCAATATTTATTATGTTTTTTAGAAGATTTTTTTTTAAGTTGAATTTTCAAAATATGTTATCGACATGAAACAAAATTTTGGCCAATGCACCAGTGGCCAACATTAGAATTGGAAGTGTGTGTCTGTGTGTACAGAGTATACAAGGGATATTCAAGTCAAACCAGGACCAGGACGGGTCTAAACCATTTTTTTGCACACTGCACTTTATTATACATTTACACATTCATGCACATTTGCACTCACCCTGGACATTTCTATTTCATTTTTGCACACTTTTGCACAATGCACATTTATGGTCATTACATCTTCACATTCATGCATACAGTATTTGCACACGCCCCGGACATTTCTATTTAAATTCTATGCCAATTTTCACAACAGTTTCTAAATTTTCCATATTTGCACAGACATATTGTCTATCTTTTGTAATTTGCTAAGTTTATATTATATTTTATATTTTGTTCTTATCTTTTTGTTTCTTTCTTTCTTTTACGGCTAAGTTTTTCTATATTTTATTTATTTATTTATTTATTTATTTATTATTCCATAATATATTTCCTATTGTTATTTATTTCTCTATATAATCCCCTGCTACACTGATGCGCTTATGCCAGCATTTTACTAGTGCTTGGATACCATCAAGGTAAAAACTTTTCTATTGGCCAGAGCCATAATTGGACTGCCTGCCTTATGTCCGAAAAGCTGGTGTCCCAGGACTTCCTTTTCCTACTTTTACCAAGAAAACTTTATGCATTATTTCGTGAGAAATTTCATCCCAAGTTCCAATTTAACTTCTCTTTCAGATAGAAAGACTGTGTATATGAAAGTGGACAATAATTTTCCTTAATTTCAAAACATACATTCTTGATTCATAAAAGTGAAATATTTCAAGCTTTTTTTTGTTTTATTTCCAGTGATAGAATCTTCAGAGCTTACAGCTCTTGAAAATCAAACACCCAATATCCCTTTATTTAAGACCAGGGTGCTTTAATAGCAGCTTTTACCTTGTGTGTATTGTTGGGTCCGGTGTTTCTCATCTTTCACTTGACTATAAGCCATAGATTCACTACGGGCCTCAGGTCAGACGAATTGGGTTGGATGGGTCAATCAAGCACAGTAATATCATGTTCAACAAATCAGTTTGTGGTAGTTATGGCACTGTGGGCAGGTGCTGAACTGTTGTCCTGCTGGAAAAGGACATCGGTATCTCCATAATGCTTGTCAGCAGACAGAAGCATGAAATGGTAGATAGCTTCATTGACTTTGGACTTGATACAACACAGTGGACCAACACCAGCAGAATCATCACAGACTGTGGAAGCTTCACACTGGACTTCACGCAACTTGGATTCTGTCCCTCTACTCTCATACACTTCCTTCAGATTCTAGGACCTTGATTTCCAAATTAATTGCAAATTTTACTTTCATTTAAATTAGGAATTTAAACCACTGAACAACAGTCAAGTTTTTTTTTTTCTCCTTAGCATAGGGAAGACTCTTTTGACATTGTCTCTGGTTCAGGAGTGGCTTGATGCAACTGTTTGTAGTCAGTGTCCTGAAGACATCTGTACAGTACGTGGTGGCTCTTAATGCACTGACTTTAGCCTCATTTCACTGCTTGTGAAGCTTCCCTAAGTTCTTAAATGGGGTTTGCTTGACAATGATCTCAAGGCTGTGTACTGTACATAATAATTCAGAAATGATAAACATATATGACAAAAAAATCATACGAAAGATAATATGTTAAAGACTTTTGAACAGTACTACACACACACACACACACACACACACCTTTGGTCAACTGAATAAACCATGCTCATTTCAGTTTGATAACTGTTTCATATGAGGTTATTATTAAATATCACAATACATTTTCCAATAATAATTCAGTTATGTGTCTGGGTTTGGATAGGGATTGTTTGGGGCTGATTTTTTTTTTCTTTTCTATTCCACACAGACACTGCAACTCTGCCAGAATAAATAAGCAAGAAACGGCAGTAGTGGCAGTAAAAGAGACACAAATGGGACAGAGAGAAAAGATGGTTGTAGTGTCGGCTTATTTTACAAAGGATAAGAAAAAAAAGGATAAGAAACATAAAAGAGAGTATTTGTTTGAGGTCCACCTTAAATGTGTTCATGCTGCTGCTTCCAAGCAAACAAGCTAAGGAGGGAAGTGGAATCGGATCTGCAAGAAATCTGCAGGTGAATTAGTGAAATAAAGCGGGGGTAGAAGAAAGAAAGAGGATAGGGGGGTGTATGAAAAAAAAACTGAGAAGTGAACTAGATGGATGGATGGATGGATGAACAAAAAGTTTAAAAAATAAAAAAAAACATTGGAGAGAGCAGATACATAAATGAGGCAACCATGAATAAGTGGGTTGAGATTGTGATAAAATGGCCCAGATGAATAAGACGAGTGGATAAATAGAGCCCTCTCTCTCTCTATCTATTTCCCTCTCCATCTTCTCCTCCTCCCCCACCTGCTCCCTCTCTCTCTATTTGCAGCATCCGTTCAGAGATGAGCCAGGTCCATCAGAACATGGGTTACTGTCCTCAGTTTGATGCCATTGATGACCTCCTAACAGGACGAGAGCATCTGGAGTTCTACGCACGCCTCAGGGGGGTGCCAGAGAGGGAGGTCACCAAGGTAACCACACTCACATTCTCACACACGCACGCTTACTTGAAGTGTCCACCATTTCAGTGGACAAAGGTGTGAGCACTCATCTTTAATGCATAAACCCATGGAAAAGGATGCTGCTGAATATTTCAAAGCAAAATGTGTGTGGTGTGTATGTGAGAGAGAGAGAGAGAAAAAGAGAGAGAGTGGCAGCCTTTGATCCTGCGGCCAGTCTTGCCTGGGCATAATGCCTGCTGGCACGTATACACACACTACCATTCTTGCTTTTATTCAGTAGGGGGCTTTTATATGCATAGCTCTTCTGTTTGACCTCTTTGTCCCTTCCGAGGACTCAGGCCTTTGCTGCCCTGTGGTAGAACATGTACTGTACACACACATGCACACACACACAAGGCGTAATATAAGGTCTTTTTACGAGCACTGGGTACAGTATGTACTGTACAGTATGTGATGACATTAAATATTACTATTTTGTGGAAAGCAGTTGACCAGTATAAATCAGTAGGGAGTATACCAAACCAGTAAGTAAATACTAAAACACTATTAAACACAAATTTCTGTTTCTATTAAAAATGTGATAAATTAACTAACATTTATAAATTTAAAAAAGCAATTGGAAAAAAAAGGTCCTTTTATTTCTTTGTTTATTTAAGCATGATAAAATTGATGACGAAATTCAAATAAAAATTTTATTTGTCACATTCACGGTCATACACGGTACGATATGCAGTGAAATGCTTACACGACCGCCTGTTACCTTAAAAATGTAAAAATAATTAACAAGAAATAAATAGTGGAATAAAATAAGAATAAGTTTAGCTATAGAAGCTGTAGAAAATAGAACTAAATATAAAAAATATATAAGAAATATAAAAAACTTATATATACATTTTTTTTAACTTATATATAAATAAACTTATATATGTAGAAAAATGATGTTCAGATGGACCCTCTTATTTCATTAATAATCTGAATAATCGGCCAATAGGAAAATGCATCAGGTAAAGACATCAACTGGAGCATTCACACCTGATCCGGCTTGATTGGAATTAATTTTAGGTCAGATTAAAAGTGTGGAGGTGCCGTGAACCTTTGATAATCTGCTCAACAGGTAAATATTAGCCAGGTTTCAAATTGATAAATGAACTACTTGATCTGTCCACTGTGTCATACTTACCAATCACACATACACACAATGGAGTGTTAGAAAGTTTTTTTTATTTTTTTTTTAATTTCACTTAAAAAGGAGGTCCTGCGATAAATGTACCACGTGTCACCGTACCTCCGTTACATCAAAGACTGTAAGCCGTTTATCATGTTCTGGTGAAACAAAGAGAGGAAGTTGTATAGGTATCTGAAGACAGATGAAACGCATACATTAACATGCCATATAAGGAATGAGGAGAGCTTAAGGGAAAAAAGAGGGGGTGTTTTATAGACATCTGGCAGTGAACAAAGAAAAAGTGAGAGAGCATGCTAAAGTTAATAAAGTTAACAGAAAATGTCAGAAAACACTTACACATGTGAACACTTAATCCAGATTTCTCTCTTGCTGTTCCTGATTGGTTAACTCTGTGAGAACAACTCTATAGGTGCGTTCCAATCAGCCTGAAGTATCCTGCGAAGTACACTTCGCAGGGTGTTCAGCCATGTTAAGTGTGATTCCAAACCGCAGGGAGTGAAAATGTTCATTTCAAAGGGTTCCGCGAACGGGTTGGAGAACGAGTGAACAACAGTTCGTCACTTCACCGGAAAGGGGAATATAAAATGTCCCATAAGTCATCTCACTGGAGCGTGAAAAAAGGAGCTTAAAAAAGGATTTATATATTTATTCTCATTATTATCGATTACAACATCATATTAAAGGACACAGCAATTTTAATTTAATCAAGTAATCCTAAATTATTATATAGGCTAGTAATCTGTAAAAAAAAAAAAAAAAACATCTTTAATCAATTTTTATTATTAATCAATCATTTATTTACAATTTATACACATTTCAGTAGCATGTTTTATAATGGTATCAGTTTTTTCTTTCAATAAATATTCAGTATTTAATTTCCGTAGTGTGAAAGCAACAGCAGCAGCGACAGGTATCCGAGGTGCTTATGTTACCATGGTAACGCACAGAGGAAGTGACGTTTGCACTGGTGACTTGGCAGAGTGTTCCCTTCACCGACATTCCCTATAAAGGGAGCACCCTGTGAAGTACACTTCAGAATGGAATGCAGCTCATGTCACAAGTCTTTACTATAGACTTTCTTCAACTTGTTCTTTGGCTGAGAAAGGGGCATTGATTGGCTCGCCATTTCCTACACAGTAAAACATCTAACCAATCATTTAGGCATCCAGAGTGACTTACATTTTATATCTCATTATACTGAGCAGTTGAGGATTAAGGGCCTTACTCAAGGGCCCAACAGGTACAATTTGGAGGTTGTGGGATTTGAACCTGGGACCTTCCAAACGGTAGTCCAATGCCCTAACCACTAAGCTACCCCTCTACTTAATCAGTGAGCTACCCCTCTACCTAATCATAGATAAGACTGAATGCCTTTAACCAATCATTTGTAACCAATCATTTGTCAGAAAACATGGGAATCCTAACCTAACCTCAAAATTGGATAAAATGCTTTTCTGTTTTTCTGTCATAAAAACATTACATTCTAATTGACTGCTTATCAGATCAGCATCCGAGTTGGAATCTAATTGGAATGATTACAGTCAGATTGGAGAAATACCGTAGGGTCCTACAAGGTAGTGTAGTTTGTTATAGAGGACCATTACTAATCTAAGTTTATTGATTTTCCAATAGCATCACATGCCAATTGTTTTATTCCAATTGTACCACAGCAATTTGCCAAAGACATTACTATTTTAATGAAGATGTCATACTTATAAGTTACATATAATGTGTGGCTATAGAAAATGTATTAGAATCTTTTGGACCAATCAGAATTGAGAATATTATAATGCTTTGGTATAACATCCCACTTGAACATGAACATGAACTCATTCAATCAATATATACGTATATATTTTAAAAAAATTAACTTAACTCTTTTTTTCAGGTAGCAGAGTGGGGGATACAGAAACTGGGTCTGGTGAAATACTCGAACAAATCTGCTGGTACCTACAGCGGAGGAAACAAACGCAAGCTGTCCACTGCCATGGCTCTGATTGGCTGCCCTCCTGTCGTCTTTCTGGTAAGACACATTCCCCAGTATCTGCTTTTTTAATGTACTATGTCTTCGTAGAAATGTGTACTATATACTGTATATGCCCTGTAGCAGTAAGTAACGGTCAGCCTGAATGAATCCTGCATCAAACCCAGTCCAAGACACACATACTGTATGCACTGGATGGAGACTTGAGGCGAAGGATGAATTGTAAAACCAGTGGTCTGGGTCATTGGTAATAACATTTCAAATTTAGTCTAGTGTTGAAATTTTAAAGCACACAGTGCTTTGTTTGCATGGATTAAAATCTCATTCGGACCTGCGGGCCAAGAAAATCGGAGTGCGAAATCGTCCAAATGACCCCCCGACGGTCTTTCTCGCGAAATGTAATTAAAGATAAGCTCAAAGTTGGGATCGTGTTTGCAGCGGCTCTCGGCTGGGTTTCATAAAAGATTATTTCTGGACGAATATGAGCTGAAAGTGGTCAAGTTAAAACGTGCTTAGCGAGCACTTCATCCCAGAAGAGTGTCCTTTTGTTGCTTGTGATATAATATACAATAGGGTTTAATTTATCATATCTGCTAGTTGCAAAGCTTAAAGGATATGGCTTTTTTTTTACATTACTAGGTAACATAATTGACAATTTCCTTAGTGTGACCCAGAATTTCTGTGCTGGTATGGTATAACACATTTAGAATGAAAAACTGATTTTATTATTATTATTATTATTATTATTATTATTATTAAAATCATAAAGAATCTGTAAGCCATAAAAATGCATTAGTTATTCAGTCAACAGAATTTTTGACAATTAATGTAATATATTTAAATTACTTAAATGGACGGTGAAGTGGCTAGCCCTGTTGTCTTGGACATCCAGGGTCATGGGTTTGAGTCCTGCCTTGGATCTGTGTGCCTGGAGTTTGCATTTTCTTCCTGTTCTTGGTGGGTTTCTGCCTACAGTCCAAAGTGAATTGGCGTTTCCAAATCGCACCTTGTTTGTGTGTGCCCTGCGATGGATTGGCACCCTGACTAAGCTGTAACCCTTTTGCCTTTTGCTCTAAGTCTACTGGGATAGACTTCAGACCTTTGCGACCCTGTATACAGGATAAGCAATGTAGAAGATAATTTTTTTTTTATATTTGCAGTTAACTCGAATGGTTTTACCAAGAAACCGGGATATGGCAAATTATATAGAAGATATTTAGAATAAATATTCTTACCTTCAATGAACATGAAATGTACCCCAAATTATAGAATGACCCAGATATTAAAACTTTAAACCACATCACAATGTGTTCAATTCAGACTGGTTAGAATTAGTCCTTTTTGTTTTTTTCCACTATCCATGCAAAAACTTGGAGTTTCAGTTTTGCCCTTTTTGACTTTTGGCTCTGACATTGTCTCCTGCTTCCAAATGCCTGCAGGGAACCTGTGTGTGTGTCCCAAAAATCCATGTCAGGTCCCTGCAAACCTTCAGCCTTCAGTGAGATGTGTTACTGTATATTCCATTATTTTATGGTCTGAACTAAAATCGCAACTAGGCCACACACATTTTTTTTGGCATGCATTTCATTTAGAGAATTTCCGGATTCTTCACAAAAACCGTTACAGTTACTGTACTACGTGTCCTGCTAAACCACTTTATACCGGTATCTGTGTGCAGGACGAGCCGACCACAGGCATGGATCCTAAAGCTCGTCGTTTCCTTTGGGACTGTATCCTCAGTGTGATCAAGGAAGGTCGTTCAGTCATTCTTACTTCACACAGGTGCTTCTCGTTACACACACACCCACATGCACATACACACAGATTAACACACACACACACACACACACACACACAAACACCTCGCACAGGTGTCCCTCATTATGATCTGTCTACATGTAATAAAACATTAGTCCTCAGTACTTAATTGTAGGTAAGCTTTCCCCAGTGTACTCGGTCTTTGTTGATTGCTGTGTGCGTGCGTGTGTGTGTGTGTGTGTGTGTGTGTGCTTGCCCCAGGTTGTAATGAATCTCAAGGGAAGCGCAGGGCAGACACAATCACTTTTCCTTTTCTGCATGTGTAACCAGCACCTAATCACCCATAACAGAACCAGGTGTCCAGTGCATGCGCCTGCGCACACACACACACACACACACACACACACACCTACACACACATAGACACACATATACTCACACACACGCACACAAATAGCATCATTAGTAATTGTCTGTCTGGGCAGTTGCACTCTTAAATACCTGCTAACAAATAAATTCCTACATCATGAAGACGGATGTGTGTGTGTATATGTCTGTGTGTGTGTGTGTGTGTGTTTTACACACTATGTCAACATATGTATATGTCTCTTTTGGTAGTATGGAGGAGTGTGAGGCTCTGTGCACTCGGATGGCCATCATGGTCAACGGTCAATTTAAATGTCTGGGCAGCATTCAGCATCTGAAGAGCAGGTATGTGTGTGTGTGTGTGTGTGTGTGTGTGTGTGTGTCACTGTTTACATGTTTATACCTCCTGGGGTCATATCTTGTGCTTGAGCCCATATGTCCAACATAAAAGGTGAAATCTGTACAGAGTTAAATGTCACACACAGGGTAGGAGGTCGCTACATGTTTTGTCTCCCTCTTTCTCTCTCTCTCTCTCCCTCTCTCTCTCTCTTTCTCAAGCCTTTCACTTGTGCAGTTGTGACAAGCTATAAAACACCTGGTATAGACGCGTCCCTACATTTATTTTCTTTCTCATTTGCTTATTGTCTTATTGACTCCTCCTTTTCTCCCTCTCTCTCAACCTTTTTTCCTTTCCCCGGGACGTCGTAATTAATGATTCAGGAGGCGTGGGTGTGCCTAATGAGTGAAGGAGTGATTAGGTCTCTCTCTTTCCTTTCCCACTTGTGTTTCTCCCTCGTGCTGTTTGGCGCAGCATCACGCCGGGACTGAAGCTACAGTACAGTACATCCCTCCATTGCTGTCTCTTCATCCCTCTACTTCATTTCTTCCTTTCCCTCCACTTTTCCACCTGTGTGTGTGTGTGTGTGTGTGTGTGTGTGTGTGTGTTTCTAGCCTGGTCTCGTTTTTTGATAGCATTTGAGTGTTTGCTGGCGAATTAAAGGGGATAACATGCCTCTGATTGGGTTATGGACGAGAACACGTCGGAGGAGGTAGGCGAATTTGTTGCATGATATTTCTCATTACCTGTGTGTTTTTGTTTTTTTTGTGCATTTCTTCGTGAGCAATAATGTGTGTCTGACAACAGAGGCTGCTGGAACATTCCATCACCTTACCACCTAGCAGCGACACACGCTCCCTCCTCCCTTTATTACATCACCTTATCTTTTCCCTCTCCCTCTCTCTCTCTTTCTCAGCCCATTGCTTCATCTCTTCCTTTACTTTTGCTGCCACCTTTAGGACAACAGCTGCTTAAGTCACTACACACCATGGAGTCCATGGAAAAAAAACAAACATAAACAGGTGCTCATTGAGTACTATCATTAGACCCGCCGGTAATGGGGTTCTGGCAAAGACTTTAAGGTTAACTAAAGAATACGAGTACAAATTCCCTACCAGCTACAGCTACCAACCAACCTAAGTGTATTGAGTGCTTCATATTACTGTATAAGGCAGCTAGTGCCAGCTGTAATTCACATGCCATATACTGTAGACATGTCTTCCTTTTTTATACTTGTTTCTAGAGTGACAAAAATAAGGCACAATGAATATTAATATAATGACGACTTCTGATTGCAGTATTTTCTGGTATTTAAGAAAATATTTAATGTTGGCAGGTTTCAGCACTTCCCAGTAAATTTTGCATCGTTTGAGAGTCTTTAGGACACGTTCTGGTCTCTCATTAGTTGTGTTTTTCAGTTAATTAGTTCATTTTCTAAAGCGAAGAACAGAGACAGGTAAAAACATTGACAGAATTTGTCTGTGAACGAACATACACTAGTACAAAGATATTAAGATAAGGCCAAACCTGCAATGAAATCGTACCCAAATACATACACTTCAATATAGACTTGGTCCTCTTTTGCAGCTACTGTATAACAGCTTCCACTACTCTTCTTGGAATGCTGTCCTAAAGATCTAGGAGTGTTTTTGTGGGAATTTGTGCCTATTCATTCTGTAGAACATTTATGAGGTCAGGCACTGAAGTCGGACGAGAAGGCCTGGCTCGCAATCTGCGTTTCAGTTCATCCCGAAAGTGCTCGATGGAGTTGAGGTCAAGGAACTCAGCAACCGAACCAAACTCATTAATCCATGTCCTTATAGTCCTTGCTTTGTGCACTGGGGCACAGTCATGTTGGAATAGAAAAGGCCCTTCCCCAAACTGTTTCCATAAAGTTGGAAACATAGCATTGTCCAAGATGTCTTGGTATGCTGAAGCATTAAGATTGCCCTTCGCTGGGGATAAGGGGCCTGATTGAAACACCTAAATGTTGTTGGTCTTTCGGCTGCTCCCAGCAAGGGGTCACCACAGCGGACCATCCAGTCCGCACATACAAGCTTGGCACAGGTTTAATGCTGGATGCCCTTCCTGATGCAACCCCACTGCATCCAGTGGCTAGGGTTTGAACACTGGCTGGGAATTGAACTGGGGCCTTCCACATGGCAGGCGAAACACCTACTGTACCACTGAGCCACCAGTGCCCATGTCGGAGCATCTGAATAATTAAAAATAAACAGATTTAGCCAAATACTTTTGTCTATATAGTGTATCTCATTAGGTGAACCATAAGTTATCGGAATAATTGCTTAAATCTGAAAAAAAAAAACCTCATCATTATCATCACTATCCAAACAGTTTGACCCGACTTGGCTTGGTTGGAATAATTTTACAGTAATTTTGTTGGTGCAAACCTTTGATAATGTCTAATCTTCAATAGTTCAAGATCAGCCATGTAAACACTTGATCTGATCATTTTGTCTCTTGCTGGAATAAATAATTTCTTTCTGCCCATAATTGCCCCACATGGGGGTAAAATTAAAAGTATGTAGCAATGTGAAAAGCATAACCTACCCTAAACATTTGTAAAAAAAAATAAACAACTTTGCAGGTTAAAAACATAATATTCTGATTAAATGCTTTGAGAATGGAGATGCTCATCTTATCAGATCAGCATCCATGTAAACAGTTATGTTAAAATCTTTAATCGTAATGATTTCAATCAGACTGAAGAAATGTTGGTCATGTTAATGTAGCTGATGGCATTAAACTAACTATAACTAAAACTATAATGGTTACAAATCTGTTTACAAAATTGTTCAATCAGAAATTGTAACTGTTGCTGAGTAATTATGGAGTAAAAGGAATGAAAAACATCAGGATATGCTGTTATAGAACGATAATGGCTGTTTGGATGCATCCTACAGTGCCAGCTTGAAGGTGAATAAATTTTCTATAACAGCATGGACTTTGGTTGTGCTTTATTTTTATTTCCATAATGTCCCCATTGGGTTTTATTCCAGACCTGTCAAGTTATACGGTATGTAATGTTTTTCTTCAGTAATTAAGGGTTCATCGCTTTCTAAAATCTTGACATCTCAAAGCTACTTGGAGGCTTTTCTGATATGATGGATCATCACTGAAGCATGCCCTGATCCTGGCTTCCTAACAAGCCGGAAGGAAAGAATTTCCCCTGCGTTGTACTTGTATACATGTTAATAAATGCTGTCTTAGAATATATTATCATTTCTTTAAAAGAACAAGCCAAAAAGTAAAAGAAATAAAGAAAATGTAACCTTGTTCGAAAAATTATAGTAACACATGTAACACTGTTCTCAGGGTTTGGATATGGATCCAACAAAATGACGACATTTAATTAGTAGGAAAGTGAAGACTGTACTGTACACCGATCAGCCAAAACATTATATTCAGCATCTGGATAACATTAAAATCTTAAAACATTATGCACATTATTGTGTCAGTTCCACTTGTGCCACCAAAACAGCTCTAAGCCCTCAAGGCATGACTTCACAATGGTGTGTTCGATGGTGTGTTTTAGTGTCTGGTACCAGGACATTAGCAGCGGATCCCTGCACTTTAAGTTGCGATGTGGGGCCTCCATGGATCAGATTTGTTTATCCAACTCTTTCCATGGATGCTTGATTGGATTAAGATCTGGGGAACTTGGAGCCCAGATCAACACCCTTGAATTCTTTGATACCTAGCCCATATGCAACAGGCTGGAATGCAATGGAATATTTTCCAGTTTCCCCAGGAATGGAATTCTTGGTTTAAGAAAGTGCATTGTGTTTTAAGCACAAATAATATTAAAGACACAATCTGGTAAAGTGGAGCATTCTGGTACTCATCCAGACATCATTACTGTACTTTAAAGTAAAGCTTAAAAATTTTCAAGCTTTTGCCTCAGCTAGCGCCTGGCTTTGAGCTTTGCAGTATTGCCTCGCACCTCCAGGGTCGTGGGTTCAAATCTTACTTCTGGACTGTGTGAGTGGAGTTTGCATGCTTTCCCCATGCCTGATGGATTTCCTTTGGGTACTTGCAGTGTAGACTGATTGGCTTTTACAAATTACCCATAGTGCGTGATTGGCTGTGTGTGTGATTGTGCTCTGCAATGAGTTGGTACGCCATCGGAGTGTCCCCCTTTCTTTTGCCCTGAGTTCCCTGGGATACACTCGGCGTCCCACTTGACCTACACCGGATAAGTGGTATGGAGAATGGATAGATAAAAATTTGGCCTTAATAGTTCCTTTCTTTATTTACAGTATTTGGCGAAGGCTCTAGATTTAAAGGATCCGTGTTTAATCCCTGCTGTCGGTGGGTTGCCACACCCCATACTACCCAGCCACTGCATGCGGTCCCAAGCCGGCCGGGTTGTGTCAGGAAGGGCATCTGGCGTTAAAAGCCCGTGCCAAGTTGTGTGTGGATCGGACGGTCCGCTGTGGTCGAACCCTCGACGGGTGCAGCCGAAATAAAAATATAATTTCTTTATTTATTGGAGCTTCTTTTTATTGGTTATTAGGGTAGACAACTTTCATCTTAAATTTTAGTTTTAGTGTACTTTGAAATCGAGAATGACCAGAGCAATGGTATTGATGGTTTGGTTTGTATGTAGGATGTGTGAGAAGATATTACTCATCCTTTTGGGGAAATATTAATTTCAGTAAGCATGATCCACTCCTAGATCAAAGGAGTTAAAATTCATCAGTAATCCTCGGCAAATATTTATAAAGCATAATTATATTGGTATGAGCTCTTTGGGGAGTGGTGGTGGTGGGGGGGGGTGGTATTGTTTTTGAGCTGTTCAATCTCGAGTTAAACTGGATGAGTGGGAGGTCTGCACCCGGGATGATATACAGGGCTTTGAGCTCTCTTTGGATCTGAATAGTTTAGAACAGTTTGACGTTTTAAGCTGTTTGGTTTGTGATTAGACTTAATCTGCATTTATTGAAGAAAAGTGAAAGGAAGTGAAGTGCAACTTTGTGGCCCATGGAGAGATTTCATAACACCCGGCTTTGCAAATATCTCTGTTTATCTGCATAAACGTTAATTTCCTGTTTTTGGAATTTCTTATGCGTTCGTAGTTTCTTTTTCTTCCTCTATAGTTTTGCGCACACACACACACACATACACACTTTTTATGTTTGGAAAAGACTCATGACTCATCTTAATCAATCACTCTATAAATATAAAGATTTTTATGGCTCCGCCTCCATCATCCCCTAAGTAAACACAAATACAGAGGCGTCCCGTAAAATCTTCCCATAAGCCTGTCCTTCAAAAAATCAAATCTCTCTTTTACCACCCTCTCGTCACTTGTCGCAGACATTAGTGCTGCTTGCTGTCTGTTTTTCAGGACATAAAGCTACAACGCACCTTAATGCAGTGCACTAACGCTGAGTACACAGGAAGCGTTTTATTAGATCGTCTAAAGTTTTGGACGTGCCTACGAGACAGTCACTTTGGGGAGGCCAATAAATCAGAAGTGAATTTGATGTGAGGAAAGGCATACATAACAGTGCTCACATCACTGTGCCTGTAAAATGCACATGCTCTATGATTGGCCTGATAGATTATAGTGTTTAGTCATGCCCTAAAAGCTCTGAAGTTGCTTTTCAGAGTGTGTAGCATGTGACCTTCTACCATCCTGTACGAGCTGTGAGAGAAGGCTGTTTACGAGAGTATTGAGAGAGCAGCACTGTAGGTTAAGCCTAACTCCATCGTCTTGTTTTATTTAATAAATCAAAGATTCGTTTCGATTTAAAAAACGTCCTAATGGCGGACAAAGTGTTTAAAATTCATAGCGTGTCTCTGATTGAGTGCAATCTCTTTTTCCGCATCTATGCTTGAATTATTATAGATATTTCACTGAAATATTTGCGTGCAATAAAAATTGCACGCAACTTGGGCCATGATCTTTATCTCGCCTCCAATGAAGTGTATATCAGTCCCAGTCAAAGGATTGTACGTGTTCCTGCCTCTGACGGAAAACACCAAGCTGAACCCTTACCGAGGTTCCAAGCAAGGTCTTTCCTGTTTCTGTTACTACCAGTGATGAAAGCAGGGGTTGCATCCCAAACCTTCAATTAAAGCCTTCTTGTTTCCTCAAACATACATCTTTCATCTTGTGACCCTGAAATCCATCAGCCGCCAGGTTTCGGATGTACTAATTCTTAAAATGCCCTTGCACGAATCAAAGCAGCGGAAGATAGAAGGCTTTAAGATCAAGGGTACGCCGTTTTTTTTTCTCCTTCCCCTAATTGAAAGTCTTCTTTTTAAGTGTGGTTTATCTTAATTAAACAGGCAAAGGGATTAGATGATAGTCAATAAAAGTGCCTTGGTTTGTAAAATGGTGCGTGCAATAATATTTTAATTACGGGTAATTCCATGAGCAATCATTATATAGAACTGACTAATCCATACAGCATTCATGTCCTCTCGGTGCATATTAGGGATGAGAATCATCAGAGTTCAGCCGATACGATGTAATCAAGTTACCTACTGGACTTGCTGATTCTCTTTGTATTTGCAATTCTGTAAATATCATGATCCGATCAATATCTTCAAAGGGGTGTTCGGGGGAAGTTCATTTAAAGCCATAGACACTGAAACAGTGTGTCTTTCAGATGGAAAAATGAAGAGATACTATTTGGATTGCTCGAAGTTCGACTTATTCAAATTGGAGTAACCTTTAAAGCAACTTGAGTGAAATTACTTATTGGTCATATGTTCATGCACTTCTTCTTCTGCTATAATGAACTTCCAGCTGTCTACTACACAGTATGACTGCAGATCAAACCCTGCTATTAGATATCACCCAAATGAGGATGGGTTCCCTGTTGAGTCTGGTTCCTC
>JAOVVA010000034.1:6183481-6195540 GCA_028565275.1 Leiocassis micropogon
TGCTAAAACAGTTGGGAATAATAATAATAATAATAATGATAATAATAATAATAATAATAATAATAATAATAATAATATGGGGCAGTGTATTAGCATTAAAAGTTAATGTTATTAATAACAATATAATGGCATGTTACAGTATGTAAAATCACTAATCTGATTGGTTGTTTTACAGTAGTTGCGAAGCAAATCACAGGTTTAGTTACATTCCATTGTACAATATCGGGTTATAGTGGTTTACAAATAAGCCACATCTACAGAGCTTTAGCTCAGGTATTCAATTAAAACCTCACAAATCACATTATTAATTTGCCTTTCTTTCTCACAAACACACATGAGTATGAATATATGCACTGCATTAGCTCTTAGTTACGCCTCGCACTAGCACTTTTCCACAACACACACACAAGACACACACGCCCGATCAAATTCGGTGGTGCCTGTGTTCTTGACAAAGCCTTGATGTGTTTGTACGACAGATTGCTCTGTGCACGAACAGCCGATTAAACATTTGCACACATAGCGTCTGAGCCGTAGGGAGTTTCATTTCACACATCTCACCTTTAGTTTGCTTTATTGTTGAGAACACACAATGTGAAGGTGCTGTAAAATAGCCACAACCCCTCATCTCAAAGCTAATAAAATAAGTCATTAAAGACCATGGATGGGCCAGTGGAAACAATCAGTGGAACTACTGTGGACCCACAGGTTATAAAACGGCATACTGTAGCTCATCCACAATTTTTTTTGAGCATGCTTGTAGCCCATACCGGTACGTTGTAAATACTACTACCTAGGACTCATGTCAATTTGTAAATTTGTAGCAAAAATCATGAATATGGCTCTTATAAAAATTTCCTGATTCCACTAGCAAAAAAATGATCGCCACACCATCGTGGCACAAAATCCTGGTCCTACCATGGGTGTGCTGCGGTGTCTGGCACCAGGACATTAGCCGCATATCCTTTGGGTGCTGTGGGTTGCAGGGTGGGGTCTCCATGCGGCCAATCAACAACCTTGAACTCATTGTCTGCGTATACTTATATGTATAAGGCCTATACACATTCATGTTCAAAAGTTCGTATATCTCTTTTAATTTTGTGTTTATGTGTAAAAACATAATAAAAACCATCTCATCATAGTTAGTCTTAGTTTTAGGCAAAAACAACATCAGACAAATTACAACATACCTTTTTTCATCATGCCATTACTTATTTAACAAAAATGAAAGGGGAAAAAAGGATTTGAATCAATGCTTCTAATCATTAGCCCATCATCAGCAAGTCTGCAGACCTCTATAAAAGCAGAAGTTTTGGCAGTTTGCTGGTCTGGATCATTCAGGTGTGTGTTAACATAAAGCAATGGTCCTAAAAAAGCAGTTGGAATGGATGTGCCAATCCATCACTGGGCACTCACACATATGCTTATTCACACACTATGGGCAATTTGCAAATGTATTGTGGGAGGAAACTCACCAAGCACAGGGAGAGCATGCAAACTTCATACACACTCAGAACTCAGAATCAAACCTGGAGCCTGGAGGTGCAGGCGACAGTGCTAACCATTAAGCCACCACACCACCGTAGAAATTTTCTCATAACAGAAATTGTGCTAAAATTACCCTGTTACACATTATATGTAGAAATTTCTACTCTCAGTGTATGTTGTGAACATGAAGGGCTATTAATTTATAATCTTTATATAACCAATTAAATCTAGCACACAGTATGTTTTCACTTAGATTCTTGTGGAAACCTCTTCTCAGGGGAGAACATAGAAGTTCCTGAACAAGCTCCTGCAACAAAGATTAATTAATTTCAGCACACAAACATTGCGGTTTATATTATTATAGCTCTTTAATCCTGTTGCTCGCAGAAAATAAAGACAATGTGTAGTTCTATGCTTTATATTCTGGCTGTGGCTATGAACGGTATGCAAACAGAAGTATGACTGCAAAACCAGTAAGCCTTGATTAAGATAAAAACAAATAAAAGTATTATTACCTTTGTTAAAGCTCATATTTCCTCTTACTCTTAGCATCCTTTTCTGCCGATTCTTTTGACTTACATTAAAAATGAAGGTTTTGTTTAACCATTCATCAGAGGTCAGTTTTATGTGTCCTGGTTTTCAGAAAAGTGCACACTTTGAATCAGAACCAAAAAGAAGTTCTTGGAACTACAGGGCGAGAATATTAATTAGCCTTTGTTCAGTAGTTCATGTGGCGTATATAAGAATTACAAAGTAGGAAAAATGTCTGGCTCTGCCTACAGTGCACTACACAATAAAGAATGGATAAAATGGATAAAATCAACTTGTCTGTCTGCTGCTGTGCATTGATTGCCAAACACACGTGTTTCTCGTACCCGCCCAAGGCTAGTGTCTGCTAGAGGCTGCTGTAAAACTGATTCACGGGGGTAAAAAAAAAAAAAAAAACTTTTTGGTTTTGCTGGACAAGTTGTTTAAAATAAAATTTTATTTAGAGGCTGTAAACTTTTAAGCCTGGGAATGATATCCAAGTCAAGACCCAAAGGTCCAAGTGAATTCTCAAGTTGCTCCTGTTAAAATCAGTTGAGTTACAAGACTCTCATGATATTGTCTAGTATAAAATTCCAAGCTACAGCTTCCTAGCTCTACTTTAAACCTTCCTTATTTCACTATGCTGATAAGTGTTTGAATCTGAATAGTCAAAAGGTGGTGCGTAATTGTCTTACATAGCAGTAGTCTTCAGCTATGAGGCAAAACACAGGTTTATGCCTTGCATAAGTATTCATCCCCAACCAGTTGCTACCAGAAGTCATATATTTTATTGAAAGCAGCCTGCCTAGATGCATTTAAACATTTAACCGTCTGCTCAACTGCTTGGATATAGCACAATTTGAGTCACTATATCATATTGGAAAATGTTTTGAACTTGGGCCTAATTGAGCCATCTCTACCACTTAGTTGAGATATTCTATGCTATGCCATGCTATAAAAATCAACAAAATGAACTTTGAAATGTTCAACTTAGCTTTATTTATATATTTATTTATTTATTTATTCATTTATTTATTTATTTGCAAATATATTGATACTTTAATTATAAAGTGACAGCTCAACCATTTGGAAGAGATCTGTACTGTTTGTTAAAAAATATATAGTATGATTGTTATTGTTGCCACAGAGTAATTAACAATGCAAAGAAAAAGAAGTTCCATTCCTTGTTTTTTTTTCCATGTGAGGATGTTAGAGTCTTATATATCGTCATTCTAAAATCACCCACAGTGAAACATGGTGGTGGTAGTAGTGCTTGTCGGTGATAGAAACCTGTGGTGGTGTGTCTCAAGCACTTTGTAACAGTCAGTTTCACCAACACAGGAGAGTCTTCAGGGCAGAGAACGGTATGCGTTCTAGTTTCAAATAAGGATGCTTACAGCTGTTAAGTAATAACAACTTTTATTGTAGTAATGTTGTGTTGCATTAGATAATGAAATGCTTTGCAATTTGCTGGCTAAAAAAATGTCTATTCATTTATATATTTATATTTAATGCAAAGTACATCAAACTTATATAAGTAGTTCAGTCAAGACAATTTGTTCCCTGGCATAAGGTTATGTCATGATGCTTTGCTGACTACAGTAAAAACTCACAACATCTGTCCTTGTGACACCATGCACAAATTCTCCTGACTCTTATGAAGAAGGTGAAGTTCTACTCATCAGATGTTGTTTTTTTAGCCACTATTTTAGTCATTTTGTGTTTGGGGGCATAGCATTGTCTAGTTGAATTTGTTAGTACACAGTAGCATAGCTCAACCAAGTGGTAGAGATGGCTTAAACAAGTTAAGTTCAACACATTTTACAGTATGATATAGCACCTTAAAATGTGCTCTACCAAAAGGTTGAGCAGTACGTTAAAGGGTTAAATGCATACTCCTTTCAATGAAATCTCTGGCATCTTATAATAACTGATTTGGGGGGGGGGAATACTTACATTATGTAAGGCACTGTGTAATAAGCTAGAACTTTAACACTTAAGTACAGTATGTATGGTTTTACTAAAATTCTATTCAATTTCAGTTCAATTTTATTTGTATACTATAACGCTTTTAACTATTGTCGCAAAGCAGCTTTACAAAGGAAAATTATGGAAATTTGTATGAAATACAAATAGGAAGAAACGATAGGAAGAAATAGGAAAACACCTTGAGAGGAACCAGACTCAACAGGGAACCCATCCTCATATAGGTGATAGATAGAATCAAATATATAATATAAGAAAATGATGAGGAAAATCCATAACGATGTTTTTAAATTATAATGTAATTGTTGCCAGATTTTGGTTTTGAACCATCACTATCAGTATGTGACATACTAATATTACACTGAAAGATACAATGAATTTTTTTTTACAACACACCCAAGTAAAAAAAAAAAAAAATGTCGTAATACAATGCTAGTTGACGGAGGGCACATCAGGCAGGAATTACGTCAGCATTCTGTCCACGAATGAAATAAGTATCACTGGTAATTGAGTATATGATGGCACTAAATTGAATTGTGTGTGTGTGTGTGCGTGTGCGTGTGTGTGTGTGCGTGTGCGTGTGTGTTTGTGTGTGTGTGTTAGGGCACATTACTCTAATGGAAACGTTAAACACACTAATAGCTCTTCAACTGGTGTGTGTGTGTGTGTGTGTGTGTGTGTGTGCGCGTGTCTTCTCACGAAATGATGTCCATGTAAATAATTGAACATTTCACTCGCCTTGCCCATGGCTCTGAAATGAATTCATTCTCCTTTCGTCTTCCATCATTTATAATATTTTCTCTCTCTTCCCATCTCTTTTTCCTTCCTTCAGTATGTTTTCTTCGTGTCTGCCATTTTTTCCCTCCTCCTCTTTTCTTCTTCCCCATTTTCCTTTCTTTCCTTTTTTTCTCTTCTCTCCTTACCCCATCCTCTCTCTGCTTGTTCCTCTCTTATTCCCGTTTTTCTCTCTCCTTCCACTCAATCTTGTTTCTCGCTCACACTCTTCATTCTTTTTTCCTTTTCTTCTTTCCTCTCTTACTATTTACTGTATCTATCATTAACTCCTTTCATCTTAGTGTTACTTTTACCTTGTTTTCTTTTCCTCTTCTTTTTCCCCATCGATCTGTCTCTCATTTCTGTCCCTTTCCGTTTCCTGTTTCCATATGCCTCCTCCTCACCATTTTTCTCTTTACATTATTTATTCTTTTATCCTCTTGGTCTCGATGTCTTTTCTTACCTCTTTGCCATTCCGTCAGTTCTATCACTCTATTGTTTTTCTCTCTTTTTCTTCTTTCTTCCCCTTCCTTCTATGTCACTATTCTTTTTTTCACTCCATCTCTCCCATTCATTCATTCTCTGTCCTTCTAGTTATCTCCACACGCATTTTTTTCCTACACCCCTTTCTCTCTTCCATCTTTCCTCGCCCCCATCTCAATCTCCTTATCTTAGCCTCTCTCTCCCTCTCACTCTCTGTCTTCCATGTGAATGATGATTGATCCCGCCTTCTTTGTTACGAGAAATCGGGGAAATTTTTTATACTGATGGGATACATGAGCCAGTGGACATCAGCAAAATCCGGTGCTTTTTCTTCCTGTCATCCATCCTTCTCTGTCTGTCTTTTCTCAAGAAAATAGAGGAGTACACTGATAAGTTTCAAGATCGATCAGTGTGTTTGTCATCTGCATCATTACCAGTTTGCTCTGCAGGTCTTTGAAAATTAGCTCGCCTGTCGTGTGTGTGTGTGTGTGTGTGTGTGTGTGTGTGTGTGTGTGTGTGCATGCATGCATGTTCTCTGCATAAGTAATTGCAGCTCCACACCTGTGCAGGACACACTCATTTAGCAGATGAGTGTGTTTGCTGTTCATTATTTGCTCTAATATCCCCCTCGGGAAATTCACATCCACTCCCACGTGCACCCCCTTTGTGTGGTATTTCCACTGACATGTCGCTGCGTAAAGCTATTCCCATAATTCACGCCATGGTGGTGATATTTGGTCCCAATAAACGTCTCGTAGAGGAGCTTGATGAGATCACCTGCTTTTGATCTACAGAGTAAAGTCACATTCGAGACCTTAAAATTCAGGCTTCATTTTCACAGGTAATAATTCAGCGGCTTTGGCGGTGAATAAATCAATAGAGAAAATGAGCTTTAACAGGAAGCCGTTTATCACAGCTCTTAATAAGTAGGTCTGTGGAGCGGCGGGGTTCGAGGCATTTCTACATCAGGATCCACAGCGATCATCAATCAGTTTCTTGTCGATCATCAGCGATGTCAGAGTTCATTTATTCTGTTAAAGAATCTCCTAAAAGCTCATATGTGGCACAATGTGAGATCCCACACATTGAAAAGTTCAATCCCACAGGCAGACATTGATCAAAAGCTGAGGCTGAAAAACAGGACTTGATTGGAGGAAGAGCGTACTCTATCTCTTCTGTCAATCACATGAACCCATGTATTGTTTAGACGGAAAGCAACAACTTTTTGATACAATGCATAATACGTCATCTATCACGTATGATGGAGGCAGTGTTGTGGCATTAGCGTGTATCCCTGCCAATGAAACCAGGTCACTTGTCTATTGGACTCTTGGTGTCCTGACTGCTGATAAAGGTAGCAGCATAAATTGTTATGTTTATAGGGCTATATTCTATGCTCAAATTCAGCCAAACGCTGGATACCACTTCATATTGCAGACATACTGTATAATGACCCAAAACATACGGTGAAAGCTACCTAAGTGTTTCTTAAAGCAAAGAAATAGGATGTTCTTCATGGTCAAGTCAGTCACCTGATCTCAACCCAACAGACCATGCTTTTCACTTACTCAACACTAGGCAGGAAGGACCATTTCACAGAGTCCAAACGTCAAGAACTCTGAAAACTCTATTTCAAAATGTATGGAACAGTATACTGTCGTATCTGGCACAGATGATGCTAGAACCAGCATTAACTTTCACAGCAAATAGAGCTACAGTAGCTCGTCTAGTGGATCAGTCTGCACGGGCCAGCCTTCACTTTCCACATGCATCAATGAGCCTTGGATGCTAATGGCCCTGTCACTGGTTTTACGAATTTTCCTTCCTTGGACCTATCGTACAGTAGTCACTATGCAAGCCATTGCTCTGGAATAGGGTCAATCTGAGCTCATCAGACCACATGACCTTTTTCCATTGCTCCATAGTCCAATCTTTTTGCTCCCTACCAAATTGAAACCTTTTTTCCTGATTAGTCTCACAAACAAGTGGTTTTCTTAGGGCTACACAACTGTTTAGTCAAGACCTACCCAAAGTGGTCCAAGGACGGAAAACTGTACCCCTGCAGACTGAGAACATCCCACATGAGCTGTAGTTTTGGTGTTGCTCTGACCCATACTGTACCATTTGGCCTTTGTCAAAGTCCTTAAGCTCGCCCATTTTTTTCTGCTTCTAACACATCAACTTCAGGGAAAACATGTTTATACAGTATATACACTACCTAGCCCAACAAAAAAAGTTGCGCACTCCATGTGGTGGGCAGTTCATGGTTGAAAATAAACCCTCATGCTCCCACAACCACTTTTTCACAGTTTGAGTCCTGGAATATGGCTGTGCCTTCAGTATAGTAAAACTCTATAGATGTGATACCCTGGTGTTTCAGTACATTCCAGATGACATTTCATTTAAGTGCTACATAATGTTGCTGTTTCTGGACCTGATCAGGTGAAACCACTGCCAGGTTTAAAACACTGCCTTTTGAGGCTTGTACAGTAATTAAATTCCATTCAATTTTATTTCTATAGCGCTTTTAACAATTGTCACTTAAACAGCTTTACACAATCAAAAGATATTATGGAAGTTCGTATGAAATGTGAATGTGTATGAATCAAAATGATTAGATTGTCCCTGATGAGCAAGCCGAGGGCAACGGCGACAGTGGCAAGGAAAAACTCCCTGAGATGGTAATAGGAAGAAACCTTGAGAGGAACCAGACTCAACAGGGAACCCATCCTCATTTGCGTGATAACGGATAGCAGGGATTGATCTGCAGTCATACTGTGTGTTAGAAGGCTGAAAGTTCAGTATAACTGGAGATGTATAGTCACTGTCCAAGCCATCGCTTTGGAATAGGGTCGATCTGAACTCATCAGGCCACATGACCTCTTTCCATTGCTCCATAGTCCAATCTTTTTAATCCCTACCAAATTGAAACCTTTTTTATTTTTTTAGTCTCACGAACAAGGGGTTTTCTTATGGCTACACAGCTGTTTAGTCCCAATCTGTGAGTTCTCATAACATTGTGTGCGTGTGAAAATGCTCTTACTTTTATTATTAATCATAACTACTGTATGTTTTACTGTTTTTACAATGCAACTTCACCGAGTGTTTAAATTATAGTAATTCCAACCGCATTTCGTCCACAAAGTTGATGATGGCTCAGCACTATCCTTAATGGTTTTCATAATGTGTTGAAGTGTTCTTAACCCAAATCCAGTAATTTCAAATCTCCTTAGATGTTTTCTTTGCTTAATGCGGCGCAACAATTTGACCATTCTGAACATCATCTGCTAACCTTCTCCAAGTCCAAGAGTACAGCACTGAAACTCAAAGTTTTGAAAAGTGTTTTGATGTATGTTTTCATGAGTCAAAAATCTGAGACTCAAACCAGACTGCCACTCCACTGGAATCCGGCACCCACCTCTCGCTTCTCCCACTTTCCTCAACACAAACTGCGTCACTCTGTCCCTCAATCGTTCCTCATATTCCCTCCCTCTCGCCATTCCTCCCGCTGTCAGGCTTATGGCTTCCTTTATAGCTGAAGCCCATTAGACAGCAGGATGAGAGGAGACACTCATTATTTTCTCAGCACTCCTACCATCTCTCTCTCTCTCTCTCTCTCTCTCTCTCTTTTCTCTGAGTCATCTAAAGTAAATTTAATTCCTGAAATGGTAAAAAGACAAATAAGCTCAGAGTGCAGGGATGAATGGAGATGAGGAGAAAAGATGTTATAACGAGTTAATGAGGTTAAGGGAACTCAGGAAAAATGAGTGCAGACATTTAAACCTCTGTGTGCCCAATTAATGATAAACACGGGCTCAATGTGAAATGCATGCTTGCTGTGAATAATTTTGTTTAATTAAGCCACTATATTTGAAACCATTGTCCTCAGGGAGTTTTTTTTTTTTTTTTACATCCCTAAAAGAATATGAGGTGTAACTCTGATTTAAAAAGGCTACTTGGTCAAGTTGGCACAGAGTAGATGTCTCTTTATAGTTAATAGAGCCCCACTGGGCATGAAACCATGCCACCCCATGCTTGCTGTCTGAACATTTTCCCTGGAGGAGAAGCAATAGACACGGCAGCCAGTTTAAGACCTACTTCCACTACGATGTTAGTTTACAGTCAATAATCAGAATAAAATCTTATATATTTCTTCAATGTACAGTATATTGTATATTAGAAAGACTGGAAGAGATACTGTAAAGAATGTCTGTATAGGAAATTATACAGTAAAAAGGTTACAGGTCCAAATTATCTGCACTCTGGCTGTAGGATTTATTTTCATAAACTTTCAGAAAAGACAAATACACCACATCATCTCTTTTCGTTTCAAAGAGATAGATACATTGTCTATCTATTAACAATCTATTAACTTCTTCATCAGAAGTGAATCTTTGTCCTTGTAGGGCTGCTTTCAGGGGACCAAGCAGGTCAAAGTCCAAGAGAGCAAGATCAGGAGTAAAGGAAGGATGCTTTAACACATCAAAACAAAGTTTTTGCAGAGCGTCGACAGTATGGGTAGAGGTGTGCGAAAGTGCATGAGCATCAGCCCTGGGGTCCGGCTCCTTCTTTATGGCTAAGACTTGTGCTCGAACTTATCTATCCATTAGTACATACTTTTTTGAGGCATAAATTCTTGCACCCCAGTTACAAAGAAACTGATGTAACACGTTCACACCTGCACAGTAGTGACTGTGCCCAATTAATGATAAACACGGGCTCAATGTGAAATTGCAGCAGTTTTAATATAACTGTAGTTTGGAAGATTTAGCCACACACTGTACAGGTTTTAGGTAGTAATTTCACCTTGACTACAATGGATTGGCACCCCATCCTCGCCTCGTGCCCTGAGTGTCCTGGGATAGTCTCCAGACCCAACCGTGACTCAGGATGAAGTGGTATAGACGAAAAATGAGTGACTGAGTAAAAGTAGTTTCATCTCAACTGAGAATTATCAGCCAATATGAATGATATCTGTTACAATACTTTCACAGATGAAAGTCTAAAGGAGTTGTTAGTAAAATCAGCCAAATGTTTATGTGTAAGTGGGTTAATAAAGCTGTGTGGGATCAGGTTCTGATCAAGCCATGTGCTATTTTACTTTATTTAAACTATTTCAAACAACCCAAACTACAGTACAAGTATAATACTTGAGCTTTAAGTACAGTATAAGGCACTTCATTATACTTTTCTTACAGTACGTACATCTCTATAAACTAGGCCAAAGTATACTTAAATTTTTTTGTAACCTTTTCAGTTAAGCCAGCTATACATGAGTATAATTTTGTTTAACATATCTCCAGTAAGTACATGGCAGAATAATGGTGTAGTGCTTAGCGCTGATGCCTTGCACCTCCAGGGTTGAGGGTTCGATTCTCGCCTTGGGTCCACTGTATGTGCATGGAGTTTGCATGTTCTCCCAGTGCTTTCCTCCGGGTACTCCAGTTTCCTCCCACAGTCCAAAGACATGCAGATTACAGTAGGTTATTTGGAGTGTCCTAATTGCCAGTAGTGCATGTACAGTACCATGTGATGGATGTCCAAGGTGTATCGATTCTTGTGTCTAAAATTTCCTGGGATAGGCTCCAGCCAACCCCCCGTGATGACCCTGAACAAGATAAGCGGGATAGAAGATGAATGAATGATAAATGCATGGAAAGTACATTTTAATTCGTACTTTTTGGTTTTTCTTTAAAAAAATATATACTAATATAAACTTGAATAAAGATCTTTTGGTGAAGATAAACATTTGCAATCTGGAAATGTTAAAATTTAGCAACAAATTAATTTTGTAAACTGTAATTTTTTAATTAAAATGAAAAAAAAAACTAAAGTAAAACTCAATCAAAGAGTTATCAAAGTAAATCCTTTTAGCAAGAATATTGTCCTCTGAGGTGGGGAATGTTGGCATTACGTGCTTTAGGAAGTTGTAAGGCAATGACTAAAAGTATGATTACATACAGTATATCTGTGTCCTTATGTAATAATGACACTAAGCCACAACCGGTGGAATATGGGGCAAGGAAGCTTTATCCATGAAGGGTATTTATGAAGTCTTTTTATTAATCCAAGGCCCTAAATTGGAAATAAAGAAAAGCAGTAAAGAAAAAAATTCTGTCTGCTTTATGATTCTGTGACCTCGATTTAGTATCTGGTGGTCTCTCTCCAGGGCTCTCTGAGAGCAAAAGACAGAGATAGAGAGAGGAAGTGTAGTGTGTGTGTGTGTGTAAGAGAGAGAGAGAGAGAGAGAGAGATACAAAAAGCAAATCAAGGACAAGAGATAAAAAAGAAGCTAAAATGTACAAATAACACAACACTGAATGATAAAGAGAAGCAAAAGGTTTATCAAAGTCAGTGGGAGTATGATTTATTCTTTACTCTGTGTGTGTGGGGTGTGTGTGTGTGTGTGTGTGTGTGTGTGTGTGTGTGTGTGTGTGTGTAAAGTGAATTTTTAACAAACTGTATTATATGTTTACTGTAAAATACCAGTGCTGCTTTCGGCTTACATGGAGTAGTTTGTGTGTGTGTGTGTGTGTGTGTGTGTGTGTGTGTGTGTGTGTGTGTGTGTTCGTTTGTGTGTAAATGAGATTGTACGTCATAGCTTATAGGCAATGTAAGGATCAATTTGCCGATCTTAGATGTTCAAGCTAAAGGGCATTCTTACCCTTATTCTGCAAGCACACACAGTAAAAGGGAGTGAGAGAGAGAGAGAGTGAGCTCGGCAAGGTCATCTGTGCTACAGGACAACCAATGGTTTGGGGTGTGGGTGAGCCAGCCAGGAGTGTGTGTGTGTGTGTGTG
>JAOVVA010000034.1:6209878-6245078 GCA_028565275.1 Leiocassis micropogon
AAAACAATAATATGATGAAAATACATAAATTTCTGTTTTAGACATGCCATGTGGTATCTGGTTTGAGGTTAGCATCTTGAGCTAAAGCACAAAATGGTGGAAAATGTCAACTCTGTTATTGTCAACTCTGTAACAGAGTTGACAGATTTTTCTGTTCATACTTTGATTTTTTAGAATAATTTCTGAAGTGTGTTCTATGAAAATAAAAAAGTTTAACATAAAAAGAAAATACTATTTTTTCTATTTGAAATGTACCCGCAATTCTGGAATGACCCATATATTAGGTGTCACGGTGGCTTAGTGGTTAGCATTGTCGCCTTGCACATTCAGGGTTTGAGTTTAACTGCCGCCTCGGGTCTGTGTGCATTGAGTTTGCACGTTCTCCCCATGACTGGCGGGTTTCCTCCAGATTGAGATTAAGCCAACTGGCATAATTGCCCGTAGTACGTAATTGAGCATGTGAGGGTGTATGTTTGTGGGTGTGCCCAGAATATATATGAATATGAAAGTCAAGCAAATATAAATGTAAATCCTTTATGGGAAAAAAGTGTGCACCAAATGGAAGTTAATTGGGGGAGTTGATGCCATACCCCCCACACCCCCACTTCCAATGACACTGCTAATGCTTTGGCTTATTTGAAAATCTCTTGAAATCCCTTCAAGGCATGGTTATAGATGGGAATATTCAAATCTAAAAAGAAGGTGGGAAAAAAAAGTCCGTAGTGCCCATAGTGTGTGAATGAGTGTATATGTGTACCCTGCGATGGATTGCCACCCTGTTCAGGGTGTACCTCGCCTTGTGCCCTGGGATAACCTCCAGGCCCTCTGCGATATAGATGATGAGTGAGAGTGAGTGAGTGAGAACCTATGGGTATTTATTTACTTCTTGCATGTCTCCTCCTAGTAGGCTTCTTGTCTTGTTAGTGCTGCTGTAGCTTAGTGCTGTACTCAGGTTTTGTAATTAACAACCACTGGTAAATGCAGGAAAAATAGGCCTCTAGTGGGTATCTTACTAGCTTCTTCAGAAAGCAGTTTTTACAGTACAGCTCATAAATAAATACAGTGTGTGTGTGTAATTTATTGTCTATATACCTAATAATTAATTACAGTATGTTGAAGGTGCTGTGTACATTTTCATAATTACAGGTCTGACACTTCAGGCTATAATTCATGTTCTAATACAATATCGTTTCTATAGTAACAACACATTCTCAGCCAACTGTATCGGTGCCAGTCTACGAGACTAGTAATTATGGATAATTAAAAAAAACAGTAAATTGTTAACAAAGAATAATATACTGATATAATATAATTAATATACTTTACTGTTCTTTGTTAGGAGATGTTTATCTATATAAATTTTAAAAAAGGGTTTTGTCTGTACACTCACTCTTTCAATGATATCTTCACGTTTTATACATTGGTGAACTGAACACCAGTCTCAGAAAGGTTTCTGTCTGTATGTATGTATGTCTGTCCAGCCCGATTTTGTCACAGCATCACAGAAAAACTGTCTGGAGCGAATTTAATGAAACTTTTGCAGTATTAGGATATCTGCCTGAAGTTTAATCTGCACCATAAGTGAAATCAAAATGTTGAACAAAGCGAACAGTTACGTATGTGCCAGGTTTAATAATTTACTTTAAAACAAGTTACTAATAAGCTACTTGCTTAATGTAAACACACACCTGCACCAGTAGATATTAATTAGAAATGCAAAACTGAATATTTTTACTGGAATTAGTTCATATTTTGGTGGCAGGCTTGCACCCGCAGGTCCGGGTTTGATTCCTGCCGCTGTGTGCATGGAGTTCGTATGTTCTTCCTGTGCTTGGTGGGTTTCCTTCCACAGTCCAAAAGACCTGCAGATTAGGCTAATTGGCATCCCAACATTGCCCGTAGTGTGTGAATGTGTGTGCCTTGCGATAGATTGGCACCCTGTCCAGGGTGTACCTCGCCTCATCCCTAAGCCTCCTGGGACAGCGACCCTGAACAGGATAAAGGATAAAGAGGTTTAGACAATGAGTGAGTAAGTAGTTAATACTTTCATCACTGGAATAACAGGGCTGAACTGGTATAAATGACTTTGAAGTCATTTTAAGGCAAAACTTCCTCTTTTTTCTGATCTACTTTTTTGATTTCTCATCTGTAATTCACTTTCCGATTACCAAACAGAGAGTGTATTTGGCTTACAACGAAAAACGTACAACTTAGTGTAAACAAGGCATAAGATACTCAAACTAGGCCATACATAAAGGCAGGCAGATATGTATGTTACTGTAGCTTTAACCTTTTATCTATTTGTACAAACATTTTACCCATCAACAGCGCATACTAACAGAATCTAATCTTGATTATTACATTTGTGATCATCGCCAAATCACTTCTGTAATAGAGGAATAAAACATTAAAATAATGACGTGATGATGAGCTGCTACTCTTTCAGATTTTTCATGTGTGTGCATGAATGGGGAGGTGTGCATATAAAGTCCATTTCTCCTACAGCATATCTGGCTCAGGCAGACACACAGATAGATTAAGACAGACAGACATTTTCTCTCTTTCTAAATTGGTGTTTTCCTCCCCAAACATCCTGACAGCCTGAAGGGAGACGGACCGACAGGTCCAAGGTTGCCATGGTAACAGGTGATGAAGTTTTTTTTTTTTTTTTTTGCGTGTGTGTGTTTGTGTGTGAGAGAGAAAGAGAGAGAGAGAGAGAGAGAAAGAAAAAGAGGCGCAGTAGAGACACGCACGTCTTAAGGCCGCCACTTGAGTTTGTTTTTATTTTCCTTATTTTGCATTTCCCTCCTGCTCTGAGGATGACATTAAAATTCGGATGTTGGAGTTTGATTGTTTGATGCATCTATCACAGACGAATTAGAAGCCGGAGTGGAAAATGCCAAGATTATAGAAAATGTGTTTTGTTTTTGGCATGGAGGGCCTCATTTGGTGCATCAGTTCCCTGTAGGCATCCATCAATACGCTTCAGTATTCATACCAGAGAGTCCATATTTGCATATTATAAGTTCAAAGCAGAATTATATTATTATCCACACCACACTTTTCTAGCAAATTTCTTTTTTTTTAACCTTGTATGAAAATATAAGTGTTCAGACTTCCACTATGTGTTAGCATCACAGAGCCAGTGGGAAATGAACGAGAGACACTCAGTTGGGGAATAAATACAACAAATCTGTAATTAAATGTAAAAAGCATTGTGTCAGAATCTGAATTAAAAGTAAGGAAGCAACGGTCAACGTGAGTGAAAGTCAAAACGCATTTGCATTTAAACATAGTTAGGTATTCTAGAAAAAAATGTAAACACTAAAAAAAGAATACATGACAATAATTTCTTTAGACTCAACCTTGCATGACTCTAAGCGATCAGTCACAATGCAAAAAATGTACATTTTAGCTAATAAAAATATCTTGAATGCAATTAAACTTATCTCTCATTTACACTTACAAGGTGAGGTACACACTGGACGCGGTACAAATCAAACTCAGGGCACACAAACACACACGCACACACACTGCATTGCAAAAAAATGGCATCTTAGTCCAGTGAAATATTCGTTAATTTAGCCGAGCTTATCTATAATTTCTTTTATGACATACCAAACATAAGTAATATCATTTATTACTTCTTATTTCTAGTCAAAATTAATGAAACTGCAAGGAAAAAAGATGTCTTGTTTTTTTGGCAGATCGTTTTTCTTCTTTCAAGTAATACATTTCTGGAAATTTACACTTATGAGTTTAGTATAAGTCAAGTATATATCAAATAATTTAATATTTGGCTTGTTATAATCTAAATGTTAAGAATTTTTTAGGTACAATTGCTAAGAAATCACTTTTTACTGTGCAAAAAGAAAACATTTGGACAACTCAAACAGACCTAACATCTGGCTGTAACCTTTTGAAATAAATTTAAATCACAGTAGCAACCAAACTTTAACTTACCTAGCTAGCAGATTTAACAATTTAATTTAGAAAACCTCAATATATGTACTGTAGTTAATGTAATGAGATAAATTACAAAAATTTATTAGATTTCTAGCATAGTGAAGTAATTAACAAACCTACTGTATCTAGCTAATATCTCTGGCTAAGTACAACATTAAATTTGCGTACATTCAATTTTATGAACGTTAAAGGCCAATGTTTTATTTTATATGGAAGGTGCATAAGGAACTGTATTTCATCCTGTCTGAAGCTCTGAGTCCAACAAAAGAGAAAAATAAAATTGGCTTAAATAATCTTTAGGTGGGCCCATGTTCAAGCTTGTACTGTACGTTGCTATTGATTACCTAATCCATAACCAATAACATGCCAGCTGAGTGTCTGCCTCGACTGAATGTGGGGCGTTCAAGTCAAACCAGGATTTTGATTGTGCAGAATAACAACACAGGTATGAGAGTAAAAACTATTTATCCTCTGCTACACTAATGCACTTATCCCAGCATTTCTCTTCCACACATTGGCGAGAAGTTAGTCGCTGAATGTCAACGGAAACGAGTGCGAGGGGTTCCGAGCCACCTCAGCCAGGATCGTCATTTATAGATTTACGGCCTTCTTTAAAATGTTTTATTTCAGCTAAGAGTCTCTTCAGCAGACTGTGGTTAAAGTCTTCTGTAAATGTCAATCAGTTTTATGCCTTCATTCATACAGAAGAAGTTTTTATGGAGTCCAGTTGATTATTGGAAGCTCAGGTACAAAACTTTGAGAAATTCCAGTCCTGAAATTTCGAACTACTACAGTAACAAGTCCCAGGACTGGCCTCATGGTAACGTGGAACTGTACCCAGTCGGCACACGCATCTCAAGCAGGCCACACAGGGCCTCCATGCGACGAGATCTCCACCCAGAAGCGGAACACCAGGACGAGTGTGACAGGGGCTGATGGCAAATATGCTTGAATCTAGAACCAAATCTGTCTATATATATATATATATATATATATATATATATTTTTTTTTTTTTTTTTTTTTTTTTTTTTTATAAATTCACAACAAAGTCTTAATTTAATAAGCTTAATTCTAGTCAATTGTTACTAAAATTGCAAGTGAGACATTTCTTGTTTTATTGGTACAGTAGATAATTTAGCTAGTTTTAGGACTTTATTTCTCGGAAAAAAAACATAATAATGCAATAATTTGTAAAACTAGATTTAGACATGCCCAGGATTGTATTTCCAGTTTCCACATATTGGATTTGTTTGTCACGAGTTTTGTAAATGAGATGGCAGAAATCTGAAAAATTGAAATATCTAAAATCCAAAGAACCCGAATATAAACCAATCAATATCCATCCATATAGGAATATGGATATGGATATCACACATCCATATAGAAACCTCAACTAGGGACCATGGAGGCCAGTGGTGAGCATTGTATTTATTCCCATTTTTACAGCTGTGGTAGTACCTTTGGTCAACATTCACCTGGGCATTCACACACTATGGGTAATTTGGAAACGCCAATTTGCCTAATCTGCATGTCTTTGGACTGTTGGAGAAAACCGGAGTAGCTGGAGAAAACCACTGAGCACGAGTAAAACACGAAAACTCCATGCACACAGACCGTGAGGTGGGAATTAAACCCATATCCTAATGATCATACAGGATACAAATTATGTAAATATGCTTTTAAACAGGTTTTTTTTTTCAACTTAATAAAATGACATAAGATAATAAATGACAATAAAATTTTGTCAAAGTGTTCTGCTTGGAAATGAATCATAAAAATAAACCTGAAAATCTGACAATTCAATTTTAGGCTAATTATTCTCCTACAGGTGCTGTTACTGTCTAACATTTATTTTTAAAATGTATATACTCATCGTGCAATTTCAGCTGTAATCCATGGTGACAGGAGCCAATCATGTCACAGATTTTGAAATTCGCTGAACATTTGAAGAACAAACACCTGCCTAGATAATGCCTTGGTGACACGACTTCAGCTCCGCCTGGAATTTTGATTAAGATGAATGAAAGTGAAACGGAGGCAAGTGTTGCATTGGAGTTTCATTTCCGCATATACACGGTCATAATCAAGAACATCTGTGGCACCTCCATAAAACTATCGAGAAGTGAGAGCACTTGAAATTCATGACTGATTACCTCGCTGTTCTCCATGTGCATGGTATTAGGGTTTCATTAGCAAACCAGACAATTAAATGTGTCCTGAGTCAAGAGGTCTTAGTGACTGAGTAATAAATCTGCATGAGGATAGATCAAAAAGCTTAATTAACCTTAATGATAGTAGGTTTTTTTATAGCAATACAATACAGTAAATATTGTTATCACTAATAGTAGTAGTAGGTATTGCTTTAGTATTATTCCTATTTGTGTATTTGTGTGGGTGAGTGTTTTTATAATTTAGTGGAAAATGCAGGTTTTATATATATATATTATATATATATAGTTTTATAAATATAAGTCTATATACTATAAGTTTTACTGTACGCAGAATAATGTACTGTAGTCTTTGGGTTCCTTGAACAGCTGCCCACTGCACAGATGGTTCCTCATATTCTACAATGTGCCCAGCTCTGGTGTTGCCAGGAGACTGAGGTCACAGGGTCAGGGGTTATGCCACCTGAAACACACGTATGTCATTAAGGTAAAGCGACCCAGCTACCCAGGTCAGCTATTTCTGCCAGGAAAGACACTCATAGTTATACGCAAAATTAAACACACACACAGACAGACAGACAGACACACACACACACACACACACACACACAAAAAGAAAAAGAAAAGAAAAAAACACACAGACACAAAAGTATGTGTAATGAAACAGTGCCATCTGGTGGTCATAACCTATACTGCTTTAATGTTTCCTTTAAAATTTAATGGTTTGAACATACTATATTAGATGAAACATGCCATTAAGACACGATAAGCTGCAAATGTTCATACTTACTTACTCACTCATCGGCTATACCGCTTCATCCTGTATACAGGGTCGCAGAGGTCCTGGAGGTCTATCCAAGGAGACTTAGGGCACAAGGCGGGGTACACCCTGGATCACACGTACACACGCTCATTCACACACTACGTGCAATTTGGGAATGCCTATTACCCTGATCTGCATGTTTTTGGACTGTGGGAGGAAACCGGAGTACCAGGAGGAAACCCACCAAGAACATTAAAACATGCACACAGACCTGAGACGGGAATCGAACCCAGATCCTGGAGATGCAAGGCGACAGCGCTAACCGTTACATCGCCGTCTATGACGTATGTTCATGTTTATTTGTTTTAGTCAGAAGCACTAAGCCTATAATCAAGCTAAGACCCCGAAGCTCCCATGCTGACCCGAGCAGAGCGATAAATCTGGCAACTGCAGGCAAGAGGATGAGAGCACAGCTGGAGCAAATGAACAAATGAACATGTGCGGTTGCCAGATGCAGCAGGATGAAATGAGCTGATTACGAGCTGCGAGACTACAAACACACCTGAACACACATTTCATCTACTTAGAAACCATCATGACCACTCTCTCTTTCTCTCCACCATAAACATACACACTCATGTATGGCATGTATCCTTATGTGCATTATGTCTGCATTTCAAAATATCACCCAAGACAGACACACACAGTATGTGTGTATAATGTTCTATTAAGTATATTACAGTATGTCTGCCAATTGTGAATACTACCAACATTTACATGTAGTTCTACTTCCATAAAATAGAGGCACATGGTCTTCATAAGCATAGCAACTGAGTTAAGCACACACACACTCCGTACACAATTTGCACCAAAACGCTCCACTTTTTTTTCACACAGTTTGCAAATTATTATCATGGTTGTACAAAGAGATGTGTATAAAAATAAATAAATTATTAATAATAATAATAATAATAATAATAAAAAGAACTAGGCACCGAATAGCACGAGCAGATGTGCTAGAATTTCTCTCAGGTGCTCTAAAAAGGGTTTAAAGCCATAACACATTTCTCAAAACTATTTCCAATACAGTTGGAAAGAATACAACAGGAATTTGTAGCGGAAATTGGCATGCTGTATTTTCATGAATAATTACTCTGCAAATGCACGGTGACACATGCGTCTCTGTAACTAAATTCAATGCTTTTTCTCTCAGCCAGTGAGACACAGTTTAAGGGTAAACACGCTTAACAAAATTTTTTTGTCATACACCAAAATTCATTAAGCACTCTTCTTATGATGCAAGGAGGCAGCGACGTTAATAGAAAGATTAATATATACAGTATTTATGATTTAGCTTTTTTGACACAGTAATGTCATGTATGAAATGACTAGAACTTTCAAATAGAACTAAATAACAGCATGCACAAATTTTCACAAAGTCTGCTGTTTCAGTGTTTTTAAATCTTTTTGTCAGATGTTACTATGGTATACTGAAGCATAATTACCTGCATTGCATAATTGCCAAAAGCTTTTACTGACAATAACATCAAGTTTATGCACCTATGCAATTCATCTGGTCATGCTTCCAATCAACATCTGGGCCACATCCTGACTGATGGAAGCCCATTCTTGCATAATCAATGCTCTGAATTTGTAGGATTTTGTTTGTGTTTTATTTAAAGATTGACCACAAGTTCTCGAATGGATTAAGGTTTGAGGTCTTTCCTGGCTACAGACCCAAAATTTCAGTGTTTTGTTCCTTGAGTCACTTAGTTATCACTTTTGCCTTATGGCAAGTTCCTCCATCATGCTGGAAAAGGCACCAAACTGTTGGCGCCAAACTAGATGGTTGGAAGAAGTGGCTCTCCAAGTATGTTTTCCTACCATTCTTTTATTCAAGGCCGTGTTCTTAGGCAAAATTGTGAGTGAGCTCACCTCCTTGGCTGAGAAGCAACCTCACACATGGATGGTCTCAGGATGCTTTATTGTCTAATTGGCATGATGGTAGTGCTAGAACTACATACGGTAGTTCATATATTTTTTTAATTATTATTATTATCTTCAAGACACAAACTTAAATTCAGTGAAGTTGCTGATGGTGGTCCTGTCCATCATAAACACTGTAAGAACTTTTATTCTAGCTACTTCTTTTTTCCTCTTTGTCTTTCGGCTGTTTCCTTTCAGGGGTCGCCACAGCGAATCATCTGCCACCATCTAACCCCGTCCTCTGCTTCCTCTTCTCTCACACCAACTTACTAAGTAACTTCATCACACCTTTTTACCTCCTGCCTGGTGGTTCTAACTTCTGCATCCTTCTACCAGTATATTTACAATCTCTCCTCTGAACATGTCCAAACCACCTTAATCTGGCCTCTCTGACTTTATGTCCTCTACGTCTCTCTGATGGACTCTTGATCCTGTCCATCCTTGTCAGTCCCAAAGAGAATCTCAACATCTTCATCCCTGCTAACTCAAGCTCTGCCTTCTGCCTTTTCTTCAGTGCTACTGTCTCCAAGCCATAGAGCATCGCTGGTCTCACCACTGTCTTGTACACCTTTTGTTTCATTCTCGCTGATATTCTGTACTGTTATTAATGTGGTTGCATAAACACCATTTATCTACCCACTGTAAAATCAAAGTTGTTATTTATCCAAATCGAGTTTTCTTTAAAAGGTCCCATCAGATTGCGACAATGACAATAAAGTTCCACTGCTTTTTAAAAATATATAAAAATGGAGATATTTAGAAAAAAATGTAAAGTTCATTAAGTTCATACTATTTCCTAGCCTTGTCCCTGTCAGGTTCACAATGTGCCTTTTATGTTGTCAATAATTTCCTACCATGCACTCACCACATATCAAAGTTCTAATAAAGTAGAAAAAAGTGGTATGCACCAGAAGAACATAATATGAACGTAATATAAATGCGGTCTTTTACAACTGGGTATAGACCTACCATGGTCATAACACAAGCCTGAAGATGTCATTGTGAGAGCTCCATTGATGTTGCAGCAACGCCAAAACATCCCAACGACAACCCAGTCAGAAATCCATGCAATTTTTCCCATCTGCACCTTTCTTGTAGTAGGTCAATGAAGTCCCTAAGAGGTGTTAGTTAGTGGTCAATTGGTCAATGCCATCGTTACTAATGTACAGTATGTCCTTATTAGGTTCTTTATGCATTTTGTTTACACCATGTCCTCACCAGACTTTTTGAACATGTGCAAACAAAAGTATTGCAGCTCCACATCAAGGGAGACAATACTATGTACTTACCGGTTTCTACATTTACATTAACATTTAGACATTTGGCAGAAGCTCTCATCCAGGTTTCTACTGCGCTCCTGCCAAGTTATACAAGTTCTTACTGAGTTCGCCCAACTTTTTTCAGATGTCGTTGGAACATGGATCAGCGTGATGTTTGGGGTTTAAATTATTGTTTCAAATGTCTGTGTAAATACTGTATGAAGGATTCAACTGTGAAATGACATAAATCCATTTTGGCAGATTTAAGAAAAACAAGTTTTCTTCAAATGAAGCAGGAGGTATTAAAAACCCGTTGACAGCTTTTGTGCTTGCGTTATTTGAGTCACAGGGGAGTCAGAACGCACGACTGCCAAAAAAAATATTGTAAAGTGTTTCGTTCAAAATGTGAATTTTGTTTTATTTTGCGAAATGCTGTAGCTCCACCTCCCACGGTTCACATCACAATAGATAAATCAACTTGGAGTTGCATTTGTTGCATCGCAATGATGCAATTTAACGCTAATAAAATGTTGGTTGTGTTTTATTTAAAAATGAAGGCTTTGATTATGTTTTTTTTTTGTTGTTGTTGTGAGACATACTGGTAGCAGTTTGAAAAAAGGAAAAATGATTTGAGTTTAGTTGCACACAAAAACATTTTTGATAACAAAGAATATAAAGAATCAGTTTACAATCCTTTTCTGTAGTTGACGACCGCACCTTATTGGAATTCACACCTGCTGGGGTAATTCCAGTAGCAAAAACATGCTACAACCATTCTTTCTTTAAAACTTTAACATGATCCAAAATCTATCAAATGCATTTAGTTTATTCACAGCCGTTTACATTTTGCCCAGCTGGTAGTATTGCTTTACTGATCATGTAACAAAAAAGTGAAATTTAACACTTTAATGACATTATTATTATTTTTTTTTATTATGACAATCAAGATGATAAGAATAATTAGTTATGCAATGAAATTGAAATGCAAAAATCAATATTTAGTAAAAAGTTCTTGCTGGATCCGGCTGGACATGTCTGCAGTACTCTGGTGTAAGTTGCTCAATCAAGTCCTGCTTGCTTACTTCTTAAAAATCAGGTACATTAATTTGCTACGAAAGCTCACAATTCACTTGAGAACTCCCTAGTTTTAAACATTTACATGCAGAGGTGGACAATAAAAGTCCTGCCACGTATTTGTTCCATCCAGTAACTAAAACAGCTGATTCTAATTAGAACAACTCTTCGTTCAGATAGATTCCAACTAATTAGTGACATAGAGAAAACTACCCGCTTCGAGCCTGTGTGCATAGAGTTTGCATTTTGTCCCCGTGCTTCGTGGGTTTCCTCTGGGAACTCTGGTTTCCTCCCACAATCCAGTGACATGCAGATTAGGCTAATTGGTCATCCCAAATTGCCTGTAGTGTGTGAATGAGTGTGTGTGTTCCCTGCAATAAATTGGCACCCCTTCCAGAGTATACTCCACCTCGTGCTCTAAGTCTCCTGGCCCCCCGCGACTATGTATAGTCATGTATAGAGTAAATAGTTTATGTGTAGTGTTAAGATGTTTTCAACTTACCGTGAATATCGACCGTTTTACTTTCCTATTTTGTTTGCAAATTTTATAAAAATATACTAAATACCTTTTTCTATACGGTATGTTTTCAACATGCCAGATTCTAATAACCATAATTACTTTCTCCGTGAAAGCATAGTAAAATTTTGACAAATACATAAAACTATAATTAAGTTGCTTGTGCAATTACACGCTACTGTATTTCCCCATCGCCAACAAAAGGTGCCAGGAGTTCAAATTCAATTTACTGAAAAAACTTAGCAAACAGAGAAAATAAATGTTGAACCTGTATCTAAGTGGGTCACTGATTTTAAGAATGTTCCTTAATTTACTTAAAATCATGGATACAAACTGATCATTTTAAAGTGGTTTGCAAGATTCCTAACATATTAACAAATTTGACATGTGGGTTTTTTTTTTAAACCAGAACATATCAGATATTTTGCTGTAAGATGGAAATTTACTAATGAGTATATCATTGAAATACTTGTAAATTCAAAGATTCAAGACATTTTCCTAGACTTTCCCAGTTATATGTATATATACTATATAAAGTTGTCAAGGCTGTACATTAAAGATATTTGCAAAAAAAATAATTAAGTAATATAATAAGATGAGTAATAGAACACATCAAGATAGTTTTGGGAATTTTTGTCTGTCTGTTTGTCTGTTGGTTTGTCCACGCCTCACATAAAAAGTACTGAACGAATTTTAAGGCTGTCTTCACAGGTGCATTTGGCCATGCTTGAGGTAAGATATAGTGACCCCGTTTCAGCGCAATCGGCCCACGGGATGATAAGAAATGCTAATTAGAATTTTACAGGGAAAACGCCCTCATATCATAAAAAAATTTGACTTAGTTTATCTAAAAATTCACCAGATGGCGCTGTACATTATTTAATATGTGCGTGTGCAATTGAATTTGTGAACGAAATCGCAGACACATCGAGTGTATATTTATATTTATACCGAGTCAGCCAAAAAATTTATACACATTTAAGGAAAATAAATACTAAATTCATTGATATATTGATATATATGATAGTATAATATATTATTATTATTATTACCTTAGACGCTGTTACTAAATTAAAAACCATATATTAAACCTTCATTCAATGAATTCAATTTGAAACATAAAAATGACAATGATTTTTAAAAAAAATATTGAAAAAACATCACAAATGTAAAAGAAAAAAAAATTATACAGTAGGAACTTTTTAAGTTCTAAGTAAGTGAATGAGTGCCCTATAAGGTATATGGTTCCTCATCCATCTAGGGTAAAAAAAAACAAACAGTGAAGCCTCGGAATACAAATGCCCTCCCTTACAAATTTTCTCCTTATGAATTGAAATTTTGCAATTCATTTGCATCAGCATATGAAGCATTTTAATGAGCGAACAAACTGAACCAAAATGAACCAAACATTGGCTAAATTCAGTGGAAAGTGAGTTTATGAATTTATGAAAAAAATACAAAAATATACCAATCCCACAGAATTTACATCAAATATGATTCCTCATCCAATTAAAGGTTATATGTTTTCAAATTGAAGATACATATGTTACCATGGTTCTATAACATTGTGGTTCATAAGTAGGCACCCCAGTTGAATGTAGTTGAGTAGTGGGTATCTCCTGTTTGTGACTGTAATGTACTGTATGTGTAATCTGCAAAAGGCACCTTTGCAAATAATAGTAAAGAAAAAATATACAATTAGACAATACCCAGCATCTTGAATCCACTTTGTCAAGTCTTTGACATGACTAGAATGGGAAAGAGGACAGAAGTCGCATACTGTGTATATACTTATATACATACATTATATAGACTGACCACATACTGTAGCATCATGGTCATGAGGTAATGACAACTTTTTGGCTACTGCAAAGAACCAACAGGAATACTCCACATGTTCCAAAAGAAACTACTCTGGAGGTTGAACTGAAACTACATGTCCTCAAAAAATATATATTAATGCAAAACATACAAAACTAATATAAGATAAGATGTGCTTTTTTTCCTTGGCAACATACACAATTAAACATAAAGCATTTTCAGTCACACATTCAAATACATACTGTACAGTACAAGTCAAAAGTTTGGAAACAAGTTTAAACTTATTGTCTACATTCGAGAACAATACAGTTTTTTTTTCAATACTCTAAAATAACACATGTGGCATTAGGTAATTAAGGAACAACAATAATGACGGATATGAAGATCAGCTGTTCTAGAACAGTACTTTCAAGAGCATTCACCATGATGAAACTGGCTCTCATGAAGACCTTCCCAGGTAAGCAAGACCCAAACTTACCTCTGCTGCAGAGGAGAAGTTCATTTACTGTAGAGTCACCAGCCTCAACGCTGTCAAAAGTTTGAACAAAAGTAGTGTACATAATATAATCTGTTGTACATTTTAATATACTTACACAGTCTAAAAGAGCAGAGTCCTCTAAGCCATTATATTTAAAATCTTTATTGAAGTGGGAACACAAGCAGTTTTAAAATAATGTAATTTGCACAATTAAAAACCTGCGTTATTTTTTACAGCAAGATTTTTTTTTCTGCAGATTTTCTGCAGATAAGGATAACACGGCAATTTAAAAAATATGGTTATGAAACTAATTTCAAATTGGTGTAAAGGTAAAAAAAAAAAAAAAAAACCTTCAACAAGACAGATTTTTTTTTTATCCAATCCATGTTTGTGATCTTTTTTTTTTTTTTTTTTTTTCAAATTAAGCTCAATAAATACAGGTTTGGCTTCCTGGTGTACTCCTTAGACACCTGCACAAACAAATATTATATGTAATTTTAAGGGTAGTTGAAAAAATAATATGATACTTTGAAAAAAGCTTAGGTAACTTAACACCATTTGATCAAATCATCCAGTCAGAGTAATTCTAATCCTTATGTCAGCTCACCACGCTGGATTTTCAAGTTCACATACAGTTAAAAGGCCAATGGTAACCATTTAAGTGTGAAGTCAAACATCAAACAGGGAGCAATCAGTTACACACTTCTGAAAGCAATCTGTCAGCAGAAGTATTGTGAAAAATGCGTATTTGTACAACAGGAGCTTAAGACCTGAATGTGGAAGGATCTTGTACAGGGCAAAAATGACTTGCGTCGTCGTTCTTCTTGGTCTGTGAAATTGCTGGTGTTAAATATTTAAATATATAGAAAGGGGGATTCAAGTCAAACTGGGACATTTGATAACAAAATGATTGAAATTCAAGATTGTCAACCACAGTGATACATTTGAATGGTGAAAACATTTTAAAGAAGGTCATACGTCCATGAATGATGATCTACAGTAGGTTGAGGTGACTCGGAGCCCACTGCAGTCGTTCCCATGAACATTCAGCGAGTGGAACACCTGATCCTAGAAAATCAATGGATAACTTATCACCAACTAGTGAGGTGCTAGAGATGCATCAGTCTGTGGAAACTGTATACACAATCATTCCCGAACACCACTTGCACATTACAGGAATTTGGTTGGGATTTATTATCACATCCCCCGTACATTCCAGATCTCACTCAAAGCCATTTCCACATGTTTTGGCTATTTAATGAGTTCCTAGGAGACCAGCGTTGCAGACGTGAAGTAGGCAGTTTGATGATAGCTCCAGCCAACTGAAAAAACTTTATACCTTAATGGTATCCAAGCACTAGTGAAACGCTGGAATAAGTGCCTTAGTGTAGCAGGGGATTATATAGAGAAATAAAGGGAGTTTTTACTCTCATAACTGTTTTCTGCTGTATTCTACACGATCAAAAGTCCAGGTTTGACTTGAACACCCCTCTCGCATATATGTGCCTGCATGTGTGTGTGTGTGTGTGTGTATGAATTGAATTTTGAGTTTTGGTCACCACTAATACTGAATCAGACCTTACATTTCTACGTCTCACACTCTTTCTTATACATTCTGAAGATTCCTATTCGCCTTAAAGATGTGACATGTGAAATATTCCGAGTAGTAAATGTAATATCAGTGGAACAAAAAATGATACAAATCATAGAATCGCTTGTTGTAAGCACGACGCTTTAAAGTATAATGAGCTAAAATATCCTTTGGCTCATTTGCAGCGCTTAGGAGGAAAAAATGGCAATATGGAGGCATAGCAGGGCGATGAACACAAACAGCTATGCCAACATCTTGCCACCTTTTCTTTCCCAGTCGGACAGCTCCTTTTTTCTTAAAAAGAAAAATAGATCAATACAGATTCTAATGCTACATATAGTATTACAACCACCGCCACTATTACACTACCACTATTATATTTCTACTCATCTTCTCACCACTAGTATTACTAACACCACTACTACTGTGAATACTACCACTCCTTATACTGCTACTACTCTTCCTAATGCTGCTACTACTAATACTGTTACTATTTATACTCATACTCCTGCTACTCGAACTACTACTCCTATTACTATTACTATATTCCTAGTCATATTATTATTATACCACTTCAGTTACTAAATGCTTATTCTACTACTGTGACTACTACAACTCCTCATACCAAATCTCCTACTAGTACCACTACCACTATTACTATATTCCCACTTATCTATGACAAGTCCTTTTAGGCATTTATTCTGATATCGCCAATATCAAGCACTTTTTGACAACTAGTTTTTGACTAACTAGTTACTGTAAGTAGTAAGTAAGTAAATAAATAAATAGTAAATAAGTAACTAGTTAATAAATGCTAAATAGGCTTGCTATACCCATTGTTCACCTGTAACTAATACTACTACCATCACTAACTTTTCTTTCATTAAGTTTAATTATTTACTTTTAATTAACTATACTTAAGTTAATTACCTCTACGACTGTGACTACTGTGACTTCCAATTCTCATACTGTCCATTACTACCACTGATACTCCCACTATTCCTTACTATTATAACTACTGCTACTACCAGTGTTCCTACTATTACTACTACTACTGCCATTCCTATTACTATTACTACCACTCCCGCTACTACTATCACTAATAATACTACTGTTGCTACCATTGCTATTACTACTACTACTACAACAAATAATACTAGTAATAATAACAATAAACCATAGTATTAATACTACTACTACTACTACTACTAATAATAATAATAATAATAATAATAATAATAATAATAATAGTTAAATATGAATGCAGTTTCAATCTTATGGCTGTTCCTAAACTTAAGAAATCAATAACTAAGAAATAAACAGAAAGATATGTAATAAGCATATCATACAAAGTAATCTTATAGAAAGAAAGAAAGAAAGAAAGAAATGTATAATATTAGGGTACCGACCTGCTGAATTGGCCCATAAATATTACAATCCTAAGTTTAGGGTCGGCGTCAAAGCCGGAGTTGTGTCTTTCTCTTCAGTCCTGTCCCATATGAATGAAGGAGTATTAATCAACTCAGAGCACACAGGCAGTTAGAGCACGTCACGCCCAGCTGTTAGGAGGAAACACACACACACACACACACGCACACGCACACTCAGAGGCGAATGAGTCGTCAGCGAGTCAGTGTTCATCAAAGCTACTGGGAAAATTTCATTCCAGTGAGGAAGAGACGCACTGATCGGACACAGATGCTGCAAGGGCAGCTAAATTTACTAAACTAACCTTTAGGGAAAAGTCACATACAGTGTATGTCTTGTTATCCTACTATATGTTTTCACATGGTCACATATAAAACACATGAAGAGAAACACACGTTATATAACATTTATATAACTTATAAGAAATAATAACATGCGTTATTGTATGTCCAGTGATATCATGTGTAAAAAAAAAAAAAAAAACATGTGCTATATGTAAACAGTAAATAGGCTAGGGTTGCCAGATTCTAACATTTGGATCTAAATTATGCTTACTATAATTGATCATGTCAGGGATCATTAATGGTTTAGAGCCTGAGGTTTGCTGAGCAAAGGGTTGGGTTTTGAGCCCTGCTACTGCTGGGTCACCACTGTTGGGTCCTTTAACCACTGTTGGGTGATGTAAGACCTTACAACCTACTGCATTCAGTGCTGGTCTCAACAGGAGTGTTGCGCCAGGATGGGCATTCAGCACGAAACCTGTGTTAAAGTTTGCGGATTAATTGATCCAATGTGGTAAAGTAAAACAACATATGCAGAAATAATGCAAAAAATATTCATCACTTTGCAAATAGTTAAGAATAGTCATTTTTATTTTGTATTAGTAACTTTATGGTGAACTTTTAAGGATAGAATTGTGCATCTGGTAGTGCCACATGTTCGCTCTCTTTTTTTTTTTTTTTTTTGGTACTTTCATGGTGACAAAGTGAGCACGTTGAACGATACAGTTTGCCAATGGTAAAATGCACTGATTTTAAACCAAAATCAAGATTATCTTTGGTAAGATAAGTGCATTTTGCATGCAAGCTGGTAAAAAGAACTATGTTAAGTATTGATAGACGAGTATTCAACAACAAAAAAACAACTGTAAACTGTTTTTTTTTAATTAGCAAATGACTTCTTAATATACTCTATCAGGTAATATGAACATACTGTACAAAATGACTTGCCTCCCTTAATGACTCATATAATAAGTATAATAAGCAGCATTATACAGTATTGTTCAGTATAGGACAATCCTGTAGTACAAGGAATGGGTGGACATGCAGAAAAGAAATGAATCACTTTATGTGCTGAAAGGCAAGCACAAAGTGTTTTCTTGGGTGCCATCCATAGAGGTTGACGTTATGCAATGCCCCATAAGGGGACGTGGCAGAATTACAAAAACACAATATTTAAGTAAAAGTACAAGTATTTGCCTTAAAATATAATCCGGTACAAGTATTTTTTTTAATTTAAGATGAAGTGCTAAGTACATGCGCTAGAATGTATCTTAAAAACTAACATAAACAAATTTATCTATCTGACGGAGTTACTGATAAATAATAGTTTAAAGTATTTTACACACAAGTGAAGTTGATAAAATGAATGTGGAAGTTAAGTAGAGATTGATTGAAACAAGTAATTAAACTAGCATTCTTAGCATCTTTCATACTTGTGCAGCTTAGCCAGGTGGTTGCTACGATTACAACACTGTATGTATTAAAATGCATGTACAGTAGCCTTCACAATTTAATATTGGGTGGGATCTGTTGCCCAGGTAACTGTCAATCACTTTGGCGAGCTAAGCAATCTGCGCTTCAGTCTTTTTTATTTTTTTGTCAGCTTGAAATGCTTGGACTGGTGGAAATAGTTTGTTCTTGTCCTATGTAGTGTGTAGAAGTAAAAAAAAAAAAAAAAAAACACAAAAAAAAACATACTTTTTTATTTCCCACAGCTGAGCTGAGGTCTTTGAATTGAAAAGGTTCTGTGGTTTGTATCCATGGTCATGGAATTCAGCTAATTGGAAATCACCATTGTATTGTATGCAGTTTTGTTTAGATGATTTTCTCATTTGTGTGTTATTGATTTATAGGTGTATTCAGATTACTGTACTTCAGGGACAGTATTTCCAATAAATAAGGTTGAAAGGTGATACAAATTTGAATCATTTCTGAAACATTTATGGGATATTGCACAGGGGTGTGCTCACTTATGTTGTGTACTGTATGAGTCATGAACGTGGGTCACTTTTCACTGGAATTTTTGTCTAGACTGAAAGCTGGGCAGGGAAGAACAGATCTGCTGCATGTTCAATATTTTCACTGAGTCAAAATCGGCTCAGCTCTGACTCAGTGGCAACTCCTGTCCAACATCTGTGTGTGTGTGTGTGTGTGTGTGTGTGTGTGTGTGTGTGTTCGTGTGTGTGTGTGTGTGTGTGTGTGTGTGTGTGTGTGCATGTGTGTTGACCCTCTGTTTTCCCACTAGTCCCATCCAGTCCCCTTTCATTGTCCTACCTTAATCATATTACAATGAAAATTGTAGAAATACAAATATTCAGTCTGTTAAATTTTTTTTATCCTCAGACTCCAATACTAAAAAATCTCCTAATCTCATTTATATGGATTTGAGCTGTTGAGACCATGTAAGGTCGAAGTAGTGTATTAGCAAGATCAAGGAGAGTCATAAAGGAGAGCTTGATCCAAATTAAATAATGATTCATTGAACTGAAGGGAAATGCTATGTCATGTAAACTACACTGCTGCATCATCATCTTTTCTGCCTGACTACAACTTTCTTACTTTATTTACTTTACTTTTAATAGCCTTTAAGTCTTTTGTTCATTTTTAACACACAGTACTGTACAAGGAGCAACAGTGCATTCACAATGACTTCTATGGCAGACATGCCCCTTAATCTAAGTTTTATTTCAAGTCATGTTTATTTAACATTTACAGAGGGAGACTATATTTTCAGACTCTTTCTTTTATGGTTTCACAGTAACATGTCAAGATGAATTTCCCAAGGAATGGATGGCATAACTGATAACAGAAACAAGATGTACTGTAAATGCATTACATCACCATGTTAATTATTCTCCGATTATGACATCGCCCTGAGGATTTTATTCCTTACTTTTACTATCGTTATTCATTGTTTTTTATTAATTGTGGATTACAATAATTTAGCAGTTGAGTCATGTATTATTAGCAAATTTCCTACACCCTTACACTAGAAATTAAAAACTTTCATTGAAAAAGAGAGAGTGTAACCATAGAGTCATATCACAACTTAATACTATCTGATTGATCAACATTTTACAGTGCTAGAGGGCAGATGCAGAAAAAATAATACATCAATTTGCCTTTTTATTGTCATAAAAATATAACCCTTTTTATGACTATATATATATATATATATATATATATATATATATATGCAAATAGTTTAAACTGTAACTATTAAACAAAATAGTTTGTTTAATTTTGTATATAAATAAAACAAAATTTAATATTGCTGATTCATATAGTATTGGGTTGTGATGTGACCTACTACAGTATTCTGTGACAGTAGTGAGTCAATGATTACACTCGTTCTTTTTTTTGACTCAACGATTACACTTCATGCTTCTGGGAAGTTTTTATACCATATTCTGTCATGTGACTCTAGAGATTTGTAACCATTCAGCATTAGTAAAGGCAAATGTAGTAGCTGGGTAAGGAGGCCTGGCATGCAGTGGTCGCTCTGATTCATCCCGAGGCTGTTTAGTGGGGAGTAGGTAAGAGTAATAGTTTGAAATTCATTAGATTTAGGAGAGGTGAAGAAAAATGAATACCAGGACAAATGTGTGCTTTCAAATTTCTGGCAAAAGTGTAAAGACTGGTAGAGTTTGATGATTGGAAAAGTCCACATACTTTTGGTCACATAGTGACTTAGTGATCTAGGTGGGTGGGTTCGTCTACGTTCCGCCCGGCACATTGCGCGACGGATCTTCATCCATAGTTTCTGTGGCAGTTATTTCCAGGGTCCTCGAACTGGGGACCTCCTGGTAAGGTATCCAACACCTTAACCACCGAGCCACCCCTGCCCCACATAATGTCTTAGGACAACTCATTTGATTTACTGCCCTACTGAAGCATGGTGCGTTTCAGGGCTCATAAAAGATAAGAATAAGCTTAGCATGTTAGACTTATCATCTAAGGGTTAATAAGTAATATATGTAGTCTGGTACAGTATATTTCCTTAATAAATGTGTTAAAAGAATTTTCCTTTCACTAACTCCACAGTGTTTAAAAGTGTGTATTATTCCAGGGAGTCAGTGCACAGAGGTCTGTATACACAGAAGAGGGAAAACCCAGTCCACCTGGAACCTTCAGGATACAGAAGGTTGTGGCCAGAAAATTTAGAAAAGATATCAAATGCTCTTTTGCCTATGTGGAGAGCAACATAAAAGTCAAACGAGAGTACTGCCTTAAAGGTAAACTGACTCGCTGTACTTCCAACACCACTAGTAGGTTTTTTCTTTTGCCCCAGCAGTAAAGAAACAAAAAAGGGTACAAAAAAAAAATTATGTTCTTGCATTAAAATGATTCTAAAATTAAAAAGAAATTCAATAAATCAAGTTGTGAGAAAAAGTACACCATTAAACTCGCTCGATCATTTTCCAGGTTTTTTTTCTTCCTAAGTTATTAATTTCATAACCACCACACCCAGACTTTCCTCCCACTTTACAAACAGGTGAATGGGCACATATCCCAATCAAAATGCATTTATTCAAAGCCAAACACTCACACTGACAGGTTTTACACCACCCAATTTCTTCACCATTTTTCCAGCATTGCAGCTTAGAGCTTCGACAAGACTTATTCAGACATGGGTAAACATTTGCGTCTCCCAAGTTTTGAACGTACCTATTATTTTTATAATAGTGTGCCTCTTATTTAATAGTAAATTAAGAAAGTTAAAAGTCAAAATGCAAATATAGGAATTCTTAAAGATACTTTCTGGCACTTTTAGAAACTTTTTAAACATTTTTCACATTTAAGGGCATTCAAGACCTGGGAGGTCAGCGTTTTATACGTGAAGCAGGCAGACCAATCGTGGCTCCGGCATACTGAGAAGTTTTTCTACCCTGATGGTATTCAAGAACTAATGAAACGCTGGGATAAGTGCATTAGTAAAATAAAGGGAGCTTTTACTTTTATAACTGTGATCTGTTATTCTGCACAATGAAAAGTCCCAGATTGACTTGAACACCCCTCATAATTAGTGGATTAATATAGCTTTTACTGGTAATAGTTAATATAATTAATAAGTAATATTTTTCTTTAAACATCATCGAAACCTAATTAAAAATAAATCAAGTCTACTGTATATACAGTATACAGATTTTATGTTCTCAAGATATTCTACCTTTATATCTGTATTTGCTGTGTATCAAACTCAGAGAGCCTTCACTCTGATATCAGAATGTGTGCTTTGTTTCAGGCTGTTAGAGGATAACTCTTTCCATACGTATGTGTGTGTGCGTGTGTGTGTGTGTGTGTGTGTGTGTGTGTGTGTGTGTGTGTGTGTGTGTGTGTGTGTGTGTATGAGAGTGTTTCTGAGGTCCTACATTTCCTTATGTGACTCATGCCATCCTGCTGATTCCCATTGATTTACTAAACCCGTTGTGACTGGTTTTGTGCCAGAGAGATTTCCTGGATATGTTAAATTTGCTTGCTTTTGCAATTTATCAGGTGATTCTGGATTAGGATTTTATTTAAAGTTAAGCATTTATACACTTAAATTTTCTCCTTTTATAAAAAAAAAAAAGAGCTCTGTAAAGCATTCATTTTATTATTATTATTATTATTATTATTATTATTATTGGTGGTGGTGGGGTTGGTATTAGAGCATTTTAGCAGCCAGTCTGACGGCTCCCTTAAAATCAATACTTTTAATCCAAACCTCAATAAAAGGCCTAATTATAACAGGGGTCAAATTAGGTCAGCAGGTAAAAATATGTGTCAATAGCTGTGGGATATTCCATATAGTTACGACATTTTATACATTCATATACATTATACATTTTATAAATTTCTATTTTATTTTATTTATTTTTATTTTATTGTAAATATATATCTGTATTTTTGTAGATTTTATATTTTACATATTTTTTTCTGTGAACTTTTATTAGTGCAGGAAAAACTATTTATCTTTCTATCTTCTTATTCTATCTAACCTTTCTTTTTTATGTCATTTAAGCATTTCACTGCATACTGTATCATACTGTGTACAGTATGTTTGTGTATGTGAATTTGAATCAGAAATTTGAGCTGGCAAATATATTTTATCATTATATACTCCTTGTTTAGATATATATCTGCTGTCATTTTATTATATGTATTTCGTATTAAATTGTAATACTTTTTATTCTTTTCACATTTTGTACTTTCATTTTGTAAATTCTGCTACTGGTTAATTAAAATGTCTGATTCATTTAGTGAACCAACTTTCTGGTGTAAATTTTATTTAGTAGCAAATTGGATCTTAAATCTTAAAAAATTAATTTTAAATACAAATACATTTTAATTTGTAGTATAACTATTTTTAGTGTCATTTTTCTATTTTTAGTTTATGGTACAAGCCCATGTCACTGCATTTTGTACTGTTGTTAATGTGACAAATTAAATTTGAATTTAAAAAAAAAAATTAAATTTTTGAATAGAATGGAATTTTGAAAACTTAAAATAAAAAAATTATTATAATAAAGTTACATTTTTTTTCCTTACCTCATAATATAGTCAGACAGCTGAGACATGTTATTGTCTGAAATTTGATGCCAAAACTCAGCTACATTTTAACATATACACTAAAAGTAGTATAAAATATACTAAAAGTAACATATTCAAAAGTAGTAATTGATTGTTTTATTCTATATATTAAATATTGGCAAACACACTGGAAAAATATGTATCTCTATAATTGACATATGCAAGTATGGTTAAAAGCAGGTACGACTTGTTAAGACTTGGAAAATTAGGGGGTATTAAATGTATTATTTGAGCATGAATGTGTCATTTACTTCAGAAGTGAATATTAAAACCATTTGCAGTTCCTGTTCCTCTGAACTAAGGTCAGTTCCATAAAAAAAATAGCCAATAAATTAACAATAAAATGATTTAGAAAAAAACACAATGTTTTTAGTCATATAAAGAATAATTTAACATAAATTACATCTGTTTTTGTTTCTCAAATTCTTAAAAAAAAAAAAAAGAAGTGTTTACATTTTCAGAAACATTTTAATGTTTAAGTTTAATCCTTTTACAAGAACATGATGACTGGAACAATGAATACGACAAAAAAGGAGAAGTTTTCTGGGATTGGCTTACTGGTTTGGAAATTTCTGGTAGCTTCAACTAGCTCCATAAAAGCATAAAAAGTATATTTACCTTCTGACTTTTACACATGAAATAAGACATAAACAAATGGAACAGTAAATGTTTTACATGCCAGGAATGATGTGAGTAAACAGTCAAACACAACACGAATATGCTAGTACAACTTAAAGGATTTAATACCACAAAAACAAAAAAAAATTTCTTTACACCTGTCTGGCCACTCTCTCTTCATTCTCACATAGGTATCTTTCAGATTATTTAAAGATTGATTTCTGAAAATGTGTGGAAACAGCATAAAAGTCATGTGACGTCCATCTTAAAAATTGTTGTTCCTTGTGGAGTATTATTTGGTCCAAATTTATGATTTTTTTTTTTCTAAATGCAGACTGTATTACCATTTGTAGGCAGCATAGTGGAGTAATGGCCTCACACCGCCAGGGTCGAGGGTTCGATTCCCGCCTCGGGGTCTGTGTGCATGGAGATTGCATGATCTCCCCATGCTTGGTTTCCTCCGGTTGTTCGGTTTCCTCTCACAGTACAAAAGACATGGAGATTAGGCTAATTGGCGTTCCCGAATTGCCTGGAGTGTGAATGATAACTCGACTCAGTAAGTAACTGCCATGGAAATGACAGATATATCTCCAGGGTGGGGAATATCCATTGCAAACAAAAAATAAATAAAATAAAATAAAAATTACTGTTTTATTTCTTTTCAAATTTGTGTCAGTCGTGTTTCTTTCTCAAATATAACTATAATCCCAGTCATAGTACACCTTTTGGGAAAGTTTGTGAAAAATTAGCAAATTTTATTACTTTTATTATGGAGGTGGTTGCTATTTTCTACACATTTTTTCAACTAAAGAAATAGTTTAACCATCAATTAAACATTGAGCAATTAAAATGATTATACATTTGAGTGATACTTTGAGGTTAAAAATATAATATTTTAAACTGTGCATGATCATTTTAAGGGTTTTTTCCCCATTACTCATGCTGATTTTTTTCTTTTCTCTATGGATTCAAGTGTTATTGTACTAAGAGGCTCATTGTGCTGAGTCATACTGAACACTTCAGTGTCATAAAAGATCAGAGTCATGATTCTGCTGCTAATCACTTCAGCCTTTTAGCTGAGATTTCTGTAGAATTTCCGATTTCTCTAGAAAGCGCTCCAAAATAAACGTTGGTGGCGTGGGCGGTGCGTGGGCACGCTCGCGCGGCAGGACGGGAGATTCCGGTAGAGACAGGCACGCGCGGCCTGGCTCAATGAAAGTGGGCTCAGCGAATTTCCCGCGAATTTCTCACGCGCGCGCGCCCGGGGGTTTCTGTTACTTAGTCACACACCAGACCGCGCCATGACGAAGCCTAGTGACGTCATCGTCTGGTTAAAAAAAAAGGAAAAAATTTAAGGGAGCTTGTATTTTGCTGCACAAATTCAAGCACATTTGCTTGAGTTATACAAAAGAAGAAAATAAAAACTACTACTTCTACTACTACTAATAATAATAATAATAATAATGATAATCTGGCTGACACCTCCATGGTTGGCCCTAGTTTAGTGCACAGTATGTGTGAGGCAGAAGTCAAAAGTGAAAGTAAACATATGTGTAAAGACAAAAAGTGAGGTTTAATGTCTATTTATTTCATATTTTACTCTATTTACATGTCTTTTAGAAATGTTTTGATTGTTTTTCTATGCAAAAATATAGCTACAGTTTGGGAAATTGGTAATATTGGTCATATTTTTGGATGGCTGGAACAGCATTTACATTATTTCAAATGGGAAAATGCATTTTTGCAATACAAAATTTCACTGTAAGAACTCACCTCCAGAACAGATCAAATTCGTTTATATACCTGCTTTGCTTTCATAGGTGTTCGGTTGCTTTCGCCATACATCCTCTCTCAGACGCCTTAAAATCTGGCAGTACAATTCCCTATTTACATTCTGACCCCTGGGGACGAATTCTTGATGCACAATGCCTCGAATGTCAAAAAAGTTTGGTCGAGCTGCAGACCTGCCTCGCCTTTTTCAGTCATGGAGATGATGGGCTCTTCCACCGTGAAGACTGTTGCTCTCTCTCTCAGAGTTGTACCCATACACCCAAGTTTTTGTCACCGGTAATGATCCTTGCTTATCAAGGACGCGTCATCCACAGCACGCTTACAGAATTCTTGGCAGACTTTGATGCGATGTTACTTCTGCTTCTTGGTCAGTAGCCTTCTTGGTGCATATTCAAATCACACGTGAGTATTGCCTAGACTCTGTCGTAGGACACACCGATAATGGCAGCAATATTGTGGATTGTTCAAATGGTTTCAACATTTGTTGAGCTCGGTGTTGAGCTCATTAAAGGTCTGCCTGCTCTCCCATCATCTTCCAGTAATGTTCTTCCGCTCTGAAAGCATCCGTGACACTCAAAACACCTCGAACCACTTATTGCAGAATCGCCATAAACCTGCAGATTCATGTCAAACATCACTGGGGCAGATTTGGCCAGTTTTACGCAGAGTTTTGCATTCACTCTTTGTTCTAACTTGCTGTCCAGGATAAAATAGAGACGTTCTCCATATGAGCTTGAGTTCTAAAAGTGGTTCTACAAGGTATTGACTCAGGGCAATTTGGACAAATGCAATTTATAATTTTCCTTCCTTCACAATTATGTGTTACGTGTTGGTCTATTACATAAAATCCCAATAAAATACATTTACTGTACGTTTGTTCAAGGGGTATGAATACTGTACTTTTGCAAGGCACTATATACAGTATATACATTGATGAGTCTTCTTTGTGGTCTGCATGTCATTTTGACTGGGTGCCCACTTTTTGGTAAAGTAGCCACAGTCCCAAAGTTTCTCCATTTGCCTAACTGTAGAGGCATGGCTCATATAAGTTTATTCTTCTTGCGTGGAGCAAACTCTGAAAGTTTGAGTGGTTTTTATTAGTCACAGTAGCTCTAATCCACACCTCATAATCCACAACTCATTTTCTTAACAAGACTCCAGGTACAGTATACTAACACCTGACTCCAATGAGTTTTTTCGAGGTTATTAACTCAAGGATTCATATACTTTTTTCATATATTTTTCATATACTATCACTATGAGGTTTTTATGGTTGTTAACAATACTAGACATTGAAGATCAGAATTTTGGGTCTTATTATTTTAGGCACATTTTATTCTATTTTCATTTATTATTATAAAAATCACATATTTTTCTTGCCACTGTACATATTCATATTTGTGTGTGTGTGTGTGTGTGTGTGTGTGTGTGTGTGTGTGTGTGTGCATTTTATATCACTTAATTTACTGAGTCAGAGAAGCAAGGTGATAAACTTCTAAACATAATGCCACACACAGCCGGAGATTACAGTCTCAGGATAAATCTGATTACTATGATGGTTGTTTGCTGACTTTTATTATGTGAATGTGTGTTTAAGAACAATGGAGGTGAGATTCTGATCACTTAAACACATGCACATACACACACCCTCTACAAGATGTTTAAGATGACTATACGTACCTACTTATGTACAGTTAATCGTCAATGGTAAATATTTTAATGAATTTCTATTCATAGTATATATACAAGTGCTGTTCAAGTCAAACCAGGACAAACCAGGTGATTTCGCAGAATCATATTCCCCCTTCATATAATCCCCTGTTACTCATTACAGTTTTTACTTGTTGTTTAATTGTTGTATAATCTGTAAACTGGCTGATATAATGATATCTATCTATCTATCTATCTATCTATCTATCTATCTACACTATGCACTTATAGCTTATGCATTTATAGTGTTTGGAAACCATCAAGCCATGAGCCATGATCGGACTGCCTGCTTCATGTCTGAAACGCTGGCCTCCCAGGAACTCCTTTAATGCCCCAAACATGTGGATGTAGATTTTCAAGAATCAGGCATCTCACCTGTTGAATGTCCATTGGAAGGTTGCAGTGAGCTCCAAGCCACCTTATGGACATACAACCTTTACAGTCTCATCACTGTACTATATATACAGTATCTGTCAAACATTTGGACATAAGTTTGGATTTATTTTCTACATTCATGAACGATACTGGACTTTTTCAAAACTATGAAATAATATATGACATTTGGAATAATTAAGTTACACCAACAACTACAGTCAGTTTTCATTTTTAGACATGAAGAACAGCTGTTCTGGAACAGTTATTGTCAAGTGCATTTGCAAAACCCATCAAGCACCATGATGAAACCATCCCAGGCAAGCAAGACCAAAACTTACCTCTGCCACAGAGGAGAAGTTCATTTAGAGTTACCAGCCTCAGAACTCACCACTTAACAAACAACACCTCAGATTAGAGCCATTATGAAGGCTTTACAGAGCAGAAGTAGCAGACATGTCTCAAGATCAACTGTTCAAAGAAGATTATTGCATATTTTGGACGCCGTTAGTTTTGTTTTACAGTGTAGAAAGAAATCTGGAAGACCATGGAATTAGAAGGTGCGTCCAGACTTTTGACTGTTAGTGTAAATATTGAACACAGAAAAGCACTATACATTTATATCCCTCAGGTTGTGTTAGGGTTACAAAATTTCTAGTCAAGTCAAATAGCAATTGACACCGTCTGCTTCATTTACGCTACATTATCATCATGCCCGCAGCTAGGAACATCCTCAGGAATGCAAAGTGGTTTCGTGTGTGTTAAATTGCTAAGCAGCAAACAAAACACACGAACTAATAAAAATGTCTTGGAACTAGGAAAAACAACCAAGTTTTCTTTTTTTGGTCTGGACTGCTTACCTTTATCAAGTTTACATCTGGCACTCATATGTAGTTTTGTGTTCTATGCTTTAGTCATTCGCACCAGATTTCATTTCTGCATATTAGGCACATATCTTAGCTGTGACAGAAAGTCAGTCATCCATGGGAATAAGAAACAAAACTTTTATTAGCTTTTGTATATTTCAGGAAGCTTATGCTGTGCTTTCTCCAAAAAAGGCCACTGTCAGGGTTTTTTGTTGTTGTTTTAAGCTAGATCATTAAATAATAATAATAATAATAATAATAATAATAATAATAATAACCTAAACAGTAATATTTTGTTCTTTTGCATATTGATACATCATTAAAATTATATACTGAGCAGTAACATGCTACAAGAAAAGTAATATCTTAGAAATACTTATTTAAAAAAAAGTTTTAGTATGTTTTTCCTCTACCATTTAACATAATGACAAAATGCACATCATTTCCTATAGTTAAATAATAAAAGTAGTTTAAAAGATTTAAATATTGAATATTTCTTTATAAATAAAAATATTACATTAGAAATGTCTGTTTCATTTCCTTATTTACTTACCAAGTTTTACATGTGGGAAATTTTATATATTTGTTTTTTTGGTCCTCTCTGTACCTGTAGTCATTGCAAATATTTATCCTAAAATATTGATATTTCACTTATTGGCTGTTGTATTAGAAACTGGGATGAATAAGTCTAGTCTTAAAGATTTTATACAAAAAGACTAATAACATTATTGTCATTTGTAATTCAAACTAATTCAATCAGTGTTCATAACTTTTTATAGATTTACCAAGAACCTGGTAACATAAAAAGTGTTCAACTTTATAACTTTAAAACTTTATGTTGTTAAGACAGGCTAGAAATGAGACTTTACTGATTTTTACTGTTTATTTGCTTCTTATGTAATTAATTCATCCTCGGGTCTCAGCAATTTGGTTTTTATATATAGTTAAAGAATTGTAAGTGTAAGTGGTATTCAGAACTAAATATATTTAAATAATAAATAAATAAGATATATATATATATATATATAAATTAAAACTGCAATGCTAATGAAGCGTACCAGTGTTACAATTCCTAGCTGGCAAGCTGCAAAGTTTTTACAACATACACACCCACTATTCATTTTAATAGGAACACATTAATCCTGTGAATTCATGCAATTATCCTCCTAGTGAATTGTGTCAGAACCGTGGAAAACAGATCAAGAGCTTTAGTTGATATTCACATCAAACAACAGAATGGGTTAAAACATGCGCTCGGAGATTTGGACCATGTCGTGGTTGCTGCTACCAAATGGGCTTATTTAAGCATTTTAGAAAACCTTTTTTTTCCGGTTTTCACGCACAAGAAGATAGGGGTGGCAGGAGCCTATATTAATTATTATATAAATACCCAGCTTGTGGTGAGCAGAAACGCATTTCAGAAGTGTCTGAAACCATAAGGCAGGTACACATCACATGGCCCTTGTTTCACCTGTTTGTTTACTTGTTTCATCTTTAACTGACCAGTTTTAATGAGCATGTGCGTAGGGTAGCCTCAGATTCCTGCCCTTGTGGGAAATAAACCCCTTCATCGAATATTAAAAATATAATTACTGTTGAACTGTATTATGATTGTAACTTCAAGGAACAGTGCCATAAACTGCATGAAACATGGATCTGTACTTACTGTGCCGTAGAGGGTTTTGGTGGTCCTCTGTCTTTGCCCTGCTGTTACCCCAGAAGACCTAAGTTGTTATCTCTTGTATCCTCTAAGAGAGGAGAAGAATCCATGTGCAAACTCACACATGCATACAGTAGAATTGTCCCCTATATACTGTACAGTGTAGAGACATACTGTAAGGGTGCCTGTATCTTTCATACTGTCTCCACCCCGCCTGTCTACAGTATATATGTATGTTTATCATTCAGAGTCAAGTTCATTTTCTGCATATCTTGTGGCATTCTTCTTTATCTTTCATGTATTTCTTCTCATGCTCTCTATCTCTCTCTGTCACTATGTTTGTCCTTAAGAGAGGCGTTACTACTTATATAGCCATTCTGATTACACTGGAAGTTGTCTCCCCCACAGGCACAATATACTTAGAAGTTGTAATGGGATTTCCCTGTCTTACTTAGGAAAATGGTGGATTAAGCAAAAAAAACAATCGATTTATTCTACTCATTATCAGATACATGCTCAGTCTCATGTGGCTGCATGTTTGTGGTAATTTAAAGGTTGGGGGCGGGATAAGGTGTCTTCTTCCCTAGAAATTATACAACCTATATTTTTTTTTGTATTACAGGTGAAATACGTCTGAATTCCAACCCAGGAAGTTATAAAAGTAAGCCAGGGAAATTCACACTGGAACTTCCAGGGTTCAACTACATTCCTAAATTCTAAACCCATGGTTGTTAATGGGGGTCCGCGAAGCATATGGAGCTGTTCCTTCATGTTCGAACGCAGTTGAAGTAGTGAAAATCATAACTTAGAAAATATCAATCAACTCATCATTAGAAAAATGTTTTTATGATTTTTAGGCAAATACATTGACGTTCTCATAGTTATCACCCTGTTTGGCTGGTAATGGTAATGGTGTGAAATATAAACATCTGCAAAATCATTCATGCCTAACTTCTGTTTCGCAGGTGGAACTTTCATGAATCAAAAGAGGCATGGTTTGAATAGGCGTTCAAGACAAACTGGGACTTCATGGAAATTTCTCTTGAATAAAGGCATATGACGAATGACGATCCTGGCCAAGGTGGCATGAAGCCCACTGCAGTCATGCATATAAACATTCACCAAGTAGAACACCTGATCCTTGAAAATCGATGGATAATCCTGATACTTGAAAATATCGATTGTCACCAACTTATGGAAGAGATGCATCTGTATCTTTAAACCATACACACAATCGTTCACCAATACCACTTGCACATTACTGACCTCGCTCCAAGAAATTCACGGTTTGACATGTGACGCCCCACATATCGTATAAATAGACAATACACTTGTATTATTGCACACTTTATAATAAGCGGCTGCCTTTTTTTCTTTTTTTTTACATTATCTGGTTGCAAAAAGTTTGAGAATTCCTTTATTAGTTCAGTTTTAACATATTAAGTCAATTCTCCTACAGGCAGGAATAATAACCAATTGTCTACCTGTTTGGAGTCAAGGAACTCAATTCCCATTTGTAAGTTCTTTATATTAAATAAACTAATGACAAACTAACGGTGAGTATCCCCAAATGTTTATAAAGTTTTAGTATTATCTAATTCATTAAAGCAGCTTTTAAAGCCCATATATTATTCTTCATTTTGAACAAGTTTGCATAAGACTTAGAGGTCTCCAAAATGTTTATGCTAACTTTCCATCTGAAATAAAACTCATGATTTGGCATCATTTTGGCATTCTTGATTTTCTTTCTGTTTCACTGCTTTCCCATGCACCAGTTTCAGTTTCCATAGCTTTAATTGAAGCTTTAAACTGTTTTGAGGAAGTTTATTTCCCTAACCAATCCATGACTTTATCAAGAATGTAGCAACTGGAAACTTCCATGTTTTCATAACCTTATCAAGCATTTCCCCTATTTTCTGGCTTTTCCCACCCACATTTCTGACCAAAAAAATGAGAAGAAAATATACATAAGCGTATTCATTTATAATGACATCCTCAATATTTAGCAATGTCAAAGTTAAAACACAACTAAGAGCTGAACTTCTCCTTGATTCCAAGTTAATGACCAATTTAAGTTGGTTACATAATGTCTGTCTTGTCAACCACCAAGCGATGACCACGCTGAGAACGGTGGTGAACACGCTCCGTGGTGGTGATGAAGATAATGCTACACGCTCAGGTGCGTATTCGCAAGAAATGTTTACTTCCTAACGGATGATGCGCCTACAAAAAGTCACTGAAATATTAGCATTCAAAACATCCTCATCCAACCAGAAAAAAATTCATTGAGGTAAGTTGAGTTCATATTGATTTTGTGCAGCCATAATATCAATATTATATGATATTATTTAGTTAGTTATGTATGATTATTAAAATAATAATAATAATTATTATTATTAGCCTGTTTAGATGTCTAGCTAACATGATGGCCAGGCAAATCTGTTCTATCTAAAGCCACTTACATTTGCCTATATGCAGATTTTAAGTGAATATTGCCTAATATGTACCCTTTAATTAATAAGATTGTCCAATGCTGTTACTCGACTTTTTTTCTTTGGGGTCATCGGAAGTCAGCCCAGAACAATCACTCACTCACTCATTCACTCACTTATTGTCTATACCGCTTTATCCTGTATTCAGGGTCGCAGGGGCCTGGAGCCTATCCCAAGAGGATTAGGGCACAAGGAGGGGTACACCCTGGACAGGGTGCCAATCCATCGCAGAGCACACACACATACATACACACACACTACGGACAATTTGGGAATGCCAATTAGCCTAACCTATATGTTTTTGGACTGTGGGAGGAAACCCACCAAGCATGGGAAGAACATGCAAACTCCATGCACACAGAGACGGGAATCGGGCCTGGAGCCTGTAGGTGCAAGGCGACAGTTCTAACCACTACACCACCGCCCCCAGAACAATCATTGGGCTAAATTAGGAAATTTTATTTAATTTAATTCCTAATTCCTAATGTAATGCACGTTTATCATTCTTGTATTCAGCATTCTTATATACAGTGCCATAGATGCAGACTTTTGGGCCCCTTTTAGTGATCTTGGATTTATTTATTTATTTTTTTTTAAGATTATAGATATTATAAGAAAATGAGCAGGTGTTATGTAAAAAAAAAAAACATAGTAATTATAAAGCAATGTGTTCTTTGAGGTTTTTCCTAAAAGGTTTATCAGATTCATGCCAAATATTATTTATTTATTTTTCTTTCTTTCAGTAAGATCTAATCTCATAGTATTGTCTCGATTTGCCAGTTTATGTTCCGGAAATAGATGTGCCTTTGTTAGTCATACTTAAGAACACAACCATTTCAGTTTCAGTTATTTCAACATGCTTATTGTATTCTTTATTTATTTTACTTACCTAATTATTTGTGGTCTGATTCTATTAATTCTTTGTAGCTTTATGTAGGTGGATCGATTGTAAGACGTGGCCTCACTTAATTGCCACTGTTTTAACTTCTTCACATTTATTTAATACACCTTGAGGGAGGCATGCATTTACTTTCAATGATTTAAAAGTTAGTCAGTTAGTTTTGGAAGTCAACAGGTGTCCTAAATCAAGATAAGTGGAAAAGTACAGTATATCTTATAAGTTTCTCAGGACTGTCCAACACCTCCATGCTTTTTCTCCTTACCTTTTGTCCACATACTGTAGTACCTGTGACAATTGAAAACTACTTTCACCCCCATTAATTAGCTGTCATTCACCATGCTAGTCGCAGGAGCGTACTGTATGTGACGGAGCAAAATAACCTGTTAATAATAAATGAAATGTTTATAGAAATGTTGTATAAAAGAAATATCATTGAATTGTATTGAATATCATCACAGCTGTGATGTCTTTAGCTTTCATGCCTACAATCACATCACAGCCGTGCTGATATTCAGTACAACCGCAAATCGCATCACAGCCGTGCTGATATTCAGTACAACAGCACATCGATTTACATCACAGCCATGCTGATATTCAGTACTACAGCACATTGCATCACAGCCGTGCTGATATTCAGTACAACAGCACATCACATCACAGCCGTGCTGATATTCAGTACAACAGGACATCGCTTTACATCACAGCCGTGCTGATATTCAGTACAACAGCACATCGATTTACATCACAGCCATGCTGATATTCAGTACTACAGCACATTGCATCACAGCCGTGCTGATATTCAGTACAACAGCACATCACATCACAGCCGTGCTGATATTCAGTACTACAGCACTACCTCTCATGTGATATTGCGTAATTATATC
>JAOVVA010000034.1:6251798-6262476 GCA_028565275.1 Leiocassis micropogon
TTATGCAGAAATGTTTTCAAAAGCATCTTTTGCTTATGCCATATTTTTGTATGTGCCCAAGACTTTTACACAGAACTGTAACTGCAGTCACTGAAGTCAGTCAATGAAGTCAGTACTGTGTATGAAAGCCTTTCCAGTGTGTGTTAATGGGGAGGCTTCAGACATCAAACTGTATACTTGAGTTTTTCTGATATGTCAGGTAGAACTACTACCGGATCATAGGAATGTCGTTGCAAAAATGTAGCACTCTCAAAATGAGCATATTATTTTAATTTTTTTTGTTCATAAAAACAAGTGAAGGGTCATTGGTGACTTAGTGGTACTGTACATTTCTCACCTGCCTTGAGCAAGGCCCGTGTTCGATTCCCAGCCAACACCCAAACCCCAGCCACTGGATCCAGTGCCGGTCCCAAGCCCGAATAAAATGGGAGGGTTGAGTCAGGAAGGGCATCCGGCGGGGAAAAAACCTGTGCCTCTGGGGCGACCCCTTGATGGGAGTTGCCATAAGACGAAGAACAACATAAAACCAACTGAAAGCAACCAGAAAACACATAATCATGTGTATCTGTGCTCTTTCTTTGTCTATGTGAACAATTTTTTGCTCAGTCATGTTTTGTATAGTTGATTGAAATGAAATAAAATTTAGTTCATCATATTGCCTACTGTAGGTTGTGCTGGCAAAAATGATATGTTACTCTATAGTGCACAGTCCTGAGCCCTATATACAGTATGTTTATTAAAAAACTAATTTAAAAAAACAGCACAACAAAACAATTTTTGTTCTTAAAAAAGAGTTTTAAGGGCTACCAATATGGCTTCAACCCCTTACTATTCAAAAAATAACACTAGATGCAGCACATTCTATAATTAATTCAATTAATCTGCTACCCAATTTCTAACATTAATGTGTAGGTATTTATTATTGACATTTGTATATTGTCCATAAATAAGTCAGAAGAATTCATTTACCAAATGTGTAAACATTTCGGTGTGATACAGTATGTAGTGATTATGACATTAGATGACAAACATTAGAGCTGGAGTTACTCACTAATGTCTCACAAGTGTAGAGACATTTCCGTCTCACATTTCTGGGTCAGAATCATGTGTAAGTGATAAAGTCAAAACGCCTCTGGCAAACTCCACCCTCTGTGCAATTCTCTTGTGTAACTACTCGAATAGAGCTTAAAGTCATCTGAGGTCTGAATAATGATGGTACTTGTTTAAGGTATTTGTGTGAATGATTGTGTCCTCCCTACACAGGAACCCTGATAATGACAAGAAGCCCTGGTGCTACACGATGAACAATGGAGTGATCTCCTGGGAATACTGCGACATACCATCTTGCCTCAGTGCGTTATGTGAGTCAAACCTAGCTGATATTCTGTCCCTATATATGGGTATTGCCGATATTTAATATAATCCTGATATGTTACGAAGCTGGAAATGGACCTGTATTTGAAACAGTTGACCGCTCTTCCATCAGTGGCAGAATTCTGCAAGAAATTTTTCTGCTAATTGTTTGTTTGAGCTTTACACACCATCATAACGGGTTCTGTATAAATTGTATACGCTCAATATATAGTGTAAGAGATAAGAGGGTGCTTTTAACTGAAATGAAATACGTATAAGTACCATCAGTGCATAACATTGTCGACTGACAGCTCCAGGGTGCCGCAGCTCACACACCGGATACAGTCTGGTCACCTGCGGGTTCCAAAAACATGCCCCTATGTGGCAAAGTTGCCAAAAAGGGTGTAAGTATTTGTATATGAGTAACAACCAACTTGTCTCCTTTCCCTTCTTACTGTAGCTTCCCGTAAAGCTCCCACTCCAACCTCTCCCCCCACGCCAGCGCCTATTCGTAAACCCAACTGCGGCAAGAGACACCCGAAGCGAGTCACTCGGGGACGGATCCTTGGAGGCACCACTGCGATGTCCGGCGCTCACCCCTGGATGGCGGCGCTGTACATCAGCGAAGAGTTCTGCGCCGGCACACTGGTTGCAGGTTGCTGGGTCGTTTCAGCCGCTCACTGCTTCAACCGAAAGTGTGTGTGTGTGTGTGTTTGCGTACGAAATATACTGTATATGGCCTGATCAATAGAAAAATAACTCAGATTTGAAAATGTGTGAATTTGATATGGTCAGAATTCAAACATACGCTTAGAATAGGAAAGCAATACTAATCCGATCCATCCAAATCCAAAATTACTCAAGGACAAAAGAAACGTTGAAATCATCTGTGGAGGCACCAGCACCAGAACTTCAAAATTTTGACGACGTTAATGATAATGTTGTCGGCATGGTGGCTTGGTGGTTAGCACTGTCGCCTTGCACCTCCAGTCCTGGGTTCGATTCCCGACTCAGGTCTGTGTGCATAGAGTTTGTATGTTCTCCCATGCTTGATGGGTTTCCTCCGCGTTCCCCCAGTCCAAAAACATGCAGGTTAGGCTATTTAGTGTTCCCGAATTGCCCAGAGTGTGAATGTTGACTAGAGGTCCTACCACGGTCATACAAAGTGGGAATAAATACAATGGTCACCTTTGGCCTTCACGGTGCCTGGTTGGACTACTGAGGTTTCTGGATGGATGGATGGAATGTTCACACACAGTAGCGCCAGCTTTGACCCATGATACAGCCTCCTTGCACGTCCAGTCCAGCTGCAACCAAACGTTGTTGAACAGTCCGAAGACTTGTTGTGTCCAGGGGTAGCTTAGTAGTTAAGCCATTGGACTATTGATCAGAAGGTCCCAGGTTCAAACCCCACTGCTATCAAGTTGCCAATGGTGTGATAAATGTGTGTAACCCTGGAATACCAGCAGTGGCAGGGGTTTTTGTCAGATTTCATGAATGACACCCTTGAAGTAGTCTGTCTCATCTGGGCCTTTCAGACCTACAGTTACATTGATCATCAGTGGAACTCATTGTAGGGAATCTGTTCCATAGCCTGGAGATGGTATTCCTGGCAACTCCACACCGCCTCGCGATGTCTGCTTGGGTTGCACCTAGTTAAAGCATTCCAAAGGCTCTCATTTTGCTAAAATTCTCCAAACGTGGATGACAAAATGCACAATCAGAATGTTTTCCTAACTTTTGATGCAACGTTTTTTTTTTTTGTCCATGAGTATATTTTGTACGGTAGATTTAGTTACTGATCCTTAAACATTTATAGCAACAAGCATTACCAACACTATGCATTATGCATATGAATAACATTATTCTATAACATTAACATGTAAATGTTGTGCTTAAGTGATGCTTTTGAAACACAATATTGGATGATTTTATTTACTTCAACACTTTGTATTTTTTTTTTTTTCAGTCCTTTGCTGTCAACGATACGCGTGGTCCTCGGTCAGCACGTTTTTAACGACTCGGGTTCCACCACGCAGACGTATGGTGTGGAAAAATACATATTCTATGACCAGTACAATCAGTTCAGCCCAACAGTGCATGATATTGGTAGGTGGCCGTAAATTTAAGAGTAACCATAAAAGTAGGATCTTTTTTTAAATGTCCAAAAACAGACTGGCATTGATTGGTTTTCTATAACAACAGCCCAGATATATTTAGTTTTGGCTAAAAACGAATTAGTAAAAATGACTCTGTAGGAATTTGGATGCGCCACATAATCTTAATGAAAAGTTATAATCATTGATAAAGTGATGCTTCGTACTGTATGTGTACAGTAAGGAGATTTCTAGGAATTTTTCGCTATATGTAACAGGAAAAGTTTTTAACTGTTCCTGTAGTTATCGGTTTTGACGTTGCAATGATAATAGCACATGCACGCACACTACGTGTCCTTCATGAAAGTGACAAGGTGATTGTATTATCTAATAATGTTCAAACTCCTCCTACACCAATGCACTAATCCCAGTGTTTCACTAGTGCTTGGACACCATCAAGTAGTGATGGGTCGTTCATGAACGATTCGTTCTTTTTGAACGAGTCTTTAACGTGACTCAGAAGAACGAGTAGTCTCGGAGAGTGATTTGTTCATTTTCTACTCGATGCGCAAAGCATCGCAAAGCCTCCGTAGGTTATGTACAGGAAACAGAAATGAGTAGTTACCTTCGAGTCTTTTCGGTCCGAATCGTTCGTTCGTTTATCACGTGACTCCCATAGACGCTACGCAGTGCAGTAGATTCAAAAGAACGAACGACTCGGACCAGAAGGCTCATTCGAAGAATCATTCAATTCTGTTTCCTGTGTAATGCACTGCATAGCGTCTATGAGTGTAGTCATAAAAGAACAAACTACTCAGACCAGAAGATATAAGAGGTGATCTACTCATTCTGTTTATCATAATATGTCCTTAGCAGCATTGTAATATTTTTATTACTGAACTATAGTCAAAATTTGTGTATGTAGATGTATTGAGGGTCTGTTTATTAATTTTATTTCTGATCAAAAGAACGTAATGAACTCAAAAAAAGATTCGTTCATTTTGATGAACGAGATTCAAAGAACCGAGTCACTGAAATGATTCAAACTTCCCATCACTACCATCAAGGTAGAAAGTTTTCTCTAGGACTGAAACGCTGGCCTCCCAGAAACTCCTTTAATGACCCAAACATGTGGAAATCGCCTGGACCGAGGGCAGGACTGTACAAGGATGTGACGAAACCTCCCAGCCGAATTCCTGTAATATTCAAGTCGTGCTCGTGAATGATTGTGTGCACCGTTCCCACAGACAGATGCATCTATCCCACAAGTTGGCGACAAGTTATCCGTCGATTGTCAACGATCAGGCATTCCACTCGCTGAATGCTCACCGGAACGACTGTAGTTGGCTCAGAATCACCCCGGCTCGGACATACGACCTTCTTTAAGACGTTCACGATGTTCAGATATTTTACTGCGGCTAAGAGCCTCATCACCATACTGTGCTAGAAGTCTTCTGGAAACGGCAGAAATTTCATCACAATCCCAGTTTGACTTGAACACCCTTTATATAATAATAATACTACATAATCACCAGTCAGTCTCTGGACCTTTATTGCTAAATTCGAAGGTCAAGTAGCTTGCATTGGACTCCAGTGTGCTTTGTGTTTTTGTGCCTTCTAGAGAGACTAACAGTTCAAAGACGAAAGTTCAAAGACTTAACTGAAATAAAAAGATCGCTGGATGAAAAGATCTTTAATACTTGCTGTGGTGTACTAGGAATAAAACACTTCAGGATATGATGCGAGTCCCCATGTTTTATTACTAACATGGCAGACTAGTATGATGTAATAAAATGGCCATACATTTAATGTTATGATACACCAGAATGGATATTGATATTATTTGTTAAATGCTACATTGTTTATACAGTATTTACATCTCGTAACACTCGGTCCGAGTGTATCGAATTGTATTTTTATGAAGGCAGTAGCTTGAATTACAAAGTGTGTGTGTGTGTGTTTCTGGTTTACAGCCCTTGTGAAGCTCAAGAAGGTTGATGGGCGTTGCGTTCATAAAAACAAGTTCGTTCGGCCGATCTGTCTGCCGGACGAGTCCATGACGTTCCCAGACTACACATGTTGCACCATCTCAGGCTGGGGACACGTGCAGGAGAGTATGTGAACACACACACATACACACACACACACACACACACACACAGCATTCCTACTATTTAAATAGTCACATATCTCAGTCATCTATTGCCAGTATTTTGGAAATGCCCCTAGGTTTCGGTTATAACCGAGTTCCTAATGGAAACATTTTGTGTTCCTTTCTCAAGTACAGGACAGATTCTTGTGCTGTTCGGTCATACATTACAGATGTGGATAGAGATTACAGTGAATAAGACTAGTTTGTCTGAAGAAAGTGCATTCTCAGAGCATAGAGTTAAATTAACTTGTAAACGCTCATATTGTTTTTATATAGAAATCATTATTACGTGCACGAAGAAATAGATTCTTGGACTGTTAGTGACAGTGTGTGTGTGTGTGTGTGTGTGTGTGTGTGTGTCTTAGGGGGAGATACGTATTCCTCCCTGAGGGAGGGAACTGTGAAACTTATTCCGCATGAGAAGTGTTCCTCTGACGAGGTGTATGGCTCGGAGGTGAGAGAGGGGATGCTGTGTGCAGGTAGTTCCAGCTGCGTGGATGCTTGCCAGGTAAGCGGCGCGTAATATTGTACTTGACCCTGGAATTTAGCAGTAAAGGTCTGGGGAATGATTGACAATTATGCAGTATTATTATATAACGGGCATTCAAGTCAAACCAGGGCTTGTGATGAAAGAATTTCCACCTGTTTGGGCCATTAAAGGAGTTCCTGGAAGGCCAGAGTTTCAGACATGAAGCGGGTAGTCCAATCATTGCTGTCGTGTACTGAGAAAACGTTTTACCTTGATGGTATACAGTACAAGGACTAGTGAAACACCCACATAAGTACATTAGTGTAGCAGGAGATTATATAGAGAAATAAATAAATTAGTTTTTGCTCATCATATTTGTATTCTACTGAGCCCCTAAAGGGACATGGGTGGAAAAAAATAAACGTTGTATGAAAAAAAAAAAGATTCTACTTTGGAAAAAAAAAAAGCGAGGCTAAAAAAAAAAAAAAACAGGATATGGGCAAAAAAATTAAGCTAGGAAAAAAAAGACAAGGGCAATTTTTTTTGCCATTTTATGTTTGCAAGATCTCACAAACATTTCACGAGATCTCGCAAATGAGATCTCTTTCTTCTCAAGTTTTTTTTCTCGCATCTCATGTGCTGTTCCCATCCACCCCCCTCCCCAAAAAAATCTTTTTCCTCTCATTCAGGTCATTTTAGGGGCTCCGTAGTATCCTGTTATGCTGCTCAAGCAAAAGTCCCGGTTCGACTCGAATGCCCCTGATTTAGTTAAAAGTGACCCAATTGGATTCACTTCTAAAAACCCGCTGGCCACTTTAATAGGAACACCAGTAACCAGTTCACTGATTCATTCATTGATTCATCGCAATCTGGCTGTTATGTGGAAGTACAGAATAGCATATAAGTCATGCAGATACAGGTCAAGAGCTTAGGTTCATGCTCATAGCAGACATCCGAATTTGGGAAAGTGTGTTTGACCAGGTGACAGATAATTGCTGGTTACAGTATACCAGAAACCACCAATCTTTTTTATTATTATTATTATTATTATTATTATTATTAGTTACGCAAATAATTGTAGAGTTTAAAAGGTGCGAAAAATAATAATCCATTGAGCCAGTGGAAATGCGTTCTTAAGGAGAGAAAGCTCAGAGTAGATTGGCCAGATTGGTCTGAACTGACAGAATAGTTCAGGTAATCACTCTTTACACCTGTGGTGAGCAGAAAAAACATCCCAGAATGCACGAAACATCAAACCCTGAGGTGGATGCGTTCCATTCTTGTCAGCTGAAAAAAAGGAAGCTGACACTAGAGGGGGCACAGGAGCACAGAAACTGGACTGGAAAATGTTAGCTAGAAAAACTTCCTATGTTTCCTCTGTGATCTAACTTCCTCAATTAAACATGCACGAATCCAAGTTTTTATCTTCGAAAGTTTGTATCGTGAATGTTTGTACTGTATGGGTACTGATCGTTTCAGATATTTGATCAGATATATCCGGAGAAAGAAAATGGAGGATTAGAAAGGAAAACGCTGTCTGGCAAAAAAAAAGCCACCATTTCAGATGGGTCAAATTGTTAGGCTGCATCAAGCAAAGAAAACAACTAAGGAGATTTAACATTACTGGAACTAGGTTAAGAGCTCTTCAGCATATTGTAAAAACTTGCTAGTAAGACTTTCGATCTAGGTACCTTTGTAGTCCAGTTAGGGGCCGTGGAGGCCATTGGTGATTACCAGAGTATTTATTCTCATTTTACGACCATGGTGGGACCTCTGGTCAATATTCACACGCTACGGGCTAATCTGCATGTCTTTGGAGTGTGGGAGGAAAGTGCAGTACCCGGAAGAAACCCACCAACCACTGGGAGAACATGCAAACTCCAGGCACACATACCCCAAGGTGTTAATCGAACCCTTGACCCTGGAGGTGCAAGCCGACAGTTATAACCACTAAGACACCGTGCCAACAATCAGTGAGACTAATCAGAAAAAAGGCTCCGGTTTCCTTGGGAGCATAAAGATTGGACTTTAGAGCAACGGAAACCCTATATGGACCTTATTCCTGAGCGATGTGTACACCGGGAAAGACGGGAAGCGCAGGAAGAGATGCAACATCATGCATAGTTGCATGGAGGCAGTTTTAAGGTTTGGGGTTGCTTCGAGTGCTTAGGTCAAGGCTCCTCAATGTTTTGTGGCAATAAAATGAAGTCAGCTGATGACCTGAATGTACTGAATGGTTATTACATCTATAGAGATTTATTTCTATCCTGATGGCACAGGCATGTTGCTGGAATCACATCAACTGGCCCCGCCCCCATTATTTAATGTAATAAAAGCTAAAGGTGATAGAATGAAATCTTGTGTATAATACTTAGAAATACTGGACTTAACATAATACATAATATTAGATAAAGCACACTGTTTAATCAACTATTAGTATTACAATTATTTTGTAATTTAATCATCAGTAAAAACCGTTTGTGTGTGTGTGTGTGTGTGTTTATAGGGAGACTCCGGCGGGCCACTGGCATGTGTGCATAATGAAGCGAGTTTCCTCTACGGTATCATTAGTTGGGGTGATGGTTGCGGAAGAACAGGGAAACCAGGCGTCTACACCAAAGTCACCAAATACGTTACGTGGATCAATGACATCATCCGGCGCAAAAAACCCTCCCAGAAGAAAGGACTTTAGAGCGTGTATTAGCGTGAAATTGCCATGTCTGTTGCCAGACATTTTTTTTTTATAAAGAACTGTGAATGAAGAGTTTGTTTTATAATCTAATAAATTATATGGAAAACCATGCCTCATGTTATATCCTCATGTCACTTGAATAAACAACGTTTTGATATACACTTGAATCATTGTCATCCACTGGCTGGTGTTATTTTTGGGAATACAAGCTCGGCACATCCAGTCAGGTTTGTGTAGTGGTGTTGTTTTTCTTTTTTTTAATTGAAGCATTTGACCTTTGACCTGGTTAACTGGTTAAATTCCAGCTTCTGGGAAGACAACTGTTTAAACATGGGTGGGGAGAGATGGAAAAAGAAAGACGCTCAACTGTTAACAAAAATGACAGAATGAAAGAGTCTATGATGGAAGGGCGATAATGGGCAAAAATACTGGACGAACGTTGTAATCCAGGACATAAAGGTACTCTGTGGTCCACAGGGTTGCTCTCAGATTTGCAACATGAGTCCTCCTGTCCCTTGACTCTTAAAGAAGAGTTATTGTCTGTCAAAGATATTGGGTCAATAGGATTTAAATCAGGTTGCTCAGATGTGGTCACCTGAGGCCATAAGTGACATTAGATATAAATAGCAGGAGATGATTTTTATCATTATGTACGTCATAAGATTGAGATTTTGTGTTATTCCGGTGCAGGTTTATTCCACCCTCCCTTGTATGTCATAATAATCCACTTTTCCGAGAAGGCTTTCTACTAGGTTTTGTAGACTGGCTTCAGATTAAACAGCATTAGTGACGTCATGCACTAATATCGGACCAGGTGGTCTGGCAAGTACAAAATTGTTTCTGAGTGCAAACATTTTATTTAATCTGATAACGCTTAAACAAAGGTAATTAGGTTGATCTAACTTGCCAGTATTTCTGGCAAAATAAAAACCAAAAGCTGGTGGAAACAGCGGTGAATCAATGAACCCAAGTATGTAAGTACTGTACTGTAAGTAGTTGTGCAACTTAATCGTTTTAATTCAACACAAGGCTGTACAAAGAGTGAACAAAATGCATTTTCTCCTGGGTCCAGGTGGTCCTTTCATCCTTGCTGTCTACATGGGTAGAGCTTCAATTTTTTTTTCCTGTAATACCCTGGGTTCGTCCTACCTCCCAAAAGCATGTGTGTACGTATTTGGTTGTGTACAGTTTTATGCTGGTCTGTGAGTTTTTCTGGTGGCCGATCTAGATGCACATGGAGAACATGAGAACATGCAAACTCCATGCACACAGACCAAAGGCTAATGCCATCATGTCACCGTGCCATCCTGGTTACATTATATATCAAAGTAAATAAGTAAATCATACAGCTCAAAGTAGAACAAAGTAAGTACTGTTAAATGTTGACTCTCTAGATATCAGGTCCATGTGAGACATACAACTGTTGCCACTAAATGAATCCTCAAACTGATATAAAGCTTTTAATATAAGTGGATACATAATAATTTAAGGGGAAATATTAATAACCCTGTCCAGGGTGTACCCACCGCCTCATGCCATATGTCTCCTGGGATAGGTCCCCTCCGCGACCCTGCATACAGAATAAAGCGGTATAGACAATGAGTGAGTGAGTGGTAAAGCTGCTTTGTCACAGTGACCAACATGCTACTGTATATACAAGTCAATACTTTGTAGAACCACCTTCTTCTTTGTAGAACCAAGATCTGAAAACTGCTGTTCACAAACGCTGTCCATCTAATCTGACTGAGCTGGAGCTGTTTTTCAAAGAAGAATGGGCAAGGATTTCAGTCTCTAGATGTGCAAAGCTGGTAGAGACATACCCTAAAAGACTGGCAGCTGAAGGTGGTTCTACTCAGGGGGGCTGAATAATTACGCACACCCCACTTTGCAGTTATTTATTTGTAAAAAATGTTTGG
>JAOVVA010000034.1:6273693-6283740 GCA_028565275.1 Leiocassis micropogon
TTACTCCAGGACCAAGGTGCTACATACAGACAACATACATTTACAACATAAATTAACAAGAAATAACTATCTAAGAAACCTAATTAGCTGGCTAGCTAAGACAAGACAAGATCGACAAGACAACATAAATTAACAACATAAACTAACAAAAAAACTAACTAGCTAACTTAGAAACCTAATTAGCCGGCTAGCTAAGACAAGACAGATTTAATGACATTTTAAGTTAACAGAAAAAACGATCTAAGTCACACAAAGTTCACGTGCAAATATGCAAACAAGAGAGACAAAGTGACAATGCGACAACATGACACGTTTCAATACTGACGGGGTATTGAATACTTTAATGGGAAAATTCACTTTGATATACGAACGATTTATGCTCACAATCCAAGGTTTAACTGTATTCTTGTCTCTCTGCATACTGGATTCTCATCTCAGTTAATTGTATGTTAAACTTAAGATAAAGTGGCAAAAATACAAAAACTTATTTCAGGATGATCACCCTGGACACCTATCAAATGCCATTATTTTCACTGATATTTAAGGGAGTACAACACATTTCAAAACAATCCAGTGCTTCTCATGCATAGATGTACTCTGCATCATCAACACTGTCCACCACGTATTTATATTTATTTAATAATGGTTTATGGCGGTAGTGAGACCAGCAGTGTTGTATGGTTTGAAGATGTTGCCTCTGATAAAAAAAAAGACAGGAAGCAGAGCTGGAGGTGGGAGAGTTGAAGATGCTGTGATTTGCTTCGGGAGTGACAAGAATGGACAATATTACGAATGAGTATATTAGAGGGACAGTTGCAGGTAGGACGGTTTCGGGTCAAAGTTATAGAGGGCAGATTAAGATGGTTTAGACATGTGCAGGGGAGGCCTGCGGGGTATATCAGGAGGAGATTGAGCTGCCAGGCAGGAGGAAAAGGAGGGTGGAGGGTAGAGTGACGAGGGAAAATGTGGTAGACAGAGTTAGATGAAGACAAATGGTCCGCTGTAGCGTTCCCTAACAGAAGCAGATAAAGAAGCTCACAAATATAACAGTTTGTGTGGTCGAAGTGAGCTGTAAAAATCTGTAGCAAAATAATCTGTAGTTCTTAAAAGGAGTTGTGGAGACCCAACCTGTCAAATAAGTTATTAGCAAGCTAGCTAATAAGGATAGCTAAGCTGATGTTGGCATACAGCTGGGTTGTCATGGTTAGCATCCTGTACTGGAGGTTAGCCAGGTTGAAAAGTGTTTTTTTCTAAAACGTAAATGGTTTCAGTTTGAGGAAACACAGACAGTGTAAACTAGTGGAATTAGCAAAACTTAAGAAATTGGAATATATTTTCTGAAAGTCCATTAAAACTAAGATGTTTAAACAAACAATGCAATTTTTTGCAACACATACAGTGTGGGGCAGTCACTTAAAGTGTTAAAGCAGTTAGCTATAATTTTTCTGTTATTTGACACAAAGTGGAACAGTAAATAATACGGCTATTGAAAATACTGCCAATCTCCCTGTCCTTATTTAAAAATAAGGCAGGTAAAAACATAATTTTTTCTGCATCGTTTTCTGCCTAGACTGCAAGTGTTGTAATTTTAATAGAGATCTGAGATGTGGAGAAGGAGATGCAAAATAAACATTATTTAATTTCTTACAGGCATTCAATTTCTAGATCATTAACATCCCTAATCATGTCCCAATATGAAAGTTTAGCTACATTCATGGAATATGTGAATTATTATAAGTACCCTTTATTTTTGTTTTTTTTATGCTTTGTGCTGAGTTAATGTCCAAAGGCCCTCAGTGATGTGTCCAATTTGGGCTCAGATTAATTGCAACAAATTGAAACCAAACTGCTATTAAAATAGCTATTGATTAATATTTTAAAGAAAACTGCTCAGAAAACCAGAGCTCACCACTCAATTCACTCGCCATTCAAAACAACATGGCCAACCAACACGGAAACCTTCAGCTATCATTCAGCAAGGTTCATATGCTCAGGAGTTGCGCTGCCTTGTCGAAATATGCTACTGTAGCATAAACCTGATAACATTATGTGTAAAAGTTGCAATGAAAATAACAATTGTTACAATGTTACAATGTTGTGTAGCTCGACCAGTGGACAAATATTTACATATTTAAAAGTCAAGTAGCTGTAATGAAAGTTTAAATTGTTTAGGCAGTATGTTTCAATGATAAGTAGCATGTTTCAATTCATGCACCTTTGTAGCACATTTCGATGCGTTCATTGTCAGAAAGGCAAAAAAATGGGGACTGCATGTTCTTAGAGCACGGGCTTAGGTATGGCATTACAGGGTACGGGATTTTGAAGAACAATGTTTTAAGAGGATAGAGTCATAAGAAGAAATATGTACAGTACATTAACAGTAATTACTTATTTTGGACATTTATTTATGCATTCTGTTCTAAGGTTCTGTTCTAATTATTGTATTTTGGCAGTTTTACAGTTGTCGCAGAGCGCTGTATGCAGAACTACAGGTATAGTATTCATTATGTCAACGGCACAAGAAGCAAAAAGTACCATTACCATAAAAAAATGCCCTTGTCATTAATAGATCTTAATCGTAATTTCTTAAATGAGAACACATTGCTGTTATCACATCTCTTGTAGACTTTGGGCAATTTTTTAAAGGAATTATCTCATACAGCGTGACACATGATGATAATTATACAGTTATACAATCATATAGCCTAAAACAGCTTTGGGGACAAAAGCAAGATTGGCTCTTCATGTAACAAAGACATACAGTTACATACTTCGTGTTTCTTTGGTACACAAAGATATGAACAGTCTAAGGCAAATAGTATGAATAGTATACATTTAGAAGGTTTAAAGTGATGATTAATATACTTCAAAAGAAGTCTGAAAGTTAGCCTTTAATTAGTTGTTTTAATGTTGGCATGCTAGATTAATTACTATCATCACCCAACATAAAATTTTAATGTGGTCGAATCTTATAATGATATATGAACTTCCAGTAACATAACCAGTAACATCCAATTCTTAATTCATATGGTTTAATATGATTTAATATGGCCCACCCATTGCAGCTTCAACTCTTGTGGATGTTGGACAAGAAGGCCTGGCTTGCAGTCTCCGCTCTAATTTATCCCAAAGGTGTTCTATGTGTCTGCTGTGTCTGTGGTGTAAAAGCAACTGAGCAACTTGAGCAGCTTGTATTAAGGAAAAATGCAGTGTCCCTCATTTGAACACATTTTGGCTTTAGTGAAGACCACCAAACAAAAAGAAGTCGAATATAAACACTGCGGATAATCATTCATCATGACTTTACTCTTCCTCAGATATACATAATTTACTTTGACACTTTCTATAGACAGGTGTGTGTCTTCCCTAATTATGTCCAATGAAGTCAATTATGCTTAGATGGACTCAAGGATCTCTAGGATCCACCAAGGGTCAGTTGCAAGTGTCATTACAAAGGGTCTGAACACTTATGCAAATGTGACATTTCAGTCTTTTTTTTATATGAATTAACAAAACACTCCAAACATTGATGGGGGCGGGGGGCAGGAGGGGTTGAATCCATTTTAAGATTAATGTGAAACATAAACTGTGGAAAATGAGTCTCAAAAAAATTTCCTTTGGCACTGGGTCATAGTTTACACAAGTGACAGTTCAAGAACATAAAAACATTTTTTTCCTAAGCTCTTCATTTTATCTTCATTCTTACAAAGTAACTTAGAAAATAAGATTTTCTCCCACAAGGCCCCCCAAAAACACCTGCAAGCAAAGTTCAGTGTGTTATCACACTGACGCATGTGTACCATTTGCTAATTGGATCAGTTCCCTTATCGTGAAGTGTGTATTAAAACTGTTAATAAATACCCCAAAACCCATCTGTTCTGCACATGGGTGCTGAGTAATTTTGCTTCATTTCACTGAGCGATCTTGCGCAGATTGTGTGTGTGTATCTTTCTGTGTGTTCAAGTGTTCACGATTAGTTTTTATAAGAATTCTCAGGTAGTCTCACATCATCGTGGATATTCCTGGTTAATTCTTGTTCGTTTTACGCATTATGTCCAAAAGTTTGTGAACACCTGACCATCACATACCCATAAACAGCTCTGGAAACATAAGAAAGATTATCAGTTTCTTTTCTTTTCTTTTTTTTCTTTTTCTTTTTCTTACAGGTGCATGTATTGGTGAGATGAACAGTTTTGTTGCTGACTTTCTCAGCAAGTTCAAAATATAAATATTGTTATTTGGAGTGTATATTTAAAGGAAACGACAACTTCACAACACATCAAAATAACCCGAGATCATGCAGTATTAGCAGAGCTTTAATAACTCAAATAAACCAAAATGCAAATAATGTGTGAACAAATTGTATTAATGCTTTGGCTAAATAACATGAAGAAATCAGTATTTGGTGGAATAACCCAGATTTGTAATTACAGTTTGAATGCGTTTTTGACTCTCCACCAGTTTTTCACATTGCTGTTGGGTAACTTTATACCACTATTTTTTGCAAAAAAGCAAACAGCTCAGCTTTGCTTGATGGTTTGTGACCATCCATCTTCCTCTTGATGACTTTCCAGAAGTTAAATTGCAGTGCTCTCTTAGGTTTTTTCAGAGCTGTATGTGTTTTCACCATCCCAATCAATATGTATCCCTCCTTTTTTGCTGCCACAACCAATTCCACTCTTTCAGAAAAGCGCGGGATTTGTCCATTCAGCCCAGAATGTCAGGGCGGATGGTAAGAAAGCCTTTCAATTCGTCCCAAAGGTGCTCAGTGTGGGATCGAGGTCTGACGATGGCTCATTAAATCAGACACGAAAAGCCGATTCCAGATGATGCATGATGGATTATAACATACACAATTTGAGCATAAATTTATACGTATTTACTCATTTAGTAGACACTCTTGTCCGGTGTGACTTGCAAAATCTGCAAACACTTACAGTTAAAGCGTAGCAATACAAAGCATCTATCAATCTGCAAGGATTCCTAACCTGAAAAACAAGAGACATGCTAGTTTGTACAAATGAGCCTAAGTGCCTAAACAATATACAAAACAATGGGTTAGATCTCAGCCTTAGCACAGAAATATTAATACAATACATACAACAAATAAATGAACGCATGGTAAATGAAATGAGAGTGGGTATGAGAATATGCTGAGTCACTGTGTCAGAGGAAACAAACAGGGACAGTTAAACAAGAGGTTTGCTTGTTTTTTAAGGTTATACCACCCTCTATTGAGAAATATGCTGAATTTGATCAAATACCTCAACATCATATAACATACTATACCTGTTGGTGTCATTAAATATGGAAGTGTTATGGAGAAATGCCTCTGAAGAAACAAAACACAAATAAAAATCCATCTACTACCTTGTTTTCTGGTTCAGTCTGTAAATCATGTCAATAGTGTATTATTGTAAAAAAAAAAAAAAAAGTCATATTGTAATAGGTTCAATATCTAAAGATCCCCGTTGCATTAGTTCCTCATTTATTCTCTCTCTCTCTCTCTCTCTTTCTCGTCCACACCCTTTTCCCAACAGTACACAGTTTTAAGGTGACAGTCCTGTCAGGTACTAAGCTGGAAACTGGTCTGGCCACTCTTCACCTGTGCAACAATCTGCTCGTCATTGCCAGGGACGTCCCCCCTGTTATCAGCGGCCAGTGGAATCTCCTGGACCTGCGCAGATACGGCCCCGTCCCCAACGGCTTCGTGTTTGAGGGTGGCACTCGCTGTGGTTACTGTAAGTACAGTAAGCAGGTTAAATATGTGTGTCCTGGCGTCATCCATGTGAGCGTTATACATAATCAAAAACCAAAGCTTCAGTGTTTATACCTGAGCTGTTTCAAGTACAGTGGAACCTTGGATTACGAGCATAATTCGTTCCGGAAGCTGGCTGGTATTCCAAAACACTCATACACCAAATCGAATTTTCACATAAGAAATAAATGGAAACTTATTCGTTCCACAAAAACATAAAAATAATTTACACAAAATATTAAGTAAAAATAAAACAATTTAACCTGCACTTTACCTTTAAAAAAAGTAAAAACAAATCCCGACAGATAAGTGTTTCCGTTTGTGCGCGCAGGCGCTGTGCATGTGTGAATCTAAAGTAAGGAGCCCCTCTCCCCCTTTTCATCTTACACAACACCCTTCCTCCACTCTTTTTTACACACACGCGTGCACACAATGGAAACACTGTTTTATCGGGGGGGAAAGGAAATCTTTCTAATGACACTTGATTGAGCGACACACTAACGGAATCACTGCTGTAAAGTAAAAATAAAACAAATTAACCTGCACTTTACCTTTGAAAAGAATCGCGACAGAGCAGTGTTTCTGTGTAGAGTAGAGAGAAAGAGTGTGTGTATGTGTGTATGGGTGTGTGTATGTGTGTGTGTGTGTGTGTCTGTGAAGGCGAAAGTAGGAAGGGTGTGTGTGTTTGGCATGGTGTCCAATGACGCGCATGCACACAGACACAAAGAGCAGGCTTAACCTTGAGCAGAGAGAGAAAATTGATTTTTAACCTCTCTAATGCTTTTGCTTTACACGCGCGCCGTATACAGACACAAAATAAAATGTGTTTTACACGCAAACGTGGTCTCAGTGTTATATTAAACAGTACACCCATGCACGGACATTGATTATACCAGTAAGAAACGCACACTAAGACCCAGCAGGGGAGACGATTACCCACAATTTCACAGTGCAAGAGAGAGAAAAACCGTTGGGTCAGTTGTGATCACGTGACGCCTGGCGTCAAAACAAGAAGCGCATGCATGATACTCGGTACTCGTAAACCAAGACTTGTTCGTTTTCCAAGTCAAAATTTATTCAAAATCTTTGCTCGTCTTGCGGAACACTCACAAACCACGTTACTCACAGTCCGAAGTTTTCACTGTACATTTAAATTTTCTTGTTTAAACCTGCCAGATTCGTTTATGTGAAATGATGAAGAGTTTGGATTTATGTTCTACATTCTAGAACAGTATCAGAGATTTCTAATCTATAAAAAAAACATGTATGGCATTAGGTAATTAAGGAACAGCAACAATAACAACAGTCAATTGTTATTTTAAGACAGGAAGGTCAGCCGTTCTGAAATAGTTCTTGGAAGAACAGTGTCATCAAGTCCATTTGCAAAACCCATCAAGCAACATGATGAAACACCAACTGGCTCTCATGAAGAAAATCCCAGAAAAGCAAGACCAAAACGTACCTGTGCTGCAGAGGAGAAGTCAATTTAAAAGAAGTTTTCAGCCTCATAAATTACCAATTAACAAACAGCACCTCAGATTAGAGCCGTTATAAAGGATATACAGAGCATAGGTAGCAGATACATCTCAATATCAACTGTTCAAAGGAGATTATTGCATATTTTCGACAGCTTCAGCATTTTTTTACATTGTAGAAAGAAATAAAAATCAGCAAAGACCATGGAATTAGAAGGTGTGTGAACTTTTGACTGGTAGTGCACAAAAAAATGTTTTATGCATAAGCTTTTCTTCATGTTTATCCAGTGTGTAATGCTGTACAGATGTTTAGTAACGAATAAACAATGTGTTTGTACAACAATAACTTGTGTTATGCTGCATATGGAATTCTGTTAAAACCCCATGCGACATGCATTTTGTCCGTACAGCAAATTTTTTATTTTCCTTTCTCAGCACTTTTAAAATGAGAGAAGATTATTGTTAGGTGGAAGTGTAGATATGAAATAAGTTGCATTTATAATTATGTAAATGCCCTCAAGAAGAATGGAAGACAAGTAAGGCGTGTATGTGTGCAGGTGTGTGTGTCTCTGTCTGTGTGTGTGTGTGTGTGTGTGTGTGAGAGAGAGAGAGAGATGAGGACGGATGGGTGGTCTAGCTGCTTAAGTTAATGTATGACTTCCTGCTAACGACCAACCTATTGAGGTCACACATATCAATCACACTTGTGAATAAATCTAAACATCTATCTTCCCACTGACACACACACTCACTAAAGGCCATCTGTCACTCACAGAATTCCTGAAGTGTGCTTTTTTTTACTTGCCCACATCTGAGAAGCAGACAGTTACGTATTACTGCTTTTTATACATACTGTAGAAATGTCCTGCAGCTGCAGCGCAAGGTGTTTGTCCAGGATTAAACATACATATTGCATTTTTAAAACTTTAATCCATATACATCACTATCACGGAAGTAGCTCACGTGCATTGTACAAAGAATAGACACTGCTGTGCACCAGATACCAATATGTTCAATCACATACAGTATTCTCAGTGTGTAAGTAAATGTATAAAAAGTCTGGTATATTGTATGTGTGTTTGTGGTGTGTGCGTGAGGGAGAAATGAGTCGGCCTCACCGGTTTCAATGAATCAGTCCGGGAGCATGATAATAGAAAATGACTGTCCTGTAAAGTTGTCATGGTAAACGCCATGTAACGTTGTCCCCTCCCCCTTGACGTCTTTCTGGGTTCCATTTAAACGAGGTCAACTGATTCCCCTCACAATTTGAAGGTGCAGTCTCGCAAGAATATAATGCGGAACCCAAACATCAAACCTGTGTGTGTGTTTTTTTTGTTTTTTTTTCCATTTATGCTTTACATTGTATATTTGTGTCAAAGGTGTTAAAGACTTTTGGGCTTACGAACGAATTCGACTTATGAACATAGACCGGGGCATAGACATATATATTTATTTGTTTTAAATGAATAAATAAATATATATTGAATTTAATGTGATTGTTTTTTATTTGAAGCAAACTTACAATGGAAGTCAGGATGTAGATGTTAAATCTATCTGTGTGTGTGTGTGTGTGTGTGTGTGTGTGTGTGTGTGTGTGTGTGTGTGTGTGTGTGTGTGGGGGCTGGTGTGTTCTTCTTATCCTGTGCTGAAGGAGAGCAGATAAGCTTTTTATTCGACTGCATTGTACGCGGCATCTCCCCTTCCAGAGGTCCCCTCGGAATCAAGCCGCTCCTGCCAGGTACGAATACTTGCGTGTATGGGTGTGTGCAGGTGTTAGAGACCGGAATTTACGAGAGACCAGCTGGTACGATATTATCACGATTCTGATTTTCAGATTTCTTTAGAATTCTAAATAAACTCAGCAAATAACTTACCACACAGGACGCTGTGCTGTCTGCCAAAGTACGAACAGTTTAGACAGCACCATCTGTAGGATTATAGAGCAACTGCAACATATTAAAACCAAACATGTACAGATTAAATAAATCAACTTTGGAGTCAAAGTGAATCGACGCATCAAACAATTGTGATTTGTAACCGAATCTATTTTTCCCCTCCATCTCTAATGAGTATATTGTATGATCATCCGAAAACACTGGCTACAACAGTTTTAAAGGCTACATCTGCTCATTAGTGTTGGTTCATAAGAAAGCAGCATGGCATAACATTCATAATGAGTACAGCGTCAAACATTAATAATCACCATTGCCGAATAACGATCACAATATGACATGTTTGTTATTTATGCTTTCCATGTCATTATGCATGTTCCATTCGAGCCTAAGCTCCCATGTACATATGTTTGTTCAGCGAGCTCATTAGAGGCCGGCAAGCGTGCGGCTTTCATCAGACAGCTAAGATTTGTGGCGTGTTCCTGTTCTCACACTTCGCATTAGCCAATCAGATCTGAGTTCATCAACTATTCTTACACTCACAGACAGAATAAATAGTGGCTGAGAAAATGGCGAGGTGGGGGCGAAAGTCACATCAGAGCCTCCGACACACTCAAACACTTCGGAGTACACAGTCTCCCTTTCCTCCCCTTCTTCTCCATCTCTGTCTCTCACTCTCTCTCTCTCTCTCTCTCTCTCTCTCTCTCAGCCCCCTCATTTTCTTACACTGTAAACATTCTGCATTTGCTGTAATAAGAGCAGCTTCTCTGCGCCCAGCTATACCGCAGTCAATGACTGGAAACGAAATCGGCAACAGATGCATTGGCTCTGCAAATATCACACACCGTTCTCAGTAACTTCGCCTTGGAATCAAAATGTGTTGGCTTTGTCATGAGAAAGAAAAATTATTTATATATATATT
>JAOVVA010000034.1:6289357-6301504 GCA_028565275.1 Leiocassis micropogon
ATTATTATTATTATTATTATTATTAATAATAATAATAATATTCTGAACAGGAAAATTTTCTGGAATGAATTACTGCTTTTACATTTTGCTCATCAAAACTCTCCAGTGCTAAATTAATTTAGCTTGCTGTGTTTTATCAAATGTTACCGGATGCTTCATAACTCAGTCCAATAAAATCGATAATGAAATTCATTGCCCACTTTTTTTTTTATCATATGTTCCTGATTAGTTGTTGGGCCTTATTAAGTCATACGCTTCCAAAGCAGAACGGCTAGTCGAAAGTTTGGACACTCCATGTTTGTTCCTGATTTTTATTTCTCTCTACACTGTCAAACAATGGTGAACGCATCCAAAACATGCAACCTGCTCATCTACTTATGCTCTATAAAGTCTTCATAATGGCTCTAATCTGAGGTGCCATTTGTTAATTGGTGATTTCCGAGGCTGGTAACTTTAAATGAACTTCTCCTCTGCAGCAGTGGTACGTTTTGGTCTTGCTTTTCTGGGAAGGTCTTCATGAGAACCAGTTTCATGCTTGATGGGTTTCGCAAATGCACTTGACAATACTGTTCCTGCAAGAACTATTTAAGATACCTTTGTATCATTGTTTTTTTGTTTTTTGGGGGGAATTTTTCTCAGATTTTCTCCCTAATTTAGTCGTGTCCAATTCCTCCCCGTCTCTAGGGGGCTCCCACATTACGGCTACTACTACCACTCAGTCGGGAGGGCCGTAGACTATCATGTGTTTCTTCCGAACCTCGTGACGCCAGCCAACCTCATCTTTTCGAACTGCTCGCTCACACACCACTGGGGACGGCGTAACACACAGCGCTATCCGCTCCTCCCGCTTGCGTGAGCTCACAGACGCCCCCGATTGGCTGTAGAGCCGTGATTAATGTGGGAGCACTCAGTACCTCTCATCCCTCCCCTCTGAGAGCCAATCAGCTCTCTCTAGACCTCCGGCAAGAGGTTACAGCATCACCTGGGAATCGAACTCGCGATCTCTGGATGATAGAGCGGGCACTTTACCACTTCGCCACTTGGTATCGCAAGATACCTTTGTATCTTAAAATAACAACTGATTGTTGGTACTTATGCCCTATGTGGTATTTCATCGTGTTTTTTTATTTTTTTTAAGTATTGATCTTGAATGTAAAAATTTAATCCAAACTTGTGTCCAAACTTTTGACTGGTACTGTAAATCTAACGCAGAATATGCTTCTTCTTGGAGGTGGCACTTGGCCAGATTGAAACTGTGTTAAGAACATTAATGGTTCCATAGACAGGAATTGTTCTACGTACAGTATTGAGAAGAAAGAACTGTAAAAAACTTAAGCATAAGTTATAATGAATGATAAACTTTAACAGTAAGTCTATGTTTCTTAAAATATATATTTGTGTATGTAAGTTTCTCTTGGTAATCAAAATCAGACATTTGCACATTAGACAATGTCAATGTCTTTCCAAGTGAAGGGATTTTCCATTTATTCTCCAGCAGTGTTAAGTAATTTGATGATTTCTGTTCCTGAACAGAGAGCACCCTTACCTCAGGCAGGAGCTTCACTCCAGCACGGCGTGCCAGGTAGGATGTTCAGCATGTGAAACATCTATAAACAGCTGCACTCGAAGGCTTATGTAATTTAATTAGGTTATGTTTACAAGAACATTCAGTAGCATTCAGCTCAGTATAATTTTGTAATCCACTTGAATAATTAGCACTCATTTACAAGCACATTTTAGAGTCTATCAGAGTTATACTTCTTGCTATTCATTCAACTGAGAACATGTATAATTGACACCATACACCATCACATGGCAACACGAGGAGCCAACGCTGTTGTATCGAGCTGTGAATAATGGGTAGACCGTCGATTTGATTCAGTTTGAATGTTGGGCATAGCAATGTTTGATTCAGATTGCCTCATAGCACTGAAGTTTGGTGGCTGAATTCTCTCAGCTGCTATATTTCTTACAGATTTACAAGTATTACAAGAATTACTAAACATATCTCATGAACATTAAAATTATGTGTAACTTTGTGGTGTTTAAGTGGCAACCTTATCCACAGTGACTGGGATTTATTTACTCTATTATATATTATATCCTAGCATTTAAGGGATGAGGGCCTTGCTCAAGGGCCCACTGTGACTGCTTGGCGGTGCGGGGATTTGATTCTGTGACCTTTCAAACACTAGTCTCATGTCTTAAGCATTTAGCTTGTTTAAATCCCATAGAAATTTGTCTCAGGCAAAGTGCGAAACTTCTTTTTTCCCCCGCCAATCTTCTGATCTATACTCCAGTCTAGTACCTACTACAGTAATGCAACAACCTCTCAATAGCTCAAAAGAAGAAAAGGAAGTGATAACAAAACAAGAGTATTTTGAAAGTACTTTTTAGAGTAATTTTTTAGTTTCTAGGAATTCTTCATTTATTCAAAAATTTAATGTTTGTTAGTTTGCCAAAATGGTTGAAAAAGCGTGAATTGATTCTGGATCAAAAACTGGCCCATCGATTCAATGAATCAAAGTGACCTGCAACAGATGGATTCAATCGTATAATCTGCTACTGTCCAATTATTTGACTGAACTTTTGAGGTCAACATTTGTTACCATTTCTAATTTCCATGAAAATCAGCATTAAGCCTCACAGCTTGTTGCATGTTACTATGCATGTTATCTTTGTGGGTTTATTAGGTACACCTAGCTTACATCTCACTCATTGCTTTTTATTAGGTGCACTTAGCACAGGGGGATCATAAGTAAATGTAGCAGAGACGTGCTAGCAATTATTCCTCCCACACTCTAACTACACAGTTGTGGAATTATATACTGGGTAAAGTCAGATTGATTGGTAACCACGTTTGTCCAGTTATGTACCCCGAAATGTTTTTTAATTTGTTCTGACAAAATTCCTCCAGTTAAATCAAATTCATAATATTACTTATTATTACTTGTTAAACTACATTATAAATGTGAACAATACTGCTACCATCACATTGAGTATTACACCGTATTATATTTTACAACAAAGACAACTGCCGTTTCTTTTCCTTGGGATGTTCCAGACCTGATATTTCTCAAGTTTAAAGGCATGTGTTCATGCTGTGTTCTAGATACTACTGGGAAACTACAGTACTACTGTCTCAGACAAACCCTGAATTTTGAAGGAAAAACTATGTGCACATCCAATGCAAATTCCCACAGCTTCCACACATGCATACTGAGAAAACTTTTAGACTTACGTTGCTAACTATGTAAACAGCCAAGGAACTGTGTACATGTGAAGTGCACCTATATGTAACTGATAGGCATACCAACAAGTTAGGTGTACCTAATAATCAAGATAATGGCAACTGGAATGATTTGATGCATAACAATGATGATTGATGCATAACAATGATTGTTAGTAATATAATTATATTATGTGTAAAACAGCAGGTAAGTACAAATGTTTTAAAAGGTCCCATATTCAGAACATCAGATGTTACTTCAGCAGGTGGAAAATCAACAGGACTCATCACTGATGCGTCAACTCGTATCACCAATCCAGAGTGGAATCCAGAACGGGATTTGTCGAAACAAACTCTGTCAAGTTCAGGGGCTGACAACAAGCTGCAAGAGGGAAACTATATGGACAGTTTGTCTGATCTGTTAGGACATTATTCTTCAAGGAGGACGGTCCCCGTGTCAGTTAAACCCAGCCTGTTTGATCCAGTAGGGTTTTCCTGTCCTCCAAGGAACAATAGCCAGGGATCAGGACCAGCTGGTTCGTACATCCCGATGTCCTCAGCATTAGCATCACCTCAGTTCCCTTCATCCTACCAAGTTTTTCCTACCATTCCTTCCCACCATTATTCTCGCTCAACAATCTATGAGAACTGTCTACAATGTAGAAAAGGTCAGGGTGGCTGCATGCTGCCCAAGGCTGTTCCTCCAGCAAGTAGTAGCTTGCTCCACCCATCTGGATGGAAGCGTACTGGTGGGCAATGCCACTTTCCGTTTCTCCAAGACCTGAGTGCTAGTCCCTGCGAATTAAGCTCAGATATTCCTCCAGTGGAAGGACCAACTCATCTTCCTACACTCACCTCCCTGCCAACCTTACAGCCTAATACTGGAGAAGCAACAGAGGGAGGTAAGGTGTTACCTTAAAGCCTCAGCTAAACCCAAACTGAGCAACCTCACTCTTATATTCAATCTAACCCAAGAGAACAAAAAAGCACTTACTCCTCGTTTGTATTGCTTTTGAAGATTTTCCCTGGATATTTTCCTCCCTTTTGTGTTTGTTTCTCTCTGACAAAGTAATTAAACACATTTTCCTCTTCCTGGGTGTGTCCCCTCTTCCTTCCTTCCTGTTTTCCTTTCCTATGCCTGTTGTTTCCACCTTCTCACCACCCACCCCATCGATTTTTCTTTGTACTTGCTGTTTTTGGAGTTATGGATGGTTAGAGGGAATCTCTGCCTTCTGACATGAACTTTAAAAATGAAGTGACGGTGGCAGGTATTATTTTAAAGTGACGTGTGTTAAGCTCAGTTTTGATTAATGGTAAAGGCCAAGGCATTTTGGCAATCTAGCTAGCGCTGCCATCTGAAGCACCAGCCCACAGGCTGGTAGACAAATGGTCCAACTATATTCAGACAGAAGGCTGAGCTGACTCTCTAGCATAGATCTCAACCTACGTTCTCGAAGCAAGAGTAAGTGTGTAGACTTGTACAGTATGGGAATGATTACACTAATCCAAAGCATGCATCTATATGATATATGGACTGATCAATCTGTTGGGCACAAAATGCATGAGCCTCACAACATGTGGGCCCCCAACTGATTTTATAAACCCATGGGGACGAAAAATTATTTTTGATTGAAGTCACACTGGTGATTCCAAATGCTGCTCGTGTTTACAGTGATTCCCAGATAGCCTTTACTGGCTCGTGATCATGTGCATGCATAATATCAAGATTGTCCATTAAATTACATTTCATATTTTCTTGTGCAGATAAGAAGCAGAGAAGTCATGCAGAGAGAGGGAGAATGGATCCCGCTGACGAGATCATGGAGGGCCAAGCCACAGACCGGAGCTTAGAGGTTCAGCATTGAATTAGATGAAGGGTCTGGCACTATTTAAGACAGGCTCTGATAAAGAGAGAGAAAAAGAGAGAGGGCGACGGAAACAGAATCATGTTTGTCATATCTTAAGCGTGTAAGCTAGTTAGAGCTTGTGATAAGCTCAGTCTTCTAAACGGAGTGTGTTATGTAAGAGATTGGACAAAACATTTTCACACCCTCCTACAAGACAATCATAAAGAAAGAAGCCTCTCATCATGGCACATCTTGTTTTTTTCCTTCGTTTTCTTTCTCTCAATATCCCTTCGCCAAAATGATTTTTTTTAAAAGCTTAATGAACACACTGAATTTTTGACTACATCAATCTAACCTGAATTAAAAAAAAAAAAAAACTGTCATATAGACTAAATTCATAATAATTATGATGGGTTTCCAAATTCCAAATGGGTAAAATGACATTATTTTTATCTACACGTAGCATGTTGTTGCTGCTTTTTCTCTTCCGTAATGATTTTAATGTCTTCAATATACAGCAAACATTACTCGCCACTCAGTGACCTACATGTATATGACTCACTTTCAGTTCGAGGAGAAGAGCAGATATGAGCTGATGGGTGGCTCTGGGCAGCAGAGGAGCACTGACGAGTCTGAAGGTGAGCAAACTCGGATTTCCTCTGACAAACATTCGATTTCGTGCCTTAGATGTCAAATCAAATGCGTATCTGATAAGTAAATTTTGTTTTGTGGTACACTTGTGTAGGCTGAGGGCAGGGTAGGGTTGTTTAGTCTTTTTGAATCAAACCATGGTGTCACCCTCATGCTGCTCATTTAGGCAGGAGAACAAAACAACTTATCCAAGAGTGAGGTGTTCTTAGTTTGGTTCCGAACACCGTCTTTTCTCATTCCAGTACAGTGAAAAATTGCTTCAACTCTGCATCAACTCAACAGCAGGAAGTTAACCAAATGTGACATCTTTTGGGTGGCTGGTAGGGGGTTGTTGTTGTTGTTGTTGTTTTGGTAGATGTGAGGTGCGAACTCACTAATTTATCCAAAAGAACAGAAATGTCCTTGCACTGTTAAAATGTGTCAAAAAATAAATACTGCACACATTACACAAAATGTTTTAAAATAATTATATATTACGTAATAATCAACTATTTTATTTAGACATGTGTAAAGGTGTGAAAGCACCCATAAGCATGGTCTTTTCGTTGAAATTCAGAAGAATTAGACAACGTGTTATATGTTATTGCTCCAGAGGCACCCAATTTGGACTGTTTATAAAACAGCCAATATGCCAAAATCTATGTTTGCAAATGCACCAAATGCAAATGCACCAAATGAACCATATAACCCCCTTGACTAATTCACTACAGACATTATGATAAGTGAAACAGTGTTAAATTATATCCAATGTCATGTAAGCTGCTAACGCTAATTTAAATGTACATAATATTATACTCATAAATAGATGGCATAGTTGCATCCCTTTTTTTTTTTCTTTTTTTTTTTTTTTTTTTTTTGCCCCTTTCTCCTTTTCTTTCCACTTTTTTCCAAACTGGACACCTAATGGCTTTGGCCCGTCCGTATTAATGGTTAGTTATTAATCTTAACAATTTCATGCAAAAAAACTGATTTACAGAAACAGAATACAATATGCCTGTAAAACTATACACTGGATATAAATGAACTGTCGTTTATTCGGAAGCATTTTGTAGCATAATTGATTTAACTAATTGCATTGGGTTACGAAGTTACAGTAGATGTGCATTTTTTTCTACCTCATTGCCTCCCTTCCCATCTTGTACTTCGTGAATCCCCTGTCTCACTCACAAACTATAATCAGGGCGCAACAAGGTTAGGTGACATGAAAAATGCGACATGCAACAAGCATTAGAAAACCGATCGCTCTAATGTTGTAAGCGTTCTGAACTCTTTTTGGGCACACTCCGTGCCGCCACGGCAAGATCTAAATCCACCCCTGATCATACAGGGTGTAAAATGAAACAAATTGTATACAGAGCACTTGAATGAACAGATGCTTTCACACACAATGTAAGCAAATGTAGTTGCTAAATGAAGTAATATTTTACTCTTATTTCTTTACAATATTGAAAAGTTGCATAGTTATCGCACTTAAATGATTCTGATCATCAGGCAAATTTTAATAATACACAACGACATCTCGAGTAAATTAAAAAAATCAGTTTTTAAATTATGATCTAATTTATTAAGGGGAGAAAAACAGACTATAAGAAAAAGTTCTCCAGACCATGAAAAAGTAATTGCCCCTAAACCTAATAACTGGTTGTGTCTCCCTTGGCAGAGTCTTTCACATTGCTGTAGAGGAATTTTGGCCCACTCTTCTTTACAGAATTGTTTTAATTGAGCCGCATTGGAATGTATTCGAGCGTGAATGGCCTGTGTAGTTAAGGTAATTTCAAGTTAAAAATTAAAACAAAATTTTGAGCCATTCATACAGTGCTTTTTCACAACACAACTAACAAACGTAATATATTACAGTACAGAATTTAGCCATCACTTCATTTCAACATAAAGAGAGCAGTGAAGCAGTGCTTGAATCCTGTAAGCTGTCCAGCTGTCTCACCTCCTCTTCTGTACAGTCTGATGAAACAGATCAGCTTCCCTTTCATGCTAATACCACTATAAGCACCATTGCCCTTGTCATCTTGTATATCACCACATAGCCATGCAGAGTTTCTGCCGTATCGCTGCATCGTGTTCTGGAAACGTCAACTGTCTTCACACTTCCTATGTTAGATTTTCAATACAAATAAAAGTGCTTGCAATGAACCCAATGAATCTTTACCATAATTTCTTTAAAGGTAGTGTTCTTCTGTGATACCATGGTGCCGCGGCAGACTACTGATGTCTTGCAGGAAAAGGGATTTTAATCACCCACCAACAAATTGACACCAGTCTATTAACAGGTCACAAATATTTCAGCATAAACACATTTAATGTGTTAAAAGGTGACGCTTTCCTTTTAAGATTTCCTCGTAGCATCAGTTCACACTCTGTGATGAATTCCCATTGCTTCTTTTTTAAATTAGAGGAATAATTCAGGGCTGTCCCTTAATTGCTTTGTATTATAGACACCGTGTCAATAACTGTTACTATTCCTGGAGACCCATAGAATGTCCAAGCATGAAATTGAATGCATATGCTATTTATTCCTTTTTTTTCTTTGGCTGTAGTCTGAACATTGTCAATATTTCACGCATGTTCATTCGTGCATGTTGGCATTAGTTTGACCTGTACATATTCTGAATGTTGTGGGAATGGCTCAAATCAAAGCTCTCACATTGATCTACTATTCTGACATCGTTATTCAATTAAATTAAGTGAAAATGAAGGTGCTTCCCAAATTATACGGCTTGTAAAACCTCAGACATTTAATCAGCAAAATAGGGCATGGGGTCCCAGGGTTCTCCAACTACTGGACAGCATACTTTCAGAGCATTTTAATACTGGTTTGTTGTACGTGTATCTGTAAAGTGCTTTTGTTTTACAGGTCTCTAGGTGGTGGTTCTGCATGTCTAAATGAGATGAGGACAGGTTTTATTACACTTTGATTGGCTGTTTTCTGATGAAGTTTGGTGATTGGCCTCGCTGTTCTTATTTGCTTTTAGTTCCAAATGGTTATGGCAGTGACTGTTTTAAATGTTCACTGCACATTGACGTAAACAGCCTCCGGTTTACAATCTTTAACACCAATATCACAGCTATTCCATCTATCCTCTCTCTCTCACGCTCTTTGAAACCACTATGTGATGCATTTTATTTTAGTTCAATAATTGAAAAACAAAAATTGGTTAAAATATGTATTTTTTTTATATATATACAAAGGTAAATACACACTTTTTCCAGTTTATTTACTATTAAACCAAAAGCTGATGGAGGGAAATATTATGTGGAAATTGTTCTGTCGATCAATCCCATTGTATTTATAACACTTAGCTCTATCAACCTACTGTATCTGACAGCATGAATTATTCAAGCAATATCACACAAGAGAATGATGTAACCGCAGGCATGAGGGCACAAGCCCTAGTACGGAAGATATCACAGCTGTGCCGATATTCAATACAATAGCACAACCCCAAATGTGATATTGATTATATAAAACCTTTCCACAAACACCAGTTATTATTAGCATATTATGATTTGTTTGTTTGTTGAAACAGTGATTTTCAACGGCAACATATATCCTTCCGCGACTGACGGAACTAACCATGACCGATGGAGCTGGAAACTGACAGTTAATGACTGATTAACAGGAGTGCATTTCTACTTTTAAATTCCTACTTGTACTATGTACTATTTTATTTGTACTCTATTTTATCACAGAGGTGTTGGACAGTCCTGAGAAAACGTACAAGATTTACTTTATATTTTCCACATATTCAGCTTTAGAATATTAGAATAAAGTGCACTGTGTAGTGTGTAGTGCCCTTGATCAGGGGTTAGAGAGGGATTTGGGAATCAGCCTTGTGTTAGAAGCTAGTTGGCTTTGTAGCTTGTGTTAGCTGTGAAAAAATAAACCAGATGTGTTTTCTTGCTGAAAGTGCTTCCCATTGTGTATTTATTTATTTATTTATTTATTTATTTATTTATTTATTTGATTGTGCGTTTTGGCAGGCAGCCGCTCTCCCCTCTGTCCAGTACTGCAGACTGTACTTATCTCATGCATATAGTTAAATGTCATGATAGTTTTATGCTCTATATCATATTGTTCAATGGGATTACTTAGTCAGAACTAACTGTTGTTGAATCCCTCCAAACTCATGCATTTATTTGTTTTTGGTTTCTTGTGTCTCTTCATGTGATTAAAATGTTTCGAGACTTTAAAACCCTGCTATATAGAGGCTGTGAGTAAGCCTGGCTAAGACTGCTGAGAGTTAGTCACAGCTTTCAAAATGTTGTTAACAAGCACACAACTAAAATAATAAGGAGAAAGATTATATGGAATCATGTAGAAATTGCTTTGGGTTTCTTGCAGTGCAAAATATATAGTATATACTTTTTACCATGCAGAAACACTTGGAAAGTTCACTTAGTTACTTACCTCTTCCACCATCATCATACATCGACCTGGTATCAAAACAGTTATGACTTTTTGTTCTGGGCACCGCGTGTGGTTTCTATTGGAATTAGTGGAATGTATCTGTTTGCCAACTTTCTGGTCATGTCTCAATTCCAATGGCCTCATCATGTGACTGATTCCATGTGGACAGGTTGTACTAGGTGTATGTGTGTGTGTGTGTGTGTGCCAGCAAGTTGCAGAAGCTGAAGTGTTATAAAACTTCTGTATATTTAGAGAGACATTTTGTCATTTGAATACCGCCTCAAACTCCCAAAAAGCATTAGTATGAAAAACTGATCTTCTTTGGGAGAAGGGGGTTGATATGACAGTCATAATGTTTTACAGGATGATCAATATACTTTGTGTGTGTGTGTGTGTGTGTGTGTGTGTGTGTGTGTGTGTGTGTGTGTGTGTGTGTGTGTGTGTGTGGTGCAATAAGTGTATAAGGACCTAAAAAAAAAAGATCATAAAGAGATCTGCCCACTCCCCTATTGTGTCATTAATCTGCGCCCACACGCCTGCTGAGCTGTCATACAAAGGAACAAATATTTATATAGAGAGAATGAGAAGAAAGACAAAATGCTGCCTCTACAACAGGGGTTTTCCAACGTTTACCAAACTGGAACCCCTCTCAGAAAAAAAGGTTATAGACACACTTGATTGTTTATGCACATATTAAATTTGTGTGTTTAATTTAACTTTTTTAAATGGTAGATCAGGGATGTCAAACATATTCGCTACAGGCTTAGAGTGACGCAGTAGAGGTTTTAATCTCTCTCACTGTTAAATATGAAATATGTGTGTAGTTAAAGCTCAAAGCATTTTAGCCATTATTTGTTTTGCATGTATAGAGCTCAGGATTGTGCAGTATAGAGTGACATATTTTTTTTCCAGCATAAAATAGGCATAAAATAGGCACTATTAATCTTAGTTCATTTTAATCAACTACCCAAACATGACTAAGCAAAAAATTTAAATGGGTCACATGGTCATTAAACTCCTAATGAAAAAATATGCTAATGTGGAACTATTTCATATGCAATATAATCACAACTAAGTAGATTGAAAATATTATCCCAGTTAAATTCTTTTTAGTTCAGGTAGTAACCCTGCAAAATGTGTGAAAGATTCATCTTTATCTGTACCAAGGGGCAACCTCTGGTTCAGAAGTGCCAAAATGTGCAGTTCCTCAAATGACCACTAGGTCACTGGCTCAAAAAGCAAGTCAATCTCCATAGAACTGATGTTAAAATACTTTACAACAGAAATATGCACATTTATAGTCTGGTGCAAAAAAATGCAAGATATTCGTTCCTATTAAAGTATGCATGATTAGGGGATTTGAATTATCACTTTAGCAAAGCAGTTAGCTGGAATCGTTGTAGTTTAACTTACTACTGGAAATGTAGAAGTTGACACGGGACGAAGCGTACAGTATGACGGAGTTCAATCAATTGCAAAGTAATGTTAGCATATAAATTTAGATTAGCCATCCTACCATTTTAGCTAAGCTAAAGCTAAGCTGGCATGTGGAAACTTAGATGCTCCACCCATGTGCCCATTTATGGATTAACCGTGAGTTTAGTTGGAGTTCCTGCTCTTAGCTCCTGCTAAGATAGCAACAACCAGAGCTCCCATAGTTGAGCTTCAAAACCGGCCTTCAGAAAACCTATTGGTGATGTCATAGAGAGTTTGTGGTGTTCTTATACTGTGTTCATGGTCTACTAAATATATTTACAATATATTGGTTTGTCAACTTCAGCTTAAAACTGAGTTTTGAAGTATAATCTGTCTCATTGCATTGTTAAAGATTTTTTTCCTTCCCTGTTCAAAAATTATTTAAAAAATCACTTAATTGTAAGTAATTATTAGCTTTATATTAGGATATGTGCAATTTCCAAAAGAAACGTATGAAGAATTCGAATAGAAACTCATTTAAATCACGAGTCAGTAAGTAAGTCTTGGAACAATAATTAAAT
>JAOVVA010000034.1:6327107-6340628 GCA_028565275.1 Leiocassis micropogon
TAATATAATATAAATACATCTTGTTACAGTTAATTGAAGCATCCACCATCAAACCAACTATGAATGAAACAACTGCTACAGAAACAACAATGTGTTAGAAAAACCACATATAAATAAATCAAAAATTCACCTGTTCTGTGGTATAAATGTGGAATAAAACCCAAATTCAGATCAACCTGAAATTACAAAACTTATGATTTTCGACTGTATTTTACAGTAAACTGTGTCAGCTCTTGAGTGACTCTTCACTCGTACGTTGTCATAGAATCCTTTTGCCTACTTCCCGCCTTCACATTTTTTCTCTAGCTCTTTGTTCACATTTCCTGATCTTAGCAGTATGAAATTCTATCTGGATGAAAATCTACAGTACCTTGACTTATTATCAAGTTATGGATTTATTAAAGATATAAAGATTTAATATGATTTAGCCAAAAATCATTTGAATCAGATCAGTGTTGCTTAAATTGTTTGTTTTAACATATCAGTTGTAAGATCAATACTGTATTCTCCATGAACATTCCCATAGGGGGAACATGTTTCCACTCCTCAGCCTTGACCTGCTAATCTTGTGTGTGTGTCCTCTGACCAGCTGTTGTGTTCTCTTAGTTGTATTATTATTATTTTCCCCAGCATTCTTCCTGACATATGACATCAAGAGCACTCATGATATTTAATTTACTCTTCATCAGTAACACCTATATCCTGGTCAGGGTCACAGTGCTGGTTGGTGTAAGACGGAAACACACTCCTTCTGGGACACCAGTCCATCACAGGGCAACATGCATGCATAAAGTCATTAAGCTTCAAGCAATTGATGTCTAATCTTTTACAAGAATATGTGGGTAAACAATCAAGTTCTTAATTTTACACACTTCACATGCTAGTGTGTCCCTTGTCCTTGTCAGTTTTAGTAAGGAAGGCATGGCTTCTATAACAGTCATTTTTAGAAAAGGGGTTTGGCCTCTGTCCCTGTCACTCTCAGTAAAAGAGGATTGGCCTCTCCCTGTCAGTGTCACTTAAGGAGCCAAGGCTTCTGTAACTTTAATTTCCAGAAAAAAAAAGCAGTGGGCTCTGTCCATGACAGTCTAAGGATGCTTTCTCACAATCTACGATTGACTTGTACCGTGCCCAGGAACGTTTTCTCCGTCCATCCCACTCCCCCAATAGGCAGTATTTATTTTGTTTCTTTTTCTCTGTTCTCAGGTATGCTTCTGTGACGCAGTGCCTGCAGGTGGCAGTATGCACCTAGTTGGTTTGAAAGCCTTCATTAAACAAAATGAAAAGAAGATAATAAGATTTAAATAATAAGAAGTAAATTTTCGAACTATGCCTGATATTTCAAAAATGTCAAGGTTAACCATCTCAAATGCCTTCCTACTTTATCAGCTATGGCTGTGTAGATAAGGATAAAACTGTCAGTCCCAGTGAGAGAATGGTGGCCTGTGTCCCTATCAACCCTACTGTGGGAGGGTAGGCCTGTGTCCTTAACAGTCCCTGTGAGAGAGGGGTGGCCTGTGTCCCTGTCAGCCCCACTGAGAGGGGGATGGCCTGTGTCCTTGACAGTCCCTGTGAGAGAGGGGTGGCCTGTGTCCCTGTCAGCCCCACTGAGGGAGGGGTGGCATGTGTCCCTGTCAGCCAAGCCCTGCGTCCCTGTCAGTCCCAATTAAGGAAGGGGTGGCCTGTGTCCTTGGCAGTCCCTGTGAGAGAGGGGTGGCCTCGATCCCTGTCAGCCCCACTGAGGGAGGAGTGGCCTGTGTCCCTGTCAGCCAAGCCCAGTGTCCCTGTCAGTCCCAATTAAGGAAGGGGGGGCCTGTGTCCTTGGCAGTCCCTGTGAGAGAGGGGTGGCCTCGATCCCTGTCAGTCCCACTGAGTGAGGGGTGGCCGGTGTCCCTGTCAGTCCCAGTGAGAGAGGGGTGGCCTATGATCTTGACAATCCAAGTGACGATGAAGTGGCCTCTGTCCCTGTCAGTCCGAGTAAGGGAGGGGTGGCCTGTGATCTTGACAGACCCAGTGAGGGAGGGGTGGCCTCTGTGACTGTTACTCCAAGTGAGAGAGGGGTGGCCTCTGTCCCTGTCAGTTCCAGTGAGGAAGATGTGGCCTCCATCCCAGTCAGTTCCAGTGAGGGGGGGTCGCCTCTGTCCCTGTTAGTCCTATCAGTAATTGGTAAAGGTGTGGGCCCTTTGTCTCTGTCTGTCTCTGATAAAGAGACATGCTTTCTGTCCTTGATTGGCTCAGTTAAGGGGCAGGACCTCTGTCCCTGTCAATCTCAGGTAAGAGTATGTGCCTTCTGTTTCTGTCAAGGGTGATAACGGTAATCATATACATAACTGAATGACACCACATTCACGTGTTGAGTGCACTGAGCTGTCTATCATAGAGTCTTAACGGTTATGGTTTAGTAAAGTAAAAACCTTCCTCCACCACCTTGCCAGTCTAAGTCCTGAAGGCAAAAAAGATATGTAGCATTTTTTTTCCAAAACCTTTGTAAATACCGTTTTGGTTTTTGCTGTGTTCTGAGAAAACTTCTGTAATAGCATTATGTAGCTATAACTCAATAGGTTTCACACAGCCACTGCTGCCTGTGGTGTTTGCTTTCTTGCTGCCTGATATGTTTGTCGTTCTATTGTTGTATTTCTAAATAACCGTTTTCTATTTCCATGTCAACACCCGAAATTTAGTGCAAGACATCAGAAAGCATAGTAACATTCTGAGGTCATGGTGTACAGAATGATGCAGTAAAGTGATAAAAGGTGTTCGTTAAATTCCCAAAAGGTCAGAGATTTACGTTGCTGGTTTTAAGACACACTCATAAGACACACTCAGTTTTTATTTGTTTTTTTCCCTGAAATGTGTATGCAAGTGCTCGTGCTCATCTGAGGTGTAAATTAACAGAAGTGTGCATTCACCCACTCCAAAGAAAGTAGGAATTAATAATGTTCCTTCATAGTGTAGTTACCTAAAAGCCCAGGCTCCCATTAAAAGCTTCCGCTTATCTGGAGCCTCTTAGAAGCTGAGAGTGATCCATTCTATCCTCAATTTATATTCTAAGTTCAGATAAATTAAAATAACAATAAGGCACATGCGATTCAGAGTAACTCATGCTATCATTTCTAGAGCCAGATAATATTGGTTGTCTGAACACCTCACCCGGGTTGCCAAATTATGAAACCATTCTAAATGAGCTTATTTTCTTTCCTCCTAATACCAAGCGCAATAAATATGTACCTCCTGTTTATCCAAAGTGCCAACAATCCCATCTGTATAAACAGTTCATTAGCAATATGAATTTGGAGGATTCACATGTTAAATTACTGTTATACACTGTTATATGTTATGGGTTTTTTTTTTATGCAACCTGTTAAAACTACTTCCAAAGGTGAAAGTGCCCTATAAAGTATGGCGAGTCCTACTTTTTCTGTCTTTCTCTTTCCAGGAATAGAGCAATCAATCTGTCCTACTTTCATTGAAAGGTGTATTAAAGGATGACTGGGACAAATTTTGATGGCCATGATTTACTCACTCACTCACTCATTGTCTATACCACTGTATCCAGTATACAGACTTAGGGCATGAGCAGAGAACACCTAATCTGCATGTCTGAAACTGTAGCACCTGAAGGAAACTCACCAAGCATGAAGAGACCATGCACACAGACCCAAGGCGGGAACTACTAAACCATTGTGCTGCCGGTCAGAATTTATTCTAAATCTATTTAAATTATATATATAAACACCTGGAGTGCTACATATTTAATAAAATTGAGGAAAAGATTTTGTTTATTTTATTATTATTGTTATTATTATTCCATCCATCCATCTAGGATTCTCTGTAGTCCAATAGGAACAACTAGAGGCCAATGGTGATTATTATTGTATTTATTCCCATATTACGACCGTGGTAGGACCTCCGGTCAACATTCACATACTTATTCATACACTACAGGCAATTTGGGAATCCTAATAAGACTAATCTGCATGTCTTTGGACTGTAGGAGGAAACCTGAGCACCCCGGATAAACCACAGGGCTTACCACTAAGCCACCGTACCGCTTATTATTCACATAATTATAATACTTAAATGAGATCAAACTGATGCCATCAAGCACATAGAAATAGAAATGTGATTTTTTTTTTTTGCAGGTTAACGTGACTGCTTGTTAAATGTAGAATATAATATACAAATCCCCTTCAAAAGAGGAGACTTGATCATGGTTAAAATATGGTGCTAAAAATGTCTCACCTAAAAAAAAAGTGAATTTTCAGATAGGATCTTATAGCACTATTTTTTTATGATACAGCAGTTAATGCATCTTATCTCCTGATCCATTTATATTTTTCTCAGATAAAACGAAACACATTTACTAAATACAATTTTTGAATTCAAAACATTCAATAATCTTAATTGTCATTCAGATGAAACTTGGCCGAATTAGATTTCACATGAAAACATATAAACCTGAAAGAGTGTATTATTCTAAAATGCAAAATTGTGAAGATATTGCAAGAATTTGACATGGTTATGGACACTACAGATTTTTTTGCTTTTTTTAAGCTTTTACCAAAAAAAACAAAAAAACAATGTAAGCTACTATTTTTACAGAACATATGCTTCTAAAAGCTTACACCAAATTTTAGTATCAATATTCATAAAGAAATATGAATAATTTGCATTTCAAATGATTACTGTTTGAAGCAAGACAGTATAGCGCTGAAAAATGGGCATTTTTGTAGGCACAGATAAATTCAACTCTCCAAAACATGAATTTTTTAAGGAAAGCAAGATTGGTCACTTTCATGTTGCATAAACTTTAGAAGCAGCCTCATTGGCCACATACAATTTCTGTATTATATGAATAACATAATAATAATAATAATAATTATTATTATTATTATTATTATTATTATTATAGTAATAATAATAATAAAATCAGCACCGATACAACACAGTTAAACCAAAAGAAATTAAGGTTTCATGGGATTGGGCATAAAACGTGTTGCTCTGGTGGTAAATATGACATCCTTTAGTTGCATCTTTTCGTTCTGGAAATGTGACCGATATCAAGGCTTGATTGATGCGTGCAATCTGGCAACCCTGTGTTAGCGCTCAGAGGCGCGCTGGAGATGGAACAGAGAGAGAGAGAGCTAAGGAGAGAGAGAGAGAGCTGAGGAGAGAGAGAGAGAGAGAGAGAGCTGAGGAGAGAACAGAGAGAGAGAGAGAGAGAGCTGAGTAGAGAACATAGAGAGAGAGAGAGAGAGAGAGCTGAGGAGAGGACAGGAGCGATGACTTTGTACAAGAAGGCTTCGTAATACAAGACTTCAGCGTTTCTGGTTTCCTCGAGCTGGGATTTTAACCGTTTGAAACTTTCTGGTATGTTCGCTGTAATGAGTGTGTGTGCGCGCGCGCGTGCGTTGTTTTCAAATGGAACCACTGCGCGCGGGTAACGCGGGAAAACTCTACAGATTGATGCATTCTATGATGCGGAAAGAGGATAACGGATTAACACTACTGTAACACGGATCCGCGCGGAGAGGGATGGAGGCACCGGGTGGCACGGACGCGCCTGCGGTCTCCTACCCGCCGTCGTCTGCAAACTCCTCGTGGGAGTCGGGAGCGCGCTACTCGCGGACGGCTGCAGTGGGTCTCGCGGCGCTCGTCGCCTTCCTCATCGTGTTCACGGTGGTAGGGAATGCGCTCGTGATGCTCGCGGTGTTAACGAGCCGCGCGCTGCGCGCGCCCCAGAATCTCTTCCTGGTGTCTCTGGCCGCCGCGGATATCCTGGTGGCGGCGCTAGTCATGCCCTTCTCGCTCGCCAACGAGTTGATGGGGTACTGGCACTTCGGCCGCGCTTGGTGCGGCGCCTACCTGGCGCTGGACGTGCTCTTCTGCACCGCCTCCATCGGGCACCTCTGCGCCATCAGCCTGGACCGATACTGGTCCGTCACGAGCGCCGTCCAGTACAACCTGAAGCGCACGCCCCGCCGCATCAAGGCGGCCATCCTGGTCGTGTGGCTCATCTCCGCCCTCATATCCTCGCCGCCGCTCTTCACCATGATGGACGACGGCTTGGCCGAGGGCGCGGGGCATCTCCCGCAGTGCCAGCTCAACGACGACACGTGGTACATTTTAGCCTCCAGTTCGGCATCCTTCTTCGTTCCGTGCGTCATCATGGTCCTCGTCTACATCCGCATTTACAGGGTGGCCAAGACGAGAACAAGGACCTGTTCGGAGAAGAAGCCCAGCCTGGACACGGAGAACGGCGTCAGCATCGCTACGTCAGTGGTGAGAATGAACGGAGAACGGGAGAACGGGCACTGCTCGGAGGCGACCTGCGTAACCGCCGAGCCGCGGCCTTCGATCCAGGCAGAACCAGACCCCACTTCGACTTTGGAGGCCAAAAGCTGGAAGGAAAAAGATACAACGCCAAGTAGAAGCCACTGCGAAGGTTCGAAACGTGGGTCGTCGCTGGCATCGCTGGCATCAGAGACCAGTAGACGGGCGTCCCGTGCCAGTAGCAAGACGCAGGATCTGTTCTCGTCTCGGAGGATGTCAAGCGGACGGAGGAAGAGCAGCGGCGGCGGCAGCAGCGTGAGGAGGAGGAGGGCATCGCAGGTGCGTGAAAAGCGCTTCACCTTCGTGCTGGCTGTGGTGATGGGTGTCTTTGTGCTCTGCTGGTTCCCTTTCTTCTTCAGCTACAGCCTGTACGGCGTGTGCCGCCAGGCGTGCCACATCCCCGACCTCCTCTTTAAGTTCTTCTTCTGGATCGGTTACTGCAACAGCTCGCTTAACCCAGTCATCTACACCATCTTCAACCAGGACTTCAGACGGGCTTTCCATAAGATCCTTTGTTCACCCTGGAAGAAATCCTTCTAGAACTTTAAATGGACATTTTTTTTTTCCTGGATTCTGGATGTCCTGTAATTCTTTCTCGTTGTTAAATTAGAAAGGAAGAGCTGGAATCAGAAGTCGGTTAGGAAACGAACCAACAGCATAAGATTATAAGGATTGATTTTCTCTTCTCTGGTTGTTGGAGAACGAATTAAAGGTGAGCTGTGAGCTTCTGGCGAAGAAGACGTAAAGTAGCAGCCGAAAAAACAAGAGTGTGTCTGTACTGGTAGATGAAAAATTTTCCAGATGTATTTATTTTTTATGCAAGCTGTGAAGATCCTGTATTAAATAAAACAAAATGTATAAACATTTTATGTGGCTCTGTATTGTAAAGGAACATTATTACCGCTTATAAAGAAGAAAAAACACAGCTTCGCTTAGAATCTCTCTCTTTTTCTCTCTCTGTGGTTTGACATTTGCTTAGTCATGTGTCATGTGTTACTCATTACCTCAAAACTCCAGAGTGTATAAAAGAAAAAGTAAATTGTCACTGTACGGATCTTCATGGTCTGAGATAATTATGCAAAAATGACTTTAATGATCAAATGTTCACCTTTTTTCCACAAACTTGAATCAGGATATTTGTAAATGTCATCCTCTCAGGTTGAAAGGCTAGAGGCAGTGGGTATTTGCAGATGATTAATAATTTCCAACGTGGTATTAAAATCTAGAGGTGGTGATCAAAAGCACAGATATTGGTCCAGGCCGGACCATAATGTCTAAAACAAATCTCATGGCTCCATGCAAGCTTTGACTGGCTGCATAAAGCAGATAAATTGACTTCTTGAAAATCTGTTCAGGACTGTTTATCTTTTGATTCTTATGGGAGGGATTTATTTATGGTTGTACTATCATCCAGTATCATCCAAATGAGGATTGGTTTCTTTTCGGGTCTGGTTTCTTTAAAGGTTTCTTCCTCACGTCAGCTCAGGGAGATTTTCCTTACCACTTCCACCTCATAAGGGACAAACTGACAAAGGTCCAAATAAATCCATTTGTTTATTTCCTCTTTAATTTTTTTTCCTTAACCATTGTTCAGCGTGTTATACAAATAAATTGAATTGAATGGAAAGATGGAATACAGGATATAAGAATAAGAGAGAACAAATTTCTACAAAACAGCAAGCTCCATCTTTGTTTAATGGGGTTTTAGCCATGTGCCAGCTCATGGGTTAAAGCACTGGACTAGTGATCAGAAGGTCCCAGATTCAAACCCCAGCACCACCAAGTTGCCATTGTTGGGCCCTTGAGCAAGACCCGTACCCCTCAACTGCTCAGATGTATAAAGAGATAAAAATTTAAGTCGCTCTGGATACGGGCATCCACCAAATGCCATAATCTAATGTAAGAGATTATGAAATAATTAATGATTAAAATAATTAATGAAATTTTACATTTTTAATAAAAATTAATTAATTGTGAAAATAATGAAATAATATGTTAACAAGGCTGTAGAAAGTTGAACAGGTTATTGCCTGGTAGGTCTGTGATACTGTGGCCAGAAAACTTTTTTACTGTACAGTTCACACTCTCGTTGACAAAGAGTTTATCATATATTTAAAGCCTTTCAATGGAGTAATGCACTAGATTAAGATTTGATGTTTTCATTCACCAATTTACTGGATATAAAAAAACTGATCAACCAAAACTTAAACGTTTTGTATTTTTAATGTGCTCTTGAGGAATGGTTCTCTAGGTTTCCTGAGATGTTGTTTTTGCCTCTCATTGTCAGTTTCTAGTCCCTGTACCTGACCAGTTTCAGAGGGGTGACCTGTGAAGCATTCATGCATGAAAAACATCTAAATTAAGGCATGGACCAGAAACAGGTGCAGATGATAACTAGTAAAGTAAATGATTATTATTCTGGTGATGCTGAATGCTGAGTCGTTGGAACAGACGAGAGGGGAAATGAGGTTGCTGCTGAGGTTGTTACATAAACAAACAAATGTATCTTTAGGCACTTTGCAACCTGTTTTATTATTATTATTATTATTTTTATTATTATCATTATTTTATTAATTTATTTTTTAATCTAGATTGTTTAGATGAATATGATGAAATCAGGAGTGGCTCAAGACTTTTGCTTAGTACTGTATGTCATATTTTTATACTTTTTATATGCAACAAATGTTTAATGCAATTAATGGAGTAAATACTAACTAAATTAGTATCGTTACTTTAAGTTATTATGGTACTTTGGTTACAACGATCCCAGTTTACTAGATCTACTGAATAGTATCAGGTGTTATTGCACTAGTAAGTACTTAATAGTAGAATTTAGTTTAATCTCATCCAGCTGCTAAAACCCCATGTGAATGATGTAATGATAAATATTCTCTCATGGACCATTTTCTCTCAGTGCTCTGTTTTCCTCCTACCTCAGAAAGCTAAACAAGTAGGGGGTTGTAAAGGAAAATGAATACCTCTATTACAGAGAACAATTCTAAATATCAAGCATCCTGTAGAGTTTTTCTTTAACATACGTTAATGTTCACCTGCTGCTAAGGGGCTTGATGAGCCTGATATTGAGAGTTACGTTAGGTGAAACTGATATGCAAGCGATAGATTGCAATTATTATGAATTCAGGGGCCTTTATGCCGAACACAAAGACTACACCCAAAGACAAATTGGACAGTTGAACTGCTGATGAATAGAAGTACTTGATACTCAAATTACACATTTTTATATTCAGGGAATAAATTAGTATAATTTTTATCAAATTGCTAAAGGTTTTCAATTTTATTAATTATTAATTTATGAGATCATTCACTTATCGTCTAAACCACTTTGACTTGTATTCAGGGTCGCGGGGGGCCTGGAGCCTATCCCAGGAGACTTAGGGCACGAGGCGGGGTACACCCTGGATGGGGTGCCAATCCATCAAAGGGCACACACACACACACACACACTCATGCACACAAAACAGGCAATTTGGGAATGGCAATTAATCGAACATGCATGTTTTGGGCGTAAACCTGGAGGAAACCCACCATGCACGGAGAGAACATGCAAACTCCATGCACACAGACCAGAGGTGGTAATCGAACCTTTGACCTTGGAGGTGCAAGGCCACATTGCTAACAAATACTCTACATTTTAATATGTTTAAAGGTATCCAATGTTGCCATCAACACTGATATAATGAAAAAGTTACTTTATATATACAGTATAATTTCTGCATTACAGGGAAAGTTCATCTTTTTTCACATTTTATCGAGACATTTAATATCAATGAATTTTCTTTTAAGACTGAAGGTCAACAATGTATTTTTATTGTAATGCAATTGATTAAGACTCTCGGCTCATTAAAACCCTAATATACTCTGCCCCAATCTTGACAAAGCCGGCCCTTTTCATTTGCCATAGCATTTTTAACGTTCCCCCAGTCACTCAGGAGCCCTTGTAATCATCCTTATTTTTTCCCCCTTTACCACACCCCTGTATACAGGAGTTGGATATCTTACTGTATGATAGCAACATGAGGTGCATTGATGTACAGTAGGCGGGGGGGAAATGCTCCATCCAAAATGCAAACGTGTTCATTTTCTATTCATCTCCTTTGACAGACACTGCCTTGTGCAAATTATGGCTGCAAATGATCAAGCAGACATATTGATGTTTCAGGCAAATGTCAGTACTGCACAACTTATCAATGGCTAAATAAACCGAGATTATAAAGGCAATGAAAAAGAGAAATGATCACTGTGACAAGAAGATGGAGAAATACTATACTCGTAAGGCAATCACATGCTGGAAGCTGAGGATGCAGAGGTTAGAAAGGTTATTACATGGTAGGTTTGTGAAGCTGTGGCCAAAAATGGAGGATTTTCCACAATGAGAGATGTTCTACACAAAGTGTGTAACAAAAGTGTCAGTTATGCTGTTCAAGGCTTTTGTCTGCAGTAATAGGCTACGCTCACTTTACCAGCCATGGTATACTATTTATGATTTTTTTTCTTTTTGTTCGAATCAGATTTTCATGCCATGATCCTTCACATTCATGATTACAAATAACTTTTATCTGACTGTAATGTGGATGATGTGGTCATACCTATATGCCATATCTTACCATATTGCACACTGTGCACATTCTGTTTAACTTATACATTTAATTTATACTTTTTATGTTAAAAAAATACATGTTTTATGTATTTGCAATAAATTTTTTAATTGTAAATTTATACACTTACCCCAAATTTTGACCTTTTAAAACTTAAAATTTACATCTTTCTGTTTTCCCACTCTACCCTACCTTTATTTTTTTTAAGGTCATATAAGCATTTCACTGCCTATCATACCGTGTACGGTCGTGTATGTGACATAATAATACAAAAGTAATTTGTATTTGAATTTGAATTTGGACGTGTAGGTCTGCTGTAACAGCACACAAGCCCACATCGATACGTCTTCGCTTGTGCCAAGTGGGTTAAAACACATCATATTTGTGTGACCACTTACTCTTTTCAAACAATGGATCCGATTTTAGCAAAAATATTCATGTGATTTTGCTCTGGAGGATGTCAAAGCAGTGAGTCGGCTGGATTTATTGACAGAAGAAAGGTAGGCACCTTGCTTTGGCTGTTTTAGCGGCTATTGCTAGCATTGCTATGAAGTCCCTATGCTAATAGTGCTCTACACATGTGCAGAGGCAAAAAGTCTCATGAATTCCAAACTGCCCATTCTCATTCAAGTCACATGACCAAATATCAGATATATAGCCAACCTAGGACCATGTTTAAAAATTGTGGTTTTGCTCTGGAGGACCAAAAGAAGCAAGAAAGCCAGACACCTTTCTTTCGCTGTTTTAGCGGCTATTGCTAGCATTGCTATGAAATCCCTATATAAATGGTGCTCTACACTCTACACTTTTGCTGAGACAAAGGTCTCATAAATTTCGATCTCATTCAAGTCACACGGCCAAGTATCAGATATAGGCTATAACCACTGTAGGACCATGTTTAAAAATTCCAATCTAAAAATCATCAGGTCTGCGCATTCAGACAGTTTAGAACTGAGTCACTTCAGGCTGATAATGTAAACATAGATTCAATTTAGATTTGTTTCTCCACTGCTATCAAGACAAACATCAACGATGCACTGGATCTGAAAAAAACAATGTCAAATTGTTTAAACTGTTAAAATTCACACAGCAAATTAATTTAATGCAACGAGTCAAGGAAATGTAGTCCTCACATGTTATGAGTTAGCACTGATCCCTCAGGCAGGAACACAGTCATTATAAGGAACATGCTTGGTTGTATCAGCTGAGGTATGTGTTTACACTGTGTACAATATGGATTTTGCAATGGAATCATGTCCAATTTGCAGAGGAGCCGGGAGGGCATAAAAAAACTATTAAAATATTGATTCTTTTCTGGTGAATAAACTCACACAGAGAAACTTAACAAACAGCAAAATGAACGACGATAAACGCCTTTGTGATTGCCTTGATAACAGTAGGAATTTGTCCATAAAACAGCGTGGAACTCAATTATATCATTATCATTTCATTTTCGGTTTTATACAATCGCACCAGAATTCAATCCACCGGGGAAGGACTGCTACACGTTACCCTCTCCTCAACACTCACAAATAGCCTGAATGCGTATAGTTTGGCTCTAGGCAGCAGATTTTTTTTTTTGAGGCAGCTGACAATTGTAACAGAAAACTGAGAAATTTCTGGGCTGATTTAAATTGTTCGACTTAACTCTGAACACCATGCTGGTTAGTATGGATACTTGAAAGCCAATGATAAAATATGCAGCAAGTCAGGAATTCGAAACCCACCCTGAGCCTGAAACGTCTTATTAAATGTTCTCTCTCAAGGTCTCTCGTTCGGGTGAAATAAGACTGAAGACAGAATAAAGACAAACAACAACAACAGCTGCAGCCTGTAGCACCTTTAATCCGTTTTGTATCGCCATCTCTTGGAAATAGGAAAAGCGTGTGCTGTTTGTATTAGGCTGCTGCGTTCGATTTGTCTCAGCGCTTTGCCGTAAGCAAGTTATGAATTGATTAATGCGTGATCCATAGTCATTATTGTGTTTATGTTGCCATAAAAATCTACAAAAAGCTGTGTGACAAGAGTGTAATGCCCCAGTAGGTTTTTTTTTCTCTCTGAAGTGTGTAGAAGGATGAATATCTCTCTGCCCCATTTATCAGAGATTTCAGGCCAGTGAATCCTTTAGAAAAGGGGGAATAAACTTTCTTTTCTACCTTTAAAGTTTGGGAAATGTGGCAAAAAAAAAACAGCTTTATATATTAATTATGAACTGTATACTTACAGGGGTGGCTCGGTGGTTATGGTGTTGTAGTGCGGACCAGGAGCTCCCCGGTTTGCCACCTGGTTGCCTTTGCTGAACCCTTGAGCAAGGTCTCCCCGTAAATACCTGCCACAGAAACGACGAATGTTTAGTGGCAGGCGGCATGTAGATGGAACCATCCATTCATCCATTCATACTTAGAACATAGGGTAACTCTGCTTAAAGAATTTGTTTGGTGTTACATTCGTATACTATTTATTTTATCATATATGTATGAATACATTATTCAATTCAATTTTATTCAATTCAATTTTATTTGTATAGCGCTTTTAACAATTGTCATTGTCGCAAAGCAGCTTTACACAATCAAAA
>JAOVVA010000034.1:6340728-6352514 GCA_028565275.1 Leiocassis micropogon
TTTGTATAGCGCTTTTAACAATTGTCATTGTCGCGAAGCAGCTTTACACAATCAAAAGAATTATTTAAGTTTGTATGTAATGTGAATGTGTAGGAATCAAAATGATCAGATTGTCCCTGGTTATTATGATAGCATTGAAAGTGTATCTGTTTCTGCATTTGTTTAGTAATCTACATTCACCGGCCATTCCTACACCTTGTTGTACTCACTTTTGCCTTCAAAATGGCTCTAATTCTTCTCGGCATAGATTCACCAAGGTGATGGAAACGTTCCTTAGAAATTTTGGTCCATATTGACACAAAAGCATCACACAGTTGCTGCATATTTGTCAGCTGCATATCCATGATGTGAGGCTCCCGTTCCACCACAAACCCAAAGGTGCTCTATTGGATTGGGATCCCTAAACCCTAGAGATGGTCATGTGTTAAAATCCCAGTAGACAGGCAGTTTTGGAAATAATCAGACCAGCCTGTTTGGCACAAACAGCCATGGTACGTTCTATGTCATTTAAATCGCCTTTCTTCCCAATTCTGATGCTCAGTTTGAATTCCTTGACCATGATTGTCTTCTTCTTGGCCATGTAATTGACTGATTAGATATTTGTGCTAACAAGTAACAGGACAGGGGTACCTAATGAAGTGGCTGGTGAGTCTAAATATCTGAATCTTTATCTCTATTCACATTTATATCCAAAGGGTCATGGCCTTATCGGGAAAAAAAGTTCTCTCTCTTTTTTTTATTTTTAGGTTTAAAATATAAGGTCTTATATTCGACTATTTCTTTTTAAGTTAGCGCTGATCTCTTACCTCAAACCCCTATTTCTTTATTTCTCCTCCAAACACTTTCAGTGTCTATCTAAATGTGCTACTACCATTCCCAACCAGAGAACATAAGCAACAAGCCAAAGGCGGAGCTCTTCTTATGTGAGGTCACAATAGGGGTCAATCTGATTAGCTTGTTTAAAAATGGCTTCCATTTTTATCTAACACAACAATAGAAGAAGGACAAGAAGCAGGGAAGTTTTGTATGTTTGTGTGTGTGTGTGTGTGTGCATACGTGCTGAAGACACTGAAGAGATGGCACAAGGTGCTTGGGCCCGCTTACAACTACTGTATATTTTATTAATTGTTATTGTTTACTTAACCAACACAAGTCGTTCAATTGTGTTGCATTAATCTGGTGACTGACATTGTAAACAATTATTACTAAAACACTTATGAAGCAGAGTAAAACATATTGTACTCTATATTAGCACTCTTGGAATGCCTCTTGTCCAATCAGATTACTTGGTCAGAATTAACTGTTGTATAATTGTAACCCATTAACATAGACTTGAGGAGGACTGAACTCATTGTCAGTTCGAGATCTTGTGTTTTGTGACATGGTACCACACTTTATAAGATGAATAAACCGTGACTAAAAAGGGACGCACATTGTCAGCAAGAATTCTCAAAAGAATCTACTAAATCTTATTTAAGGGGTTTAGTTTGTGTCAAGCACCCTTTTGCTTTGTTCCCCACTCCTACCTGGAATTAGTTCCTGTTGAATTGAAATTCGTTCATTACGCACCCACAGAAGTCCTTCTTGTTATTTGCTTGTGTAAATGTAGGCTTAACATTGACTCTACATTAGCGAGTTTGTGTGAAATTACGGAAGACCTTGGTGCACCATGAAACACAAAGTTTTGCGTTAGACTTCCATGACTATATTAGTTTACTAGACAGTGCAAAACTAAGAAGCAACATATGATGCAAGCATATGTCTTAATTTACATTTGAGATAAAATAAAGACTTGTGTAAATGTGAATTATTGACCATTTTTATTTTAAGTGGATTTAAACGCATGAAAACCCAGAAAAGCGGAACAAGCTAATTATTCTACAGGTCGTTTCCACTAAGTGTTTAAGCGTTTGACTACATCTTGCTCTTGTCCTTGTCTTAAATAAAAGTATATACAGTAATCAATCATTCAATTCTCATGTCAGATAGTCCCTCTTATTTAGAAAGAACAAAAGATGAAGCCTCAGGCCTAGTTTACTGCCAGTGTTTCCGTGTCTGGAGACTTCAATTTATTACTGTGTGTGTGTGTGTGTGTGTGTGTGTGTTTGGCTCTCTACTTGGCCTTATAAAGCTCATCTGATCACAATCCACATATCAGTTCATGGCTTGGTTCTTCCATGTGCCACCTAAAAGACTTTAATCACTCCTACTTGAGTAGATGGTGCACTATTTTGCTATGTAAGCTGGCAGAGCAATTTGCCAGGTAAACACAAAATGAGTGCAAGGTTGGCAGCAACATGTTTAATTACACACCGTGAATTGTTCACTCTTTGCTCTGTGCCAACAGGCCAGCCACCTAGCTCTACTCATTCTTCAAAATGTCAGCCAGCCAGCAAGAGCTTGGACAGGCAATTGCTGAAAGAAGCAGACTCAATGTTTGTTTGCAGCCGGCATATATTACTCTACTCCTGATGTGTCTGAACTTTCCCTGCAAAAGGAAAAACCTTACAGACCGGAGACTTCAAATTTTAGACCGAGCAACATTTGTAACAACTGCATGCCAATATCGCGTCTGGACAAACAGATCCGAACGTACTCATCCATAGACTGCCGATGCTGCATAGCTGTGAATAATGCTGCGGCTGATCAGATGCCGTGCAGACAGGCAGCAGAATGTGTTACGATATGTACATTTGCTGGTATTTAAAGAAAGGCAAAACATGTACTGTTCATGCAAGTCAATTTTCTTGGCACTCAATTTGCATTGTTGAACTGTTTTGATAGCAAAATGAGATAACTCCATTTTTTGTAGTTCTGAGCGGGAAAAAATAAAATAAGGCAGGAAGCATTGCAAACTTTGAATTAAATTGTTTTGGTTACATAACTATGAATTTTGTGTGATTTTGTTTTTTTAAATGCTATAACTCCACCTCCCACAGATTTGTCACAATGGATGAATCAGACTTAAACTGTGTTGTATTTAAGTATGAAATTTTAGTACAAAATAGAGCAAACTCATCTTATGATTGTGATTCAGTAGTGAATCAAACAGAAAGTAATGGCAGCAAATTAGATCAAGGAAAAAAGTGTTGAGTTGTGTTGCACATAAAACCTTTTTAATTACAGGTAGTCCCCCGAGTGCGAGAAATGAGTCGGCCTCATCAGTTTCAGTGAATCAGTCCGGGAGCACGATGATAGAAAATGGTTGTCCTGTAAAGCTGCCCTGAAGGTGAATAATCTTAATTTCGGCAAATCTGGGTTCACAGTCCAATACAGTGGAAAACAGCTCCGAGGCAAAATGGCGTCCGAGATTCCCCTTGTGATTTAATGGCGCAGAGACCACACAACACTGTTACATTTAACGTGTGAGATTCATTTCCTTAGGCATGGTTATGGTTTTTGGCCACATGATGGCATGGTGTTCGAAAAGGGGACAGAGATTTAGTCAATTGTATTGGTATGCTTTTTGTTGTATTGTCGTGTCAAAGGCGTATAAGACTCACTTTTTCGGACTTAAGAACAAATCTGACTTACGACCGTGCTCCCGGTACGGAACACATTCTTAAGTCTGGGATTTCCTGTACAAAGATTGTTGAAGATCATGAAAAACCTTAGAAGCAATACAAAAACTTCAGTTCACAACATCATCATCCTTCTTTTCCAACAGTTTAATTTTACTTCGGGACAGGACGATCATCATGGTACAGGTATGCGTTGTTTAACCAACAGCTTCCCATACACAGTGTGTGCATCTCATGTGTCTTGTACGCAAAATGATTACTTATTAGTAAGTTCATCATGGTGCCAAAATCCAGTAAAAGCAATGCAAGTAAAAGCAGGAAAATAAGGGAAATAAAATACATATAAAATGGGATTTGAAACAGAAGGTTGCATTACAAGCTAACTTCACCACAGTGCTTACACTACAGTATCCCACACAGCTGTATTAAGTATATGACACGGTGTTCACACAACATCCTAATCGCTTAATATTTTATTTCACAGAACATACCGTGCAGGCGATGCGTTCTTGGCTCTAACATTCTCTGCAAAGTCGCTGAAGACATTTAACTCACTCACACCAGCAGCCATGTTGAATAGCTCATAGTTCAGCTATACTGATCACATGACAGAAAGTACCAATGCAATTGGTCGGTTAGGATGTGTCTGCTTTTGCTTAAAAATGAGACTGCAAAACTATCATTGTTCGCTTACAAATTTTTAAAATAAGGTTATATTACGGTTTTCAAAATTAAAAACAGCTTGTTATAGACAACATTGCGTCAGAGAATAATGATTTGGCAAGAGTCTGAAAATGCAGTTTATCCTGTTTTATGATTATTTTATTTCCTTTTCAAAGTCTAAGTAGCATCTGGACTACAGCATAAAATGAGATAACCAAGTCATAATGTGCGCAGGATGGAATCTATTTTATCATGCTTTTAATCTTGTGCACTCCCTGAGTAGCAGTTATATCTGTAATTATGAATGAGATTCGAATACCAGAGGGTGTGACTTGGTGTGTGACTAACCTGGAAAACTGCTTATTCTGCGCGATTAACTTTAACTGAAAATAACCTTGCTTAAAACTTTTTTTCTTTGCACCCATGGACTGATTTTTTTATTTGTATTTTTTTTTTAAGTTCATGTCTTATGACTTTTAAGTTGACTTTGTCTTGCGCTTGATGCTCCTGATCACAGCTGTCCTAGTTTAGTGTTCTGGTTAGTTGTATTATTTAAGGTCATGCTTTCTTCAGTTCCCAGGCCAACATCTGATCAGTTTCAGTTTCAATGTCTGGTTGTTTTCTGTTTTGGTGGTACTTGTTTTAGGTGGTACGGTGGCTTAGTGGTTGGCACTGTCATCTTGTCATCACCTCCAGGTATAATTTTCTCCTTCGGTTTACGTGCATGGGGTTTGCATGTTCTCACCGTGCTTGGTGGATTTCCTCCCAAGAAATGCAGATTAGCCCTGTGATACAGTGTGTTTGAGTTCAGTGTGTCAGGGCTCTTTCTTTATGGATCTCACTTGTGTATAGGGACTGTGTCATGCTGGAACATGTTTGAGTCCCACTGATTCTCAGAAATTCTAATACTAACATCATACAAAGGCATCCTATACAACCATATGCTACAGTTTTTGGAAGGTCCATATGTGAGGTGTAAGGGTCAGGTGTCCACAAACCTTAGGCCAAATAATTGTACTTAATTAAGGTAGTCTAATCATAATATCCCTTCAAGTCAGGATTTGTGGATGAATAAAGAGTAGCCCACAGTGCCATCTGCTGATCATACGAGAGAAGCACCATCACATGACAAACCAGTACATACAGTACTGTAGGTGTTTTGAACTAGGCTTGAAGCGAATTAATACTATATGAAGATTACTTATTACTTACACCAGTATTTTCAAGTTGATTAAAATACAGTCACAGAATCTCTTTATTTATCTTTCAGTAAATGAAGATTTTGCCATCTTTTCCATCATGTGTTATATACTGTACAATACTGTATATAATAAAAATGTGAGGAAATATGTGCTAATCATAATTATCAGATCAGCAAGCTGAGGACAATCGTGGCAAGATAAAAACTATCAACCCAGGTGTTTTTTCCATTAAAGGAAAGGGTCATTAAAGGAGTTCCTGGGAGGCCATCGTTTTAGACATGAAGCAGGCAATCCGATCATGATGGTATCCAAGCACATCTGAAACGCTGGGATAAGTGTAGCAGGGGATTATATGGAGAAATAAAGGTAGTTTTTACTCTCATAATTGTGTTCTGTTATTCTGCACAATCAGAAGTCCCGGTTTGACTTGAACAACCTCTCATATTTAACAGTTTGGGTATTAAAATGAGCCACATACTGTAATGGGAAAAACAAATGCAACAAAATCCTTAGGGGTTTATAAAAGAACTCAGAACAAAACAAGACATTTTCAAATGAACTTTGGTACAACTCACTCTCACTCCTCATCTATACCGCAGTATCCTGTATCTCAGAGTACTTAGGGCACGAGGCAGGGTACATCCTAGAATGGGTGTCAATCCGTTGTAGAGCACACACACATAATTCACACACCAAGGTAATTTGGGAACGCCAGTTAGCCTAATCTGCATGTCTTTGGACTGTGGGAGGAAACCACAGAACCCAGAGGAAACCCACCGAGCACGGGGAGAACATGCAAACTCCATGCACATGAACCTGAACCTTGGAGGTGCAAGGCAACAGTGTTAACCACTGGTACGACATTTAAAAAAAAAATGAAGTTCACTGGGATAAAGTCTCAGTAGGAGATTTAGTTGAATGTTGGAAAGTGTGTCCATGTTTATAAGACTAAAATGCCACTTCAGCTCACCCAAACCCACCAAAATGCTTTTATAGTAATTAAATATACAGTAATGGGCGAGACATCAAGTTCAACATAACCAAGTTATCTTGGAAATGTCTCCCATTCATGAGCATGAGAATGGACAGGGTCAAAATGTGTCCTGCAGCCAGCCACTAGAGGGGCGCAGAGACATCTGACTTCACGGGATTTACTAGTCATGTCAGTCTTTGCTTTCTTAAATGCTTTTCATCACATGGTATACTGTTGATAGATTTCGTTAAGCAATTGTCTTATATCTTGATGTTTTTGTATGTTTGTAGTCTGCATGAACTATGCACAAAGGTGAAAGATTTTTAATTATACAATCTGTATAAAGAAGAATGAATATCTGGCCATATACTGTAAGATGAGATTCTGGCAACAGCTATATAAAATGCAAAGAAAGAAAGGAAAAAAGGAAGGACTTGAGCTACTTAATAATACATAAGATAATTTCAAATGACAAGCAAAACTTGTCAAAGACTGGAAGGAGCTCTGAGGACTAAGTGGTCCTTTAAAAAAAAAAAAAACTGCTATAGCCAAACCTTTGGTCACTCGTGCCAATGCCAAACCACTGTTTTAATGGAGCCAGCAGTGAAAATCTTGGGGTGTGGACAATGTGAGACATCTATTGCTCTCTGATAAATCCACCTTCACTGACTTTCCCACATCCAGGAGTGTTACGGTGTGGAGAAGCCCCAAAGAAGCGTACCACCCAGACTGTTGCATGCCCACAGTGAAGCATGGAGGTGGAACAGTGAAGGTTTGGGCTGCAATATCATGGCATTCCCTAGGCCCAATACTTGTGATAGATGGGCGCGTCACTGCCAAAGACTACCAAACCATTCTGGGGGACCATGTCATCATATCAGGAGGATAATGCACCAATACACACAGCAAGACTGGTGACAGAGGGGTTTGATGAACATGAAAGTGAAGTTGAACATCTTCCATGGCCTGCACAGTCACCAGATCTAAATATTATTGAGCCACTTTGGTGTGTTTTGGAGGATTGAGTCAGGAAACGTTTTCCTCCACCATAGTGGAGTGACCTGGCCACTATTCTCAAAATCCCTCTGGCCACTGTTCAGGAATTGTATTTGTCTATCCCAAGATTAATTGATGCTTTATTGGCCGTAAAAGGAGGCCCTACACCATACTAATGATTAATTGTGGTCCAAAACCAGGCGTTTCAGTTTCATTGTCCAACCCCTGCATATCAGGCCAGTTACAAATGTTTTCCCCAGATGCCCTACATTCTCAAATACTGTACTATAGCCTACTTGATGGTTATTATTTCTTGAGACGTGTCATTTCCATCGATATTGCCCAGTATGCGCTTGAGTAAATCAATACTTTAAATATTATGTTTACTGTTCAATCACTTTCCATCTGGCATTAGTCAGAGCTGTTACTTGTTGTGAAATGATGAGAGATGTTAAAATATGCCTAACGCTCCTTCCTGATTATAGTAATTTCCTTTTATTTTCTGGATAGGGCCAAGAGCAGACAGACCTAGAGGGAACTATCCAGGTATGGTAGCAACTGGGAAAGATGTACACTACAACTTAACATCTGTTATTACTGACTTTAAACTGACAAATACTGGACTGCTGTTCCTGCAGTATACTCTAATGGCATTTTATGGGGCCTTACACAATGTCCAGGGTCCAACATGTGTAGACGCTCACTTTGAACTTTGAACAGCAGATCATCTTGACAATGTCTACATGCCACAATGCATTGATTTGCTGCTGTGTGATTGGCTGATTAGAGATTTGCATTAACAAGCAGTTGAACAGTACACACAAACACACACACACCGATCAGGAATAACACCGAGATGGTCGCCCTTTTGTCACCAAAACAGCAATGTGTTGTGACAGTGTGTTCTGTCACCTTCATATGGGGACCAGCATGAACTTTTTTACCAGTTTGAGCTACAGTCGTTCTGTAGCTAGCCAGCCTTCACTTGCCATGTGCATCAGTGAGCCTTGGCGACCCCTGACCCTGTCTCTAGTTGACTGGTTTTCCCTACTTGAATCACTTTTGGAATGTCCTGGAATTGAACTTGCTGCATGTCTAGGTGTACAGGAGTAGACCTATTAAATCACCTACTGTATCAAAATTTGGACCTTGTCACCAGAGCTACAGTCTTGTTACTGCATGCATCTGGAAGTGGGTGGAGTAGATTATGCAGCAAGTTTGTCCCTGAAGATGACGTGTTAGAAGCAGAAAAAATGGGCAAGTGTAAGGATTTGAGCAACTTTCAAATAGTCTTATAGGTTTTCATTAGTTAGCAAACTCTTCAGCCAGAGCCATCAGTTTTGTGCACAATGAAAACTAATACATCGTAAACACTGATCTGCATGCCTAATACTGAGTAGGTCGCCCTTTCTGCACCAAAAAAAAAAAAAACTGGCACCTTGCACCTCCATGGTTGGGGTTCAATTCCCGCCTTGTCCGTGGAGTTTGCATGTTTTCCATGTGCTTGGTGGGTTTCCTCCAGGTATTCCGGTTTCCTCCGACAGTCCAAAGACATGCAGATTAGGCAATCTGGCATGTGTGGATGACCATCGGGCGTCGAGCTGGCAACCCGAGCCTGTAAGTACAGTAACTGCCATAGAAACGACGGATATATCTCTAGAGTGGGAGGTGTTTGTTTATTACATGCAGAATTCATTTGATTATTTAAAGCATTTCAGCTGAATTACTCTTGGGAAAGAAAGTGTTAAGTGTTTTTTAATAAAGAGGATAAAACTCAGCCTTTATCTCAACAGATACTAAGGTGACATGGATACCTAACTGTTCACACAACACTCTTGTGCCAGGTGGCTGACAGAGTGTATAAGCAACAGTGTGAGGGGGAAAAAGCGTGTGCAATGTGATTTAGTTTGGACACGGAAGTTGAAAGAGAGGAGGGGTGATGCAGGGAAAGTGTGTGCCAGTTCATATTTGTCCGCTTTGAGAACAGGGACAGGATCCGAAGCTCTGCAGTGAATTGTGGAAATGCACCTAGAGACTGGTAGGTATTTCTTATATATTTATTCCTCTTACAACATTGTTTGTTGGACGGGGTGTAAAAAGAGTGATGTACTAGGGATAGGATGTACTGCATTGGTTTCTATAATAATAATAAAATTAATAATAATAATAATAATAATAATAATATTATATATATATATATAAAATGAATACTGATGATAACACCGATTGATTCTGTGCTTTACAGGGAACAAAAAAAACAATTACAAGTCACTGGTATTATCTTTTAAAGATTGTACAATACATTTGATGTTCTTCATGAGTGTATGGTTAATTGAGTTTTTATGTTTTCCCATATTTCTGATGGTTCGCTGTATAATCCCGCAAGTATTTTATTGGTGTTTTTCCCTATAAGTTTGTCCGTGTTGTGGAATGTGTAGTAGTCAGATGGTTTCTCAGTAGGTGCCTGCTAGGTGTTCACATCTTCGTGCGCATATGTCCTTGAATTTCTATGCCAAAGTATGATATCATCATCTTGCACCCTGTGTAGAGGTTTTTTATTCCTTTCACACTGTTTTGCCTTTTTTTTTCTTTTTTTTTTTGCACTGAGATTACCAGTTTACCAAGATTTTAAAAAACATGATCAACATAACTGGTTTCAAGTTTCTATCTGAGTATGAGTTACAGTAGGATTATGAAATGAAATGTGTGTATTAAATGTGTTTTCTCTTTCTTTCTCTTCTTGTTTCAGAATAAACCCCGTCCCACGCTTCACAGTTCCGCAGTTCCGCCATATGTCCTATTTCAAATCTGATTGATCTGCTTTTGTGATGCATGTTTGTCTGATATGCCTGATGGAATGCCTGTAAAACAGGAATGAAAGCACGATGGAGATTTACAGTGAATAATATATGGATAACAGTTAAAACGTAAAAATTGCTAGGTTTATCTGATGATTTGAGGCTCAAAGCATTCACGAATTTCCGACTGCTACTCCATTTTATAACAGTTTATAGTCACCATCAAAGAAAGAACGTCAAACTAAGGAGATGGATGGTCCAGCATTAGGCCACCTTCTTGTCTCTCTCTCTGGGATCTTCCTTCTGTATCCTCTGGTGGTTAAAACTCAGAATGACACAGAGCCTATTCTACTGGAAGGGAAGTGTTTGGTAGTTTGTGACTCCACTCCAACTGCAGAACCAGGAGTTAATGCACTGGGAATGTCAGTTCGCTCTGGTACAGGGCGCGTTGCCTTTTCTGCCATCCGCAGCACTAACCATGAACCATCAGAGATGAGCAACCAGACGATGACTATTTACTTTGATCAGGTCAGTATTTTAACTTCAGATCACTTATATTTCTAAAGGATTCATCAATTTTTGGTGTAGTAATGTTTACATAAGTCAAACTGAACAAAAAATCTATGCCCAGTTAATCTATATAAATAAAAGAAAGGTTTTGTCTGTACATTGGTCAGACCTCGCACATTTAATTAAATCATTTACTTTTCATACATTGGAGGACCCGAAACCAGTCTCAGAAAAATTTGTCTGTCTGTCTGTATGTCTGTCCAGCTAGATTTTGTCACCGCATCACACATAACTGACTTGACCGAATTTAATGAAACTTTGACAGCACCAATGTACTTGCCTAAAGTTGAACCTGCGCCATAAATTAAATCAAAATGTTAAGTAGATGTGAATTTAAGAGCAGTTATGTGCCAGATTACAAATCAAATGTTATGACAGCGTCACATACTTTTTATAAGTTATAAAATGTTATAAAATAAGTTTCTCATGCCGGATTTAATAATCTACTTTAAAATAAGTTACTCAAAGTAAAACAAACACTTGCACCAATTGATATTGGTTAGAAAAGCTAAACAGAATATTTTCACTGGGATTACTTAATAGGTTTACCACTGAAATAACAGCGCTGAAGTGGTATAAGTGAATTTTAATGTGTTGTTTTAAGACAAAACTTAATCTTTGTCCAATCTACTTTTTCAATTTATCATCTGTGATTTACTCTCCGATTACCGAACAGAGAGTGTATTTGGTTGACGGCGAAAAAAGTACAACTTATACAACAAAATTGTATTTCTTTGTATTAACAACTTAGCCAGAGAGTTCTGCTGTACAGAAAGACAGGCAGACATGTATGTGGGCTTCAATATGAAATAATACGATCACTGATTACATTAAAGCTGATCAGCTTATTTTTACCACATTTAACCTACAGTATTTTTAAAAACTCTGTAACCGTCAATGACGGGTATTTAGACTAGTCATCCATAAACCATAAACTACCTGTTGCATACATAGCACAGCTCATGTTCACACAAGATCTTTTCACACATTACTTCTAATAAATAATAGTTCAATCACTACTTCTAATAAATATTAGTTAAATAAAATGTAAACAAATACAACA
>JAOVVA010000034.1:6352644-6362960 GCA_028565275.1 Leiocassis micropogon
AAATAACAATCATAACATAACATAAGTTACTCTTTCTCTCTTGTATTGAGCACAATAGCAATTAAATCAAATATCAATAACCCTGATTCAAGTGATCAGTCCTTCGTATGAGTAAAGAGCGGTATTATCATATAAGTTATTCCATGACCTTTTTTTTTAACTAATTTGTGAAAAGGGTATTAAATGATTTTATGCAGATTTAAAGGGTGAATCAGAGGTCAAACATTCGCTTTTCATTTAGCTAAATATTCTTACTGTATACTCCCTGTTTTAATTGTAAGGTCTTGGTAAACATTGGCAGCCATTTTGACCCTGCACGGAGCATCTTTGTGGCACCTAGGAAAGGGGTTTACAGCTTCAGCTTCCATGTGGTTAAAGTTTACAATAGACAGACGATACAGGTAAACCATAACACCACATACTGTATATTGAATTTTACCCCATTCAAGTGGGACCCAAGTGCAAAAATTCAAATATTTGCCAAACCAGTTTCATGGCGACACCAACACTTTACTGGGCCAAAACAAAGAACCTGGTTCACTTTGGTGAAAAAAGGGGTTTATATGAAACCTTCAGCAGCGTGTTTTCCACCAAAAGAGGGTTCTATGTATTCGCCTGTTATTAACTGTAACTCACCAATTTTTCTAAATGATTTGGGACCCTGTTTTCTCTAGGAGTCTAAAAATTCTGTATTACATTTTCACTTTACACCATTGTTTCTTCAGGGAGTCTCCAATATAACTAATGTCTCAACATCTTATATAAAGATAAAACTCCTCATAAAAGCTGAGAAACTCTCCTTGTCGCCATTATTCAGAATTGACACTGTTTGCAGTTTGACATATTATTCTGGAAAGTGTGCAGCCTATTTAATTCTTCTTCTACCTATTTGACTTCTCAGGTAAGCTTGGTGTTGAATGGTTGGCCGGTGATCTCAGCCTTTGCAGGGGATCAGGATGTGACGCGTGAGGCAGCAACCAATGCAGGACTGGTTACAATGGAGAGAGGAGACAAGGCCTACCTCAAACTTGAGCGAGGAAACCTGATGGGTGGCTGGAAGTATTCGACCTTTTCTGGGTTTCTCGTTTTTCCTTTATAGATGGCATTTTTCAGAATTTGTTGTTCATATATACAAATTTTTTTCCCGTTTTGTTTGTTTCGTGGTGGTGATTTCAAAAGCTATTTGTCATCAACATATTCCAATGATTTGCATGGAATACTTGAATTATACCTAAAACAGATCAGGTAAAGACAGTGGAACTGATGTGAACATTTTATTAAGATCAAAGTGCAAATGGTTGCAGATGGGTACATGGCCGCATACCTATTTCTATTTATTATCATCAGTGCCATCTGTTAATCTGGCAAAACAGGTCAGTAAAGAGACGGAAAAAAAAAAAAGACTGATCGCTTTGCCAGAAGACTGTAGATCCCAGTTTAAACATTGACTGTGATCATATATTAAAAACATTGTCTTTGTACAAACTGTGTATTATTATTATTATTATTATTATTTTAAAAAATTGGCATAGTATCAAATTTCATATTGATAGTATAAAATTTCATATAAGAACTGAACTTGATTTCAGATGACCCTCAAATCTGATCTTCTGTTTTTCATTTTACAACCATCTAGCACAGTTTATATAAGGAAATAATGCTTATGAATCCAGACTTTTTGGGCCACCATTTATGTAGAGTATTAGATTTCATCTTCGAGTGTCCTGTTCTGTAATAAAATAAAAAATGCTCTTTAGAACATTTTGATTTGCATAGTGTTATGCATTTGTAAACTTACAGGTATTCCTTTCCTCATAGTTAGGAATAGCCCCATCTCTAGCCCTCAGTTTGGTTTAAAGAGTTGGGATATTGAGTATCACGCAGGGATGATGCTGGTCCTGTGATTCCACATCCATGAAATTCCGGTGACAGATGGAGGTGTTGGCGGAGAGTTATTTGTGGTTGCCAGAATCCTGCTGATTACACCATGCATGCTGTCATTGTTTATTGGTATCAAAGTTCCATGGCACTGTGGGGGATTTGTTCTAAAGAGGACACTTTTCATACACTTTCAAAATTCTCATACCACAGCACTGTTGAATCCTCCAGTCACATGACATTCAATCATTTTCTCACAGCAGCACTTACAGTAGAGTGGTTGCAGCATTCACGTAAATGATATGTTTATATTAATACTGTCATTCTAACATTGCTCAGCTCATTAACAAGGATTTGTATGGCATGTGCTGCACATAATGTACTTCTCATAATATGGAAGTAGTTTAGTATAGAGGAGTTTAGTTTTTCTTGTTTCTTGTTAACAGCAAACCAATTTTTGGTTTGTCTTATTTAAAAATAAGAGAACAAGAGAATAAGGAGCTTATAATAAAACTTGTTTTGTGGACATTTCATGACATTAAAAGAAAAAGCCAATCCTGTTAACATTAAAACCACGTATGCTTTGGATTCCCCTTGTGCTGCCTGGGCAGCTCTGGCCCCTTGGGGTGTGGCAGCATGGGGCCTCTGGGTGACTGGTGTGGTGTCTGGTACCAGACATTGACGGCAGAACCTTCTTGTAGAACCTTGTCTGGTGCATCACATGGGTGCTCAACATGATTGAAATCCGGGAAGTTTTGGGGCCAGGTGAACAGCATTGAACTCTTTGCCTGCTGTGCCCTATGCGCAACAAAAGCATGCATTTGCTTCTCTGTAGGATCAAACCGAACCTGCTAGTCTTTGCTCCCCACAGTTATAGAAGAGCCTTGGGTACCCATGAGCCTGTCACCACTTTGGTGGTATATAATATGCAACCAGTACGTGTTATGGCTGATCAGAGTATATATTGCATAGTTAAGTGTCGGCTACACTGAGGATCAACCCCAGGCATGTGGCGTGCTAAAAGAAGTGTTATACCCCTGAGCTACTGTACCATGCACATTAGAAAACCTTTTGCAGAGCAGACAAGAAGGTGGCAATATAGAAAAAAAAACATTTTTACTTTGATGGTTTGCCAGGAAAAAAAGTATAAATGCAAAACAGCAAGGAGTCCAAGGAAGGATAACAATAGTTCGGAGACATGAAGAGAATCCAAAGAAATAGGTCCAAACTTTTTTGAGAAAAAGAGATGAGAATTTTGATAGGCATCATAACTCTTCGAAACGTACAGTACCATAGCAGCAGTATCATAATACAATAAAAGAGGTCAGACAATATTTACAGTGGATCCATAACTGATCCTGAAGCAAGGCACCAGACATAAACATAACCCGGATGGGATAATAATCCCGTACAAGACACCACATAAATTTATACTCATAGAAATTAAAACCATCAAAAATAATGAAGAACTGAACATGGAACTTCCACCAAATTACATATTTGCAACATGCCTTTATAATCGACAAACAACACTGGCCAAAGGATTATCAGGAAAAGAGCCGTGATTGATGATCAGCTCTCTCCAGGCCTCCAGCAGCGAGAGACTACAGCATCACCCGGGAAGCAAAGTAGCGATCTCCGGATGATAGAACGAGCAAGGAGCCAACTTTACCACCTTGGCTCCTTGCACCTTGGCTCATAATTATTTGAGAACAACTATAATACACTGGATAAGACAACCAAAAAAAAAACAAACTGACAAACAATTTCAGGGTTTGGTACTAGGGCGGTTCTCTCGACGTTTGGAAGATGTGTCTGAGGGTGCAGTTGGGTGTCTCTGGCGCTGTCTCAAGTTCATAAAGTTGTTATTGCCAATCTGTACTCCTGTGACATTGGATATGCTGATGGTCACCCCGCCTGGGAGAAAGGAAAGAGTTAAAAAAAAGGAAGTCTGTAATTTTCTGGCATGCTGTGTTTGGTTCCTCTTTATATCTAGAGAAGTAGTGGTTTTGAAATCTATCTCTTGTCACTTCACAAGTAACATGTTGGAGAAATGTTTACCTGGTGCTGAGTATTGCCGCTGGACAAAGAGATAAAAAGAAATGATAGCAAAAGTCAATGAATAAATAGATAACTGAATTCACATTATAGGTCAATAAGATTTCTTTCCAAACCTGCGTATTGGGAGGTTGAGCTCTTGCAGCTGGTTTACAATGCAATCCTGGTAATGCTGGAGAATTTGAATGAGCAAATGACCCTGCTCATGAGGACAAAAGCAAAAATAACTCTTTAGTTGATTAAAAAGTCTCAGTCAGACTACAGTAAAATCCAACACTGAATTAGTCCGGGCAAATATATCCAGACTATAGTGCAGACTTGAATAAAGTACATGCTGCATTTACAAAATAATATATAAAATTACAGAACTGTTACAAATGTAATCCTGCCATCTATTTGAAACTACTACTTATAAGTCTGTGCCACATTTGGGTGTTATACCTTTGCTATGGCACAGATCCATAAATCATATACTTTTAAGTTTTGGAGCACTGTTCACAAAGACACGGGCCAGCTTTACTATGCAAATCTAGAGAGAATCTGGCAGCCGTTTAGACATAATTTACCATAATGTGCATTATTTGTTGTCTGCAAACAGTAGCCTAGTTCACATTACCTGCTCCATTAGCTTTAGGTAAAGGACCCATTTCCTAAAACAGACCATTTTCAATTAAGCACGGAATAAAATAGCTTTCTTTAATTAAGAATTTTGTTAAACACATTAAACTGTTTAGAAAGGAATACCTGCATGGGACTCTTCAAAGTGGGATCATTGTGTTGTTTTATTCCTATTGTAAGGGGGAAAAACGAAAATATTGATGTATATTAATTACAGTTAATTATTAATTACAATTAATGTAATGTGATTAGATTTTTTTTTTATTATGTAGGATTCATGCACTGCCTGGCCAAAAAACCAACTCTGTTTCAGAAGGGCCGGAATCATGCAAAGAAAACAACTAAGATGATTTGAGCAATAGACAAAGGTCATGTAAGTTCAAACTGACCCTATCAAGTCAGCTGATGACCTGAATGACCTGAATTATTTTTTTTTTCCTTCCTTGGTGGCGCAAGCATATTCCAGGACTCAAATTGTAAAAGAGGCTGTATGCTGTAATCAAGAAATATATATTTTTTTATAATATTACTTGTAATATTACTATATATATCTTTTGGCCAGGCAAGAAATAAATCCCAATAATATCATGTTTCAATTTAATATAACTCTAAATATGGCTATAAGGAATTGCAAAGCTTGCAACAAATTGTTTTTCGAATACAGTACAGTAAATGCTAGGTACATAAAGAGATGAAGGTATTAAATAAGTCGTACCACTGTTTGTTTGAGGGTTGGTATAGGGTGAACTGGAACTGTTTTTGACTTTATTGTCCTACAGGGAAGAAGTGGAAAGAATTAAATACAATATCTAAATTGAAATATCTATTATACTGTATCTAGTAAACATGCAAAATACAATAAAAGGTTGGTGATTAAAAAAAATCTTGGAATATAGTGATTTAACTGAAATGGCAAAGTTTTGTACCAGGTGTTTCAGAACGGCGCAGACGGCATCAGGGACATGTTGCTTGTGCAACTCGTACACATCCTTTGTGATCCCGATACACTCTGGTAATAAGATTTGAAAAATAAATTGATGAAATCAATACTAAAAAAGCTCTAAAATAAAGAACTAAATATGAGCATATTATTAAGCTAAATGTTAGGATGCATGAACATAAATAAATGCTACACAAATCTGTTTTCAAATAAAACCATGATTCAGAAACAAACTCAAGTTAATGCTGTGAATTTCTACACCCAATTTAACAGGAGGACTGAATACAAAGAGTTAAATGTGAATTTTAAACCTTTTTGTCCTGGATTCAATGGAAAAGTTTATTTATTGATCAAATGTGCTACGCCTTGTAGTACAAAATGGTGATTGAGATGGAACACTAGTGGCACACACTATAGCATAAAGCTCACCCATAAATATGGGTCTTGATTTGGGATCAGAGTCCCAACAGCGCTTCATCAGGTCTATTAGGTCACCCAGTCCATTTGCCTGGCTGCTGTCTAAAGACGTCAGATCGGGCCTGTCACCTTCTCGGACACGAAACCGCACCAAACTTGAGAGGTTTGGCAAAACTGGTGGACATGAAGAGAGAGAGAGTAAAGTATTAGGAATCCTAAGGGCGCAAATAAAGACCTTCAGCAACCTTCATATATTAGACTGTGTATACTGTATAAATGATTTTGGAGTATTGGAGACTCACTAGGGTACGGCTGCTTTCCAGTGACAACAGACCACAACAGTATACCGTAGCTAAGACAAAAGTTTGAGAAATAAAAATGAATACAAAATGCATTGAATGCATAACTATACCATGATTAATTATGATGATTTCACTGCATTTTTTTTCTTACCTGTAAACATCTGAGGAAAATGCAGGGACGTATTTAGAGGGATGAAATGCTTCTGGGGGCATGTAGCTTGTGGTCCCAGCTACCCCCTCGTCATCCTTGTCAATCCTTTTAGAAGAACTTTTAGCTATTTTGGCCAGTCCAAAATCTGTGAGCTGGAGTAAACAAGACAGTTTAAAATTATCCCCTTAACCATTTGCTCACTAGCCATCAGTTATTGTTTTCATCATGTGTCTGACCTTGGCATTGAGACTATCATCCAGTAGCACATTGCTGGGTTTCAGGTCAAGGTGCAGAAGAGGTGGACTCAACTGGTGGAGGAAGTTCATTCCCAGGGCAATCTGGTAAATGATGCGGAAGGCGAGCGGCCAAGGCGGGGGTCTGTTCAGAGCCAGCTGGAGATCCGCCAGGGAGCCTCTCTCCATGTATTCCATGACTAAACCCATCTGAATGGCCGATCTGTCTCCTAAAGCTCGACCTTTGTAAACACCCTGAATTTTCAACACGTTGGGGTTCTCACCACGACGCATCAAGTCTGCCTCTCGGAGGAGATCCGCGTGAGAGCTAGGCAGGAAAATGGAGGCAACAATGAAAAAAAGTGCCCTACGTGGAGGTGTATTTTCATGGACTGGACTGTATATCTTCAGTCAGAGTAATTATATACTGTATATATACTGTATTATATAAGAATATATACTGTAAGTACACAGAAAAATATGTCAAATCCAGAATAAATTTTGTCAGTAATATTAATTAATGCAATTACCTGGATTACCTAGAAAGCAATGACATAAGCATGATTCACATACTGTATATATTTACCCATCGTTACAATGTAATAACTTTATGGCGACGTCCATCTGCCATTTTTTATGTTGTGCTTTATAAATCACTCCAAATCCACCAGAGTCAATCTGCTTCCAGGATTCCAGACAGTCATCATGAACCAAAGGAGGCGGAGAACAGGTAAGCAGGTCCATGTATCTTTACTGAAGAACAAAAAAACTGAGTTTTAAAAAGGTGATTCTGTAGTGTTGCAACTTCAGAAATGTTGTCAAAATGTACCATCATCATGTTTAACTAGTCTAACAGCAAATAATGGCACAAATGTCCTCATTCAGAGGATGTTCACTAATATTTATTGATCATCTCAAACTTATTTGCAAAAAGAAACAAATATGTAAATCATTGACAAACTCGATTATGCATTAGAGGTATTAGAGGTTACTCGCAGTTCCGCCCGTGTCCAGATCCGCCAGACACTAAGGGAAATTCCCAAATTGCCTGTGTGTGTATGTGCGTGTGCCCTGCAATGGATTGGCACCCTGTCCAGACTCGAGCCCTAAGTCTCCTAGGATAAGCTCCAGGCCGCACGCGACCCTGAATACAGGATAAAGAGGTACGGAAGGTGGGTGAGTAAGTGAGTGATTTCAGTCCATTCGCGTGCACATACAGCACACTGGCTACTGGAGATCTATCCGTCATTTCTGTGGCAGTTTCTTAAGGGGTCGACGCCCAATTGTCATTTATCCATTCACACATTACGGGCAATGTGGGAATGCCAATTAGCCTAACTTGCATGTCTTTGGACTGTGGAAGGAAACCAAAGTAACCGGAGGAAACCCACCAACCAACCAGAGGCAGAATATGCAACCTCCATGCACGCAGCCCCGAGGTGAGAATCGATCCCCGACCCCAGGGGTGCAAAGCCACAGTGCTAACCACTACACCACTGATTGTTGTTATCTAAAACAAACAGATAATAAATGTCAATTCCGATAAACCTATTCCATTCCAGCCTTGTCTTGTCTAGCCTGTCTTGTGTATGTGAAATGTGTAACAATTCCAACTAGACAAATTCTGGAACGTGCTTCGTCAAATCGAGGTTCCTATTCCGAAAATCAGGAAGCGTGTGTGAGTTCAGCACGACATCAAAACAGCCCGGCACACATTACAATGCCGACACTAAATAATGCTTCACTGCGTCAAATGAGACAATCTTAGTTTGTCTTGTAACAGTTTCAGGTTTTCATGCTTTGATATGCAAATAGTCATGATGATGCAACTTGACCCGTGACGTCATGCGGTGATTTCTTTTTCTAGTGATTTCTAGAAGCTATATACTTTCCCCTGAAAAGACCTGGTGTTACAGTTCCCTTCATCCATTTCTACACCAGAAGTTAAAACTCAACTAGTTTGAATTCAGGTCAACTCTGAGTTACATACTGTATGGCCAACATAGTTGAACAAGTTTAACTTACCCTACGTCAGGTAGGTGAGAATTAACCCTAAACTGGCACTCGAAGCTGTTTGCCAAGACTCAAAGCACAGGAGATCGTGAAGTGCTCCTGAAATGTGACATACTGAAATGGCGACGCGCAACAAAACACACACCAAACCCTATGTGCTTTTCTTTCACTTCCGTCTAGGAAGAGTGGAGAGGGAAGAGAAGCTTCAAGCATGCAGTGGCGCAAAATGGTCTTCAGGGGGCGATATAAACACGTCTGCTTAACATGACCACGAGTGTTTTCACATTTCAACAACATAAGAGTACAATGTTTTCACAGTGATTAAAAGCATAAAGACAGAAAGCAGTTGTTACAATATATTTTTTTTTAAACAGAAGCATGTCAGTTGAATGAAACAAACAAAAAAAATAATAATAATAATAATAACAACAAAGTAACCACTTCTCAGGTTTTAACGCGTCACCTTTCAAATAAGTTATCGCTCGTGCCTTTTCTGTTAACCTAAAACGGAAATTTTATCATGACGTCAGTGGAATTTCCCGCATAAACTATGCACAATATACGCGCGTTAGATTTACAACACGACCTCGGTATGATTTTTCGCTTAAGAGAAAAATGTCATTTTTATCTGTGCGTGGTTATATCTCAGGAAAACAGTAACAGACTTAAAGTGTAATAAACTGTAAAGGTTACTGTATGAAGACTCAATTCGAGGCATCGTCATCTCCGTGCATTACGGTAGTTACGCTACTACTGCACGCCTTCTGCGTGTTTCCCCAAGTTTCAGTTTATCAACAACAAGCTGCGCTCACAGTGAGGACCGTGGTTTAAACGCGTTTAATCAGGGAATTGTCCAGCAAAACGATGATTATTTTATTCACTATAAACATTTTTTTTATGACTGATGATAAGCACGACAACATCGATGCGAGTTAAACTCTGAACTTTTGGATATAAATGATTCCGGAAGACAGATTCCAGATACAGTATGCTGCAATCGAAACTCAAAATTGGAATCTAAAAGGTGAAGGGTGCGGTTTAAACTCCTGAAGTGGCCATGGTAAACCTGCTTTAATCACCAAAATAATAAGAATTCTTTGATTAGTTAAACTATATAAACGATTATTTGATTATACATACATATAACGTAGAGTAATAACATAGCAATGTCTATAACATTCTATTTTTGCATTGTCACATAAATCAGTAATTGAAAATCACATTATTTAAAAGAAAAAAATCGAACATTTTTAAGTGTAATTTTTTGAAAAATGTTACCTGTGTAAAATATTATAGAAATCAAACTTTGATTAAATGTGAGACACATTTCTGATAATGTTTTAGGCCTAGCTTTCTATTTCCTATTATATATGTAAGCAAAAATACTGCTTGTTTATACACTGAATAATAGATCAACTGGAACATAATAGTGTTTATAACACTGTTATTGCAGAGGCGATGTAACAGCAATAATTATTAGTTATTAGTCGTTAGCTACGTTATTAGTTATCAACGTTTTAAGTCGAGAGCTAGTAGGTGTCGGGTCAGGTGTTGTTGCTCTATAACACTGTCTTTTTTATCCCTGGTCCTGCGTTTTTTCAGTTTGCTTACCTAACAGATCCTGAATAAGTTTTCAATTTTAAGTAAACAGAACTATCAGTTTTTGAGTTTGTTTTACTCATTCATATTAATCATTCTTTATTTGC
>JAOVVA010000034.1:6372697-6397262 GCA_028565275.1 Leiocassis micropogon
GGATCAAGCCCTGCTTTCCTTGTTGAGCCCTCTGATGATGTGCCCCAGCCCCACCCCCCCCCCCGCCCCCCCCCCGCTTCAGGAGAACCTAGGGGAAAGAAGAAAGCCTCCTTCTTCCGGCTAAATTATTATTATTATTGTTATTCAGAATTGGTTCTGTTTTATTTGCATGCCAGGTTGAATTCACACCATGCTCACAAGCATTATATTTGAAAAAGAGAGGTTTTGTTGTAATTTCAACTATAAATGTTCAATAATGTCTGTGTAACCTATACAGCCTTAATTATTTCTAACAGATATATTTAATAATGTATATGCAGGTTACTCCAGTACGTCTTTGCAGGCGACCTCTTCATGGTGCCAGATGATCCTCTAGGCCGAAGTGGACCCCACATTAAAGACTTCTTACGGACACAGAACAGGTTCGTGCATGGATTGATGTACAGTACACTTGCATAGAAACAAATGTAGGGTTTACACTCAACTTCGACATAAAATCTAACATAGAGAAGCACACCTACTTACAAACAGATCCTAAAACGATTAGTAGATGCCTGTCTCTATCTTCTCCCAGGGCCCCTGTTCCAGGCAGTCACACATTTGCCGGCATGCCATCAAATTTCCCCCAACCCTCCCATCAACCCAGAGCCCAAACGGAAGTGCTGAAGTACCGCGAAAGGACACCTGGGGGCGTCAGCAAAACTCATTGTTCACTCAGGAGTCCTTTCCAGGGGCGAAAAGAGATAGAGAGGTCAGCGGAGGAGACGCTCAGGCTGAAACAGGATTTAGTGCAGATTTTCCCGGGGCAGGAGAGTGTGATTACAATGACTCTACAGTGCTACCCAGCTCTTACAGACATCAACCAATTATCTGACTTTATCCTGGAACAAGTAAATACAGAGGGGTAGATGACTATAAATGCGAATTAGTATTTTTCAAATCAGAGTCTTGAGGGAACAAGAAACTGATCTTGACATTAAAACATAAATTAATAAGTGTGTTTACCGTAAAAAGCTGTGAATAAGTAAATAGATTGTTCAGTGGCTTACAGTAAAAAAAATAATAATAATAATACTTATTGTTTTTTACTAAATGTTTTTTATTTAAACCAGCCCTAATCCTGTGGAATGTTGTATTTCTTCTAGCTCTTTTTCCCTAATTCCTATTTAATGTGTTGTTCACTGAGCAAAACCGTAATTAAGTAATATTTAATCCGACTTTTAACATGAAGTACTATTTCTTCTATTTTGTAATGCTGCATATTGTGGACATTTTAACTGATGTCAAGGAACAATTATACCAATTAATGCTTAGAATATAACAATTGCTTATAACAATGCAATTGTTATATTCTTTTAAAAATGTTTATTATTTTTTATAAGTCCAGCAATAAAATTTCCACTTTAAAAATAATGTTGTGGACTATTTCTGTACCATCTTGTACGTGGTGATGATTAAATTGTTGCAAATCTAAAACATCATCAGTTAAAGAAGAAAATCTATTGCATATGTTACATGTTTTTTTGCTATAGAGAGTCCAAAATTTAGCAATAGCACACACGAGGGAGTGCTGTTGTACTGAATATCAGCACAGCTGAGATATGACATGCTGATATTCAGTACAACAGCCCAACCTTGAGTGTGATATTGTTTTTATAGCAACAGTTCCACAAGCATTATTTATTATCAATAGATTGATTTGTTTGTTTATTTAACCAATTATTTTGCCGCTACTGAAGGAAGAGCAACTGGTGAAGCTGGCGGCCAAAAGTTAGTGTTATTAACATGAGTGAAAGTAGTTTTAAATTCTTACTGGGACTATGTAGCCAAAAGGTGAGGAGAATAAACCATGGAGGTGATGGACAGTCCAGATAAGCTTTAGAGATTTGCTCTTTCCACTTTTTATAACTTTTGAGTTTCCAGGGTTGAATCCCAAATAGCAGTCAATAATTACTGAAAGAAAAAAGTGTTGTTTAATGTTATCAGATGTGTGTTGTTACTGCAAGTTAGTTTGTGATTGGTTTGAATGTGGCTTTTGGCAGGAATCTGCTGTCTCCTCTTTCCAGTACTGCAGAGTGATACATATACAGTAATTAAACATCCCAGTGCTGTTGTTCTGTATTATCAGTACTTGTGGAAGGTCTCTTATCCAATCAGATGTCTCGGCCTGAACTAACTGTTGCATAAGCGATATTACATCTTGTGCATAATTACGTTTAATTAATCAATCAACATAAGGTGGGGTGGCGAGTTGGTGCAGAAGGGGCCGTCGCCGTCTCACAGCTTCTATCCTCACCTCAGGTTTCTGTCTGTGTGAAGTGTCCAGTAAGTGGATTGTCTGTGCTTTATTGCCTCTAGCTGTAAATATGTGTTCCTTTGATGGATCCCATCCTAGGAGCATTCTTACCTATCCACCATGATCAGGATCAACTATTTTAATGATTATAAATGGTATATGATCAATGGGAAATAAAATTATCACATTTATTTATTTATAATGTGTTTCTAAATATATTTATTATGTATTACATTTTTTTTATTTCACTTACATGCTCTTTGTGAATCCATCCAAGACATTTCAAGAAGTTGACTTGAAATGGTTCTACCTTTCAGTTCAGATCAGTTTGAAGTAGTCAAGAAAGTACACACAAAGTTATTTCTTCATGTTTATAAACCAGACATGTCAAGACTCAAATTTGGTTAGCCAGCCAGGTCATCAGTTTACCCATATCGACCCTGTTAGATGAGGTTTTCATTCTATTTTATTAGTCCTACCACTAGATGGCGCACAAATAAAATACCAATTTTAGTGCTCAAACCCCAGCCACTGGATGCCGTGCCAGGCATAAGCCTGGATAAAATGGGAGGGTTGTGTCAGGAAGGGCACCCGGCGTAAAACCTGTGCCAAGTTTGTACTTGTGGACTGGATGGTCCACTGTCGCAAACCCTTGCCGGGAGGAGCCAAAAGGTCATCAATCTTATTCATCTTGTGACATCAGTAGGCCAACCTCACGGTGAATGCAGTGTTCAAAACATGCATAGATTTAACCTGTGGGAGTGTGCAAGTGTTGTTGTAAAGAATACTTTGACGTCTTAATTGGCACTTTTGTTCTAGATATGCTGAAAGATATTCCAGTGTTATAAGGGCACTTTAATAGAATGGCTGCTATAGTGTACAGGCTTTGATATGCATTTCAAATGAGGATATTCAATATATCAAAAATATTGTGTTAGCATGTATTTGACCAAATAGAACAAGACAATGTGTTTTGAAAAGACCTTTGGGGAAGAATTTCTCTGTAAGGATCCAATGATCGGCAGTACAGTGGTGTAGTGGTTAGCATTGTCGCCTTGCACCTCCGGGGTCCGGGCTCGATTTCCGCCTCTGTGTACATGGAGTTCTCCCCGTGCTTGGTGGGTTTCCTCCAGGTACTCCGGTTTCCTCCTACAGTCCAAAGATATGCAGATTAGGCTAATTGGAGTTCCCAAATTGCCCGTAGTGTGTGAATGAGTGTGTGAGTGAGTGCATGTGTGTGTGCCCTGCGATGGATTGGCACCCTGTCCAGGTTGTACCCCGCCTCGTGCCTTAAGCCTCCTGGGATAGGCCCCCCCCGCGACCCTGAATACAGGATAAAGCGGTATAGACAATGAGTGAGTGAGTGATTCAATGGTAAAATAATGGTGCTGTCACACGTCTGCTTTATTGAGCAGCATTTAAATGCCGCACAAGCATTTGTCACATTAAGGTCCTCTCTTGGCCAAGATTCCAACTGATAGAAGAGGTATTGTTGAGATCTGGATGAATACACTGATATGCAGTTAGTGAAAAAGAGGTGAACATCTGCATACAATAGCTTATACATCAAGAAGGCTTTTGGTCAGGTGAGTGAATACAGTAAGTTGTATAGTAAAATTAGTTATCAGGAAAAAGCAATCCATATTTGACAAGGACCAAACTGTAGAAGCATCAGTCCTTGTAGGTTTGACCACGAGTGGCACAGTGGTAAAGTGCTCGCCCTATCATCCAAAGATATGTTTGATTCCCGGGTGATGCTGTAGCATCTGCATGAGGGCCTGGTGAGAGCTGATTGGCCGAGCTCTCAGCGGGGTGGGATGGGACGCCCTTGCACTCAAATTAATCATGGCTCTACAGCCAATCATGGATGTCTGTGAGCTCACGCAAGCGGAAGGAGCGGATAGCGCTGTAAAGTGTGTTACGCCTCCCCCGACGGTGTGTGAGTAAGCAGTTCGAAAAGATGCGGTCGGCTGGCGTCATATGGTTTGGAGGAAACACATGATAGTCTTTGGCCCTCCCTGACTGACTGGTAGTCAGTCTGGAGCTCGCTAGTGATGGGAAATTGGATACGACTAAATTAGGGAGAAAATTTTATGATAATAATAATAATAATAATAATAATAATAATAATAATAATAATAAATCCTTGTAGGGTGTTGCCAGTATGCAGTGGTTAGTTCTGGTTAGAAAAAAAGTAGTGCAAGTAATCCATGTCCACCCAGTAGTGCAAGGAACCTGATGTGTTGAGAATGACGGCTAGCAAGTCTGCACTACATATTACGCAGTATTGCCCGTTACGTATTATGCATTGTAACGTTACGGGCAAAGTTGCTCAGCTTGGAAACCTTACGTCTTGGGATTCACATGAATGGTACTGCGACACATACAACCTACCTAAACTGCTAACCTAATAGCAGTGGTCTCAGTTGGCCACACTGCCACATGAAACATGACAAAGAATTTAAGGTATTGACTTCGTCCCCAGTCTCAGCGTGATTGAGCGTCTGTGTGATGTACTGAACAAGGACGTCTAATCCATACACGTCCCACTTCGCAACTTACAGGACTTAAAGGATCTGCTGCTAACATCTGGGTGCCAGATACTTTTTAGAGTCCATGCCGCGACGGGTCGAAACTATTTTAATGGTACAAAGGGGGACCTGCACAACATTAGGCAGGTCCTTTTAATGCTATTAACTGATCGGTGTATGTTTCTTTTTTTCTTTATATCATATTACAATGCTGAATAGAATACAGTAAATGCACAGACAACTGTAAGGTAACTCCCCTGTGTGGTTTCCTCCTTATGAATCTCACCACAGGTTGAATAGAGTTGCCAAGCCTACTCATATTCAGAAAATTCATCAACCCCATTGTTGTATTGACGGTGTTGTTTAACTGGTTTGACTTGCTTGGGTGAGGAAAAATGGACAGGCAAACTAAATCTGGAGCATTCCTTTACGTCAGGGTAACAAAGAAACTACAGTAAATGAAAAACGTCCGTGAACCAGAAGCAAAGAGGACACTTGAAAAAGGTATGTTTACACAAAACTTATTTTGCCAAGTACATGTGTAATTTTTTTGTTCTTGATAAGACCTTTCACGGAGTCAGCTGAGGCTGTTCTGTTGGGGTAAATTTCAGAAACGGAACGTGTCTGGGTGTTTTGTTTTGTTTTTGTAATGAGATACTGTACAATGGATACAACTGAGGTATTATCTACAGACAAGATCATCAGATGCTTGAGATTTTGAAAGTAAAAATTAAATCGCATTAAAATTACAACAATGTACAACAGATTACAACAATGTGTTCATTTTTATGTCTATATCATATCTAATGTATTATTGTATGTCTATCTTGAGTGTACTCTGTTTATTGTCATTTCTGACACAATATATTTTCGTGATAGATATCGTTGAAACTTTGGACATTGGACTTACTGTAGATAACACAATACTAAATTAATCTTTAAACTAAGTTTTAAACAGTAGCAATGTATCATCAAAATCTGAAATTCTGTAAAATGTTACTGGAGTGTTGAATATGCAAAAAACAATTAAAATGTTATATATAGTCCATATACTTTATATAGTCCACTGCATATTGTCCATATAACTTAAATCATGTGCTTATGTAAAAATGTTTATATACACAATATTGCAAAAGTATTCGCTCCCCTGCCTTCACATGCATATGAACTTGAGTAACATCCAATTTTTAATCCATAGGGTTTAATATATAATGTTGTCCCACCCTTTGCAGTTATAACAGCTTTAACTTTCCACAAGATTTAGGAATTTGGGAATTTTGGACCGTCCTTCCAGAAGTGCATTTATTAGATCAGACACTGATATTGGACGAGAAGGCCTGGCTCACAGTCTCTTCTCTAATTCATCTCAAAGGTGTTCTAGCAAGTTGAGGTCAGGACTGCAGGACTGTGCAGACCAGTAAAAATCTTCCCCACAGAACTCGGTCATCCTTGTCGTTATGGTCCTTGCTTGGTGCACTGGTGCGCAGTGATGTAGGAATAGGAAGGGATCATCCACAAACGGTTCCCACAAAGTTGGGATCATGAAATTGTCCAAAATGTCTTGTTATGCTGAAGCATTAAGAGTTCCTTTCACTGGAAGTAAGGGGCCGAGCCCAACTCGTGAAAAACAACCCCACACCAGTTCCAACAATTCCCATAAACACACTACTGAACCTTGTGGAAAGCATTCCCAGAAGAGTTGAAGCTGTTATCGTTGCATACCAACATCAGATTAAATCCTATGGATTAAGAATTGGATGTTACTCATACTCAAGTTTATATGCATATAAACAATACCAGTACTTTTTAAAGACTTTTTTTCAAATTTTTCTAATTTGGGTGCTATTAATTTTTAAACAACTACTTTGCAGAAAAGAACATCCCCATATGTTTAAGTATAAAATGTCAGATAATTAATTTCATTTTGTTAATTTTTAGGAGAGGTGCCGATAATTTTTCTTTGTTTAAGATATATATAGTATATATAAAGTTACTGAATGTATATATACAGTATATATATATATAGCTACACCTAACCTTTAAGGTGTTTAATTTTACCAGAAATGGTTTGTCAGGACTGTATGTGTATCTAAAAGAGGAAGCAATGGAAGTATAGGAGGAGCTTGAGTAAGGAGAGAAAGGATGGACTGATCGAAAGAGGGAACAGAATAGAGAGTGGGAGGAAGAGGAAAAACAAGAGATGCATGGGTAGTAGAGAACACAGAGATAGGGTGAGCAGAGCTTGGCAGAGACACATGTGAGAGAGATAAAGAAAGAAAAGACGAACCTACCAAGGAAAGTCAAAGGTAATACCTTCAGGTTCCTCACCTCTTGATGCAATATATTTTCATGTTTAGCCTCTGACATGTATTCTACTGTATATCTGTCTAAAATAATCACAAGGACAGAAAATAGTTTTGTCAATGTGTTCTCTACAGGTACGTCAATTAAATATAATTAATATATAATTAACTTCTACCCCTCTTATTCAAATATTGGGTGTTAGGTTTTATTTTATTAATTTGATTTTTTTTTATATTCTTAATTTTTTCAAGTTCTTGAAGCATTCAAGTTGCAAGAGAACTCTATTTAAGCACAGTTTTTATAGTCAACGTTGCCATTGGTTTAGTGGCATGCAGTACGTTTAATTTTCTATGTCTGGGTTCTTGTAACATCTAGGTGACTGTACTGTTGTTCGAAGGGGAAGCAAAAGTTCAGGATTAGAATCATTGTTATCACTGGTAAATTTGAAATACAGGAAATACCCATGACAACTTTTAAACAGTGACTAGTCACTGTCATTGGTCACATAATAGGGTCTGGTTAAAAAAGAGAGGAAGCCACATCAGTGTGAATTTTGGCCACTTTGACCATCGTCTAACTTGATGCAATCACAATGAAAATCTACTGGAAAGCATAAAATTTATTCTTTTGAGTATGAAGCAGTCTTATAATGTAATATCCATTTTACAAATATTTTAATTGCATTTAAAGTTTCATTCAATATATATTTTTTTATACAATACTGTACAATAGTCTTGTGCCACCACTTATTTCTTTATATTGGATTAAATCCAATTATAAAGTGCCTTAATATACAATTGAAAAAATAATGTAACAACCTCAGCAGCATCCTCATTTCCCCTTTTATCCATTCCAGCCACTCATTCACACATTCAGCATCGTCAGTATATCTGATCATCTGTCATCCAGGGACTGGATGTAAAGTGAGATATAAAAAAGTCCTTCCTCAAGACCATGTTAAAAACATAAGAAAGTCTGACTCTTTGGAAGCAAAATATGAAGAAATTGGTGGCTAAACACGTTTACACCATAGTGTATGCTTGAAGGCTGTAGGCATAAATGTCTTGTTTAAAAACATTTAAAACTGCTTCTGAATTAGTATTAGTGTGGCAAGTTGTGGACATATCGAAATCTGGGATATTGTGACCTTTAGGATATTTCTGTAATATCATTAAATATGCAGTCTGTTATGCTGAATGTTTCTGATGGGCTTAGTGGCTAGCGCTGTGGCCACACACCTCCAAGGTTGAGGGTTCGAGTCCCACTTCAAGATGAAGAAGTGTGTATGGAATTTGCATGTTCTCCATGTGCTTGGTGGGTTTCCGTCAGATCCACAGTCCAAAGATGTGTGTGTGTGCTTGTATGCCCTGACATATATTAGCACCTTGTCCAGGATGTACTCCCTCCTGGTGCCCTGAGACCCCAGGGATAGGCTTCCCGTGACCCTGTAGAGAATGAGTGAGTGATTCATAGCTCACCGTGTGGCTTAACAAGCAAAAAACATTCCCCTGGTAAAGGAACTGGACTGAAAATGAAAGCCAGAAAAAGTCCTTCAGGAAGTCTGGAAAACTCTTCCTCAAGACTACATAAGTTTGGCAGCAAAATATGTGTGTTGGCTCAATACTTTTGCAGTATGGCATAAAGTCTTGTTTTTTTAACCATACTGTACATCTGCTTCTGAATTAGTATAAGTGTTGTGGAGAAATCCAATACTGAGATATTTTTTATCTTTATAATACAGGATGTTATTAGATGTGCAATCTGTTATGCTGAATGTTTCGTATGATATATTGATTTTATCTTAACACCATGTTTTTGCTAAATAAAGAATCCATTAACAACTGTCCGGAACAATATGTGCACGTGAACTATTGTACTTACTGTATGAAGTTCTGATGACGTTGTTGAGGTCACTTTGATGACAAAGGTTCACTGGGGTTAAAGAGAACAGTATGACCTAAGAACAAAAACCTAACCCAATCTCTTTGTTCTAAATCTTAACCATATTCAAAAGCCCGACTAAATATTTAACAATAGAAATTATGAGATGAATTATCCTAAGGGGACAAAATCCTGAAGGGGCTTTTACAGAATGTTATAAATAGAAAACATCTGGGTTATAGAATGCAGCATGAGTAGTCGATTTAATAATCTCAAAAAGAAAATACATTTGTGCCGATGAGACAAACGAAACATATGACTTTGTAATACTACATGTCCACCATCCACTGTATTAGAAATCCTTGTATAGCCAATCAAAATTATTTTCAACATTCTTTATAGTTTACTAAAACATCTAGTGAGTGACAGTTGTGGACAATCAGAGTGATTTCAACTGTATAGTAATTACTAATAAGTAATTAATCTGTCTATAACCAATCCATACACCTGTGTTAAACAGAAAAGCATGACACAATGAATGTCTCATGTTGAGGCAAATGGCGACCATCTTGTTTAACTTAATAGCTGATATTTTTTTTAATTTTAGCTGTCAGGTTTCAGCCATTTTTATTTTCAGCCATGATCTTGATTCTTTCATCAACGAGACATTTCTAACTGAAGAAGTGCCAGGCATTATGACATACTTCATTCCCAACATATTAAACTTTTGCATACAGATTTCGTTTGTAACAACCTCCTTTATAGGCTGATCAGCCATAACATTAAAAACATTAACATTAAAACCTCCTTAGGTCAGGATTTAGGTTGCGCGTTTGCTATTGAAACAGCTCTGGCCCCCTCAGGGCACGGGCGGAAAAGGATCTCTGTGTGGGGGTGTATTGTGGATTGTGGAGTGGGGTCATCATGGATCAGAAATTTATTTATTTTTGGGTGCTAAATCAGATTGAGATCTGGGAAGTTTGGAGGCCGGGTAAGAGGACTTAGGCCCTTTGCCTATTCGACTCCATGCACAGCGAGCTGTGGTGCATTGGGTATTCTGGTGCCCTTCTATCATGGCCAGCATTGACAGTTTTCAGTGATTTGTTCTGCATTGGCTTTTCTGTGGGATAGGACTGGACTGGCTGGCCTTTGTGTTAATGGTATGTCTGATCCATGTCTGCATTAGTGAAAACTGGTGTTCCCTTGTGGGTTTCCTATGGGTTCCCCCAAATATCCCCCACTGTCCAAGGATATGCCATTGTAAGCTGATTATTCCATAGTGTATGATTGTTGTAGGGTATCCACTGCCACAGGGAAATGGGTTGACATCCCCATCCAGGGTATCCACTGCCACAGGGTATCCACTGTGCCCTGAGTACCCTGATAGCATTACCAGGCCCCCCAGGAAAGAAAGAAAAAATGAAAGAATAAAAGAAACAAAGAGTTTTTATGGGTATTGCTGTCTGAATTTAAATTGAATGTTGCTAATCCCACCACAGGAAAATGACCGTGCATCTTCTCAGCGCACAAAGAAAAGCGTGTGTGTGTATATTTTGCATGTGTCGAATTGAATACCAACATAGTGTACATGCAAAGTCAGTTTACTGTTATTACTTGGCAACCAAGCACACATACATATGATTACGTGCAAAGAAACTTTTTCTTAGTTTTTCATTTGCTACTTCCATACCGCTGTGTTTACCTATAAACTTCATCAAAACATTTGCTCATTTGTCATTAATACAGTAGTTTACAGCAGAAACACAGACATACTTTATAGGTCAGTGGTGCTTATCTCTAGTCCTGAAAAGCTGATAGCAGAAAGATCATTTGTGTTCAGCAGGAGTTTTATCCTGATCGGATTCACACTGGAAACAGTGGACGAGAGGCAGAAAACGCCCTAGATGACGTACCATTCACACACTTTTTCACACATAGAGGCCAGTCCGTGTACTTACTGTACATGTTTTGGGGACTTATGAGAAATCCTGAGCCCAGAGTTAATGCATGCAGAGACAGGAACTCCACATGGAAGGTAACAGAAGCTTAGGAACAAGGCAGGGATTCACTGCAATACTACAAAACTTTAATTGTCTTAGCTTTAAGATGTAGAATTGTGCCTAATATAATACTGTTTAAAATGCTTTTTGTTCTTTATAGGCCTGAAGTGTTTCTGTCCAAGTCTGGATTTACCATAGAAGATCAACATGTGGTCTGCAATCTTTCACTTCATTTGGAAGTTAATGGAGCGACCTGATGCACTGTGATCATGGTCTAAAGCAAATGGATGATTTTACCATCCTGGCATATGTAGACTTTTTTACTGCAATCTCGTTATTGCATCTGCATTTGTCAAAAAAAACTGTATAGGGAAAAAAAACGAAGACTCTAAAAGGCAGGTTTTGAGCTCCATCGGGTCACTATGAGCAGCAAAAATCCTGAAGATTTGTTACACCAAAATGGGGATATAAACCAACACGGACAACAGAGCAACCATGAAGGAACGCACATAGACAATAATTTCTCCCAGGGTGAAGATAAACTGCCCAACGGTACTGGAATCAGACAGCTCGACATTGAGTTAGGCGTTGCTAAGAAGGAAACCATTCCAGAACCTCTTCAAGCATCATTTAGAACAGCCAATACGACCCCAAATGGCTTCACACTCCCATCACTTCCTGAAGGAGACGATACGATCAGCAACGGAGGGAAATGCTTATGGTCTCGCAGAACTGATCATGATTGTCCAGAAGCTCGGCCACAGGTCACAGGAGTCCCCGAGCGTCAGAGTGCGAGAATTAGGAGCAATGCTTCAAGAAGGTTGAGTGGCTGTTACCAGGCGGTGCGGCTAGGATTTCTGCAGTGCCTCGAGGACACCCCGTTTGTGGTACCGGGTCTGGTATTGACCATCTTGTTTTGTGTGACTCTCATCGTTGTCATCGCTGCTACTGGCAGAGTAAGCCACTGAGTGAAGGAATTGATTAACCGATTCATTGCCTTGTAACCCAATATTTGGGGGTAGTTAATATGCCTATACGATACGAGGGTGAGCCAAAAATATCTGCCTGTAGAATTTATTTTAATTCATTTTTAGAACATTTTGACAATCTCCTTGCTTTTCAATACTATTTGTCCATCTGTCAACAAGCTTTCGGATTCCCTCATTAAAACATTTTTAAATTTGAGCTGCGAGACATGAATGCCCCGCTGTCTTCACTTCTTGGTCCTCGTAGAGCTGCTTTCAGGGGACCAAACAGGTGAAAGTCCAATAGAGCAAGAACAAGACTATAGGGAGGAAAGTTATTTTGTTAAATTGTTAAATCCAAAGTTTAGGCCTCCCGGTGGCACAGTGGTAAAGCGCTCGCCCTATCATGCGGAGATCGCATCGTGAGTTCGATTCCCTGGTGATGCTGTAACCTCTCGCAGCCGGAGGTCTAGAGAGAGCTGATTGGCCGAGCTCTCTCAGAGGGGATTGATGAGAGGTACTTAGTGCTCCCACATTAATCACGGCTCTACAGCCAGACAGGGGCGTCTGCAATCGAAAGGACCAGATAGCGTTGTCCTCCAAGTGTGTTGCGCCGTCCCCAACGGTACATGAGCAAGCAGTTTGAAAAGATGCAGTCAGCTGACATGACGTGGTTCGGAGGAAACCTCCGATACTCTTCGGCACTACCGACTGAGTGGTAGTAGTAGCCTTAATGTGAGAGCCCCCTAGTGATGGGGAGGAATTGGATACGACTAAATTAGGGAGAAAATCGGGGGAAAAAATCTAAAGAAAATCTTTTTTTTAATCCGCTCTTCAATTCACTTCAGCTTTTCAATTCACTGTACATCTCACTATAAGGAGCACTGTTGATTGTTGAACCTTTTTCTTGATAAGAAAAAAAGTGTGGATACTTTTTGACTCGCCTTCGTATACACATAAACCTTTACTGATATCTGCAATAAGCCTACAAATAAGCATCAGCTGTCAAAAATATTTTTGTCAATTCTGACTCAGATATGAGTCATGTCACGTTTTTATTAACATTACGTTATTACATTGTCTTTTTCCTTTTCCATTGGCATTTCAAACAAAGCAAATTCACTTTGAGTTCATGAAACAAAATATTACAGTATTTCTAAACTTAATACCAGTAGCAATAAATGTATGTCACATAGAAGATACAGAAAATATCCAGCACAACATTATTACACGATCATGACCATACCCTTTACGGTTAGGAATGTTCTGACACATTTTATTCAGTGCGAGCCAATTATGGGAGTTTGTTAGCTCATGTATGTGGAAGAAGGCGGATAGTGCATTTCTTTAAATGTGTTTGTCTCGTGCTTATTGGAGTAAGCCTTTATAAACATTTGTAAAAACCTTTCTAGTCAGTGATGGGTAATATGACATTAGAGGTCAGGTTGTGGAGAGAGTGGTTTTTACTTATTTAAGTTTTTACTTATTTTTTTCTCTACTTAATCTCTAAAAATCCACATTGTTCTTCATAACAAAGGCTCACATCCATTCTGATGTCATTGGTCCGTTCACTGTTGCGGTCATAGAGAGCACTTTATGCATCGACTCTCTCTCTCTATCACACACACATTTCAAACGACGCTCAACGAAACACAAACAGACCGTAAATAGACTTGACCCACGCCCACACTACATGCCACTTGTCATTTATAAAAGTAGTGGAAGTAGTAAACACTGCTCTTAATTGAAGTGTTACCGAGCTTACAAAATTTGCATACATGACAAATAATCCTGTTAATCCTATGAACATCAAGTAAAGTGTTGCTCAGCTTACTAATTTTGTCATTTCTTTCCTTTGTCTCTCTCTAACCATTTTCCTTACACAGTATGCTAGTGGTCATGTAGGAGCATTAGCGGTGGTGTGCGTCATGCTCTGTCTTTGCGTCCCGCTGTTGGTGTGTTTGCCGTGCCTGCCCACCTTGCGCAGGTGTGAACAGATGCTCGCGCTCTCCATCTGGTTCACGCTAGTCATCACTGCCATTGTCTTCATCTTCACTGACAAAGTCGTCACAGCATGGGAACAAGTCAGTCTCATTTCAGCTGTGTCTTTGAATATCTCATTCATTAGCCGGCTAGTAGAAAGGATTTTTTGTAATATGTTAAAAAAAAATTAAAAAGTTATAAAAATCATTTTCTAGCCACATCTTAAAACCAGGTTTATTTCATAATATTTATGGGGTCATAGACAGATAGACACATACTAAAGTTGTTCGTGAAATTTTTTGTCCATAAGAACATTTTCTTATGATTTTAATTTGGGTAAAATGAACAAAATCCAAACCCTCAGGTTTGAACTTATTCAAACAAAATCATGTGAGATTAGAAAATCATGTGAGAGAACTAATCTACAATCTCAACATTTGTGCGCAAACAACGTTAGAGCATTTGTTTTCAGAAAGCAAATGATTCATCCAGAATCGTAACTAAACCTATTTGCTAACCAACAATTTTCAGCTGACTCACTAGGAAAAAACAGGGAAAAAGGAAATTAATTAGAAAACTATGGAGCCTACTGATACCCTGTAAACATTAATCATTGCACAATCATTTATTTAAAGTCTTTGAATATTTTTTTTAACTTACTGATAATGAAAAACATTAAAGAATTTTGATTTCCCATATACTTTTACACTGAATTTAGCACAGTTATTTTCCAGCAATGATATGCTTAGTAACATGGTTTGCATGACATAAAAAATACAAAATACAGTATTGGTGCTGATTTTTTTTTTTTTTATGTTATACAGTACATATAATACAGAAAATGTGTGTACATGTTTATATAACATGAAAGTGACCAAACTTGCTTCCCTAAAAATTTCAAGTTGCTAACTTCAGCCATTTTGGAGAGATGATTTTATACTGTATGTGCCCCCAAAAATGCCATTTTCGCTTCAAACAATAATAATTAAAAATTAATTTTTTCTTTATAAGTATTGATACTAAAATTGGTGTAAGCTTCTAGATGCATATGATCTGTAAAAATTGTTGCATTTATTGGTTTTTGGTAAAAGTTCAAAAGCTGTAGTGTCCGTAACCATATCAAATTCATGTTGCAATATCTTAACAATTTTGCATTTTAGAATAATAGACTTTTTCAGGTTGATGTCTTTTCATGTGAAATCCAAATCAGCCTAAGTTTCATCAGGATGACAATCAAGAACACAGAAGATTTGAATTCAAAAAAGTTACGAACACTACAGACATAAACGGGCACGAAATAGTTTTAAGCAAATGTGTTTCTTTTTATCTAATATAAATAATATAAATAATATAAATGTGTATGCATATTTACAAAAAGACAAAGCATGGTTCGGTAGATAAGACGCATTATCAAAAAATTGTGTTATATGATTCTATCTGAAAATTCGTTTTGGCCGCTGTCATATTCATACAGAACCTTTTAAAAGTTTAGTCAAATGTACTTTTCGTTTCATATAATCAAAACAGATAACGATGTTTTTATGAAACAGTATTTAATCTCACTCTTTTGTCTCACTCTTTATATCCCTCCTCCTAGGTGCCATTTTTCCTCTTTCTCTCGCTATCCGTATACACAATCTTGCCTCTTACTGTCTGGTGGGCTTTGATCTTTGGTATCGGAGCCAGCGTGTGTCACATCATCATCGTCAGTGTCATTGTGTCTGTCAGCAGTCCTAGACTACGTGACGTGGCAGTGCAGGTAAGAAACACACAGGTGTATAAAACACAGGAATAGTGATAAACAGAGAAAGGAAAAAGTCAAATGCAAAATTATTTAAATGAGCAACTGCTAGATATTTCACCAGCTAACCACAGAACTAAAACAGACCATGACACACCTTATAAAATGCTCACAGCCATAGTCTGCTAAAGGCAACATTTACATTTGGTACAGCTAGTTAGCAGAACTATTTGCATGTAAACCCTGGCTCATTTTCCAGCTTATCTGTCATATTCAAAATTCTTCCAAAAATATCTTCGCCCTGTTTAATATTTGTTCTGAACTGTTGGGTTAATGTTTTGGATAATTCACTTGACTCCGGATCTGCAGATCATCTGTACATCTAATACTGTACATATGAAAAAGTATTAGCAGTTATATTCAACTTTCTAAATGTTTTCCCCCTTCAGCTGGTCGCAAATGCAGTGCTATTTGTGTGTATAAATGGTGTGGGACTTTTTCATCTCTGGCTTACTGAGAACGCACGGAGAAAGTCCACCATGAGCCGAGAAACCTTTAGCTACAACCGTGCCAAACGAGCCACACAGAAGCGTGATCAGGTATACCTAAATGCACACACACACACACACACACACACTAAAACATTTGCAAGTATAATAGATTAGCGTTGTGCTCAGTTAAGATATTACTTACTGGAGTGAATACAGAAAAGATGGTTTAGAAATAGTTAAAAGCTACACATAAGCTGATCAGCTTTGATATAATCAGTGATTTTATTATTTAAGGTATCTTATGCATTTTTTTACGCTAAATTGTAGTTGTTTTTTTCATTAGCCAAATACACTCCCTGTTCGTAATCGAAGACTGAATCACAGATGAGAAATTTAAAAAGTAGATAGGTAGATAAGTTTTGCATGTTAAAATTCATTTATACTGTACCACTTCAGCGATGTTATTAATCATGTACATTTAGTTGAAAATATTAACTAATCCCAGGAAAAATATTCAGTTTAGTGTATTTTTCTAATTAATATCTATTGGTGCAGGTGTTTGATTACATTGAGAAAGTAGTTTATTAGTAGATTTTTTAATTAGGATTATTAAATCCTGTTTTTATTTCACTTATGGTTAAACTTCAGGCAGATATCTAAGTACTGCTAAAGTTTCATTAAACCGTCAATTTAAGACGCGCCCACAGTTTGACAACTGCTATCAAAACGTGTGGTTTATAATCTGACACTTAACTATTCATAGCTTCCCTTCTACTCAACATTTTGATTTCATTTATGGCGTAGAGTTAATTTCAGTCAAATACTGAAGAACTGGTAAAGTTCAATTAAATTTTGTCTAGGCAGTTTTGCATGATGCTGTGACAGACATACAGACAGAACATTTTCTGTGACTGGTTTCTGGTCATCCAATGTTTGAAACATAAAGATATAATAGATAATACATATAATATGTTTTTATTTATTTTTATATATATTATATACAGGGGTTGGACAATGAAACTGACACACTGGTCAATTTAGTGTTGGAGGTTTCATGGCTAAATTTGACCGGCCTGGTGGCCAATCCTCATTGATTGCACATTCCACCAGTAAGAGCAGAATGTAAAGGTTTAATTAGCAGAGAAATACTACAGTTTTGCTTAAAATATTGCAATTTACACAGCATTATGGGTGACATATCAGAGTTCAAAAGGGGACAAATTGTTGGTGCATCTCGCTGGCGCATCTGTGACCAAGACAGCAAGTCTTTGTAATGTATCAAGAACCACAGTATCCAGGGTAATGTCAGCATACCACCAAGAAGAACGAACCACATTCCACAGGAGTAACGTTCAACTTGTCGTCGCAAGAGGAAGGGGATGTCCGGGTGCTAACCCGGATTGTATCCAAAAAACATAAAACCACAGCTGCTCAACTCACTGCGGAATTAAATTTGCACCTCAACTCTCCTGTTTCCACCAAAACTGTTCGTCTTGAGCTCCACAGGGTCAATATACATGGGCGGGCTGCTATAGCCAAACCTTTGGTCACTTGTGCCAATGCCAAACGTCAGTTTCAATGGTGCCAGCAGCGAAAATCTTGGGCTATGGACAATGTGAAACATGTATTGTTCTCTAATGAGTCCACCTTCACTGTCTTTCCCACATCCGGGAGAGTTACGGTGTGAAGACGCCCCAAAGAAGCGTACCACCCAGACTGTTGCATGCCCAGAGTGAAGCATGGGGGTGGTGGATCAGTGATCAGTTTGGGTTGCAATATCATGGCATTCCCTAGGCCCAATACTTGTGCTAGATGGGCGCGTCACTGCCAAGGACTACCGAACCATTCTGGAGGACCGTGTGCACCCAGTAGTTCAAACATTGTATCCTGAAGGCGGTGCCGTGTATCAGGATGATAATGCACCAATACACACAGCAAGACTGGTGGCAGAGTGGATTGAACATGAAAGTGAAGTTAAACATCTCCCATGGCCTGCACAGTCACCAGGTCTAAATATTATTGAGCCACTTTAGGGTGTTTTGGAGGAGCGATTCAGGAAACATTTTCCTCCGCCAGCATCACATAGTAACCTGGCCACTATTCTGCAAGAAGAATGGCTCAAAATCCCTCTAGCCACTGTGCAGGACTTGTATCTGTCATTCCCAAGACGAATTATATGTTGTATTGGCTGCAAAAGGAGGCCCTACACCATACTAATGAATTATTGTGGTCTAAAACCAGGCGTTTCAGTTTCATTGTCTAACCCCTGTATATAATATATAATACATTTCTGAATATATAAATAATCGTTTCTTCTTTTGCCCCTCCTCTACCCACAGGAACACCTCCTCCTGTCTGTGCTGCCACGATACATTGCCATTGAGCTTAAAGGAGAGGTTGTCAAAGGCCTGAAAAAGACATGTCAATGTGCCGACAATAAGCCAAACTTCCACAATTTGTACGTCAAGCAGCACAGAAACGTCAGGTAACAGCTCGGTCATAAGAAATTTCACACACTGTGAATGTCCAACATATTCCTAGGCATATGGTTAAAATACCTAGAAACGCGCTAAAATACCTGAAATGTGTATGTTATGTCATTCTTTCTGCAGCATTCTGTATGCAGACATAGTAGGTTTCACCAGCCTTGCCAGCACCTGCACTCCTGAAGAACTAGTCGTCGTCCTCAACAAACTCTTCGGGAAGTTTGATGACATTGCCAAGGTGAAGTGTCATGCTACAAAATAATACACTTCACAAAATGTGGTTCAGACAATGTTTATAGTGGAGTTTTTTTCCTGTTCACCTGACTTACACACTCTACAGAAAAATGGGTGTCTGCGTATCAAGATCCTGGGTGACTGCTACTACTGCGTTTCAGGCCTTCCAGATCCGATCCCTCACCACGCGCGCAACTGTGTACAGATGGGACTGGATATGTGCACAGCCATAAAGTGAGTCATTATGGTCTCGGTTATGGGGTTATAGACATCCAAAGCCAAAACAAATACTCTACTGGCTTTAGATCAGGTTTTCTTTGGACTACATAAAGTCTTACAGTTAAGGTGTGTCAATGTACTGTAGTAATTAACATGACAAAGAACTGTCTGCTTTTACAGGATCCTTTTGACTTATATTGCAAACATACAAGTATTACAATTTATGTATGAATAATACTATAGTATTTATTTACGTAATTGTCTTCCACTATACATACCACCAGAGATGGTGGTAAATTAGTAAATCCTGTGCACTCTGCACTTCCCATCCTACTATTGCATAAACCATCAATTAAAATCACACTTCATCATTTCATCTGACCAGCTTTAGCTTTAGACAGTGGTGACGAGGTGGCCAATTCAAATGTTTAAAATGATTCCCAGAACAGAATTAATGGTCCATAGAAGTAATACTCAGCGTATATCTTTCGGTATATTCAGGTCATCAGCTGACTTTATTTTATTGAAACATAGCATTGCTGAGCCTAGACCTGACCAACTGAACCAACCCCAGATCATAACCTTGCCTCCAGTGGCTTGTACCGTGGCCACTATGCATGATGGGTGCATCGGCCTCCTTATTTTTTGTATTTACAAATTCAGATCAATTAAAAACATGTCTGTGTTTATTTAAGATTCTGTAACCTAATATTAATTGCATGGGGTGTTCAAGTCAAACCAGGACTTTTGATTGTGCAGAATAACAGAACACAGTAATGAGAGTAAAAACTTGCTTTATTTCTCTATATAGTCCCCTGCTATATTAATGCACTTAACACAGCATTTCACTAGTGTCTGGGCACTTTCAGTATAAACTAATGCAAATTTTCTCACAAGATATATATGCCGAAACCATAATCAGACTGCCTGCTTTACATTCGCCCAAACATGTGGAAATGACTCGGACCGAGATCAGGACTGTATAGACGGAAATTCTCTCTGGCAGTTTTGTACCTGAACTTCAAACAAGGAAAATGGACTTCATACTAATTTAAACACATTTCTTGTTATACCTAACTTATAACCTCCTAACATAGAGTATGACCACAAATCAATCCCTGCTATTAGATATCACCCAAATGAGGATGGATTCCCTGTTGAGTCTGGTTCCTCTCAAGGTTTCTTTCCTATAAGTTTTCTACGGTGGGCGAGAAGTGCAAAACCAAATAACAAAACCAAAAGCAAAATGACAAGTTCAAAAACAAAATAACAAAACCGAAAACAAAATAAAAAATTCTAAAACAAAAAAACAAACTGAAAAACAAAATAACGAATTCAAAAACAAAAAAAAACTAAACTGAAAAACATAATAACAAAACTCAAAACAATATAACAAATCAGAAAACAAAGATCAGCGGTAACAATCTCATTCGCATCATTTGACTGTTGATTTTTTTGTTGTGTTTTCTCATTTGGCAATTTGTATCTGGATACGTTGTTGTGTTTTCTGATTTGTTATATTGTTTTCAGTTTTGTTATTTTGTTTTCGGTTTTGTTATTTTGTTTTTGAAATTCTTATATTGTTTTCAGTTTTGTTATTTTGTTTTTAATTTATTATTATTATTATTATTTTAATTTTGTTTTCAGTTTTGTTATTTGGTTTTGCGCTTCTCGGCCCCCGTAGTTTAAAATTTGGCCTCCTTTAAAATGTTTGCACCATTCCAAGGTCTTACTGCGACTAAGAGTCTCGTCACCGTACTGTGCTTTAAGTCTTCTGTAAATGTCAATCGGTTTTACACCTACATTTTTACATGGTCTGACATGTTGCAGTAATAGGAGACAGTGACGTTTACCAGCATGGCTAACAGGATGCGCTCAGATCTCTATCGACATATTATGATTTCTTTGTTCATTTAACCAGTTATTTTTCCTCTGCCAAAATATTTCTTCTGCCCATGAGCGAGCAAGTCCTGGTTTGACTTGAATGCCCCTTCAGTTTGTCTTCTACTTTTTTGTGTTGTTTGTGATTTAGCATAATGGTCAACCATTCTAATAATTTTAATAAAAATCTACGCTAATTGAGGGTCACCAAGTAGCCAGGACCCTTGAGCACATGCCCAGTAGTCCTGGTCAGTAATTTATTCCTTCATAACAGTAATATGGTGAAAAAAATCTCTTTATACTAGCACTTTCTTGATGTACAATTACCCATTGGTTCATTCCATATAAAACAAAATAAGAAAAATAAGTGGCATAAATGAAAATAATATACATGAAATATATTTTAATCCATGCAGTGTTACGGTAATAAAATTTTAAAGGCAGGCCATGTTCAATGATTAAGCCCTTGTCTAGAAATCCATTGTCCCATCCATTGTCCTAAAAATAACCTTATGTCTTGTTCTTCACAGTAAGCTGAGGGAGGCGACAAGTGTGGACATTAGCATGAGAGTTGGCGTGCACTCAGGAAACGTGCTCTGTGGGGTAATTGGCTCGCTCAAGTGGCAGTATGACGTCTGGTCAAATGATGTCACTCTAGCCAATCGCATGGAGTCTGGAGGTGTTCCGGGGTAAGTAACTTGAGGGCCGATTATGTGGAATCTGGGCAAGTATCTTGATTGTGCATATTATATACTTTACATTAGTGAGATAATTAATCAAGTACAGCAGAAAAACCAATTAGACTTTAAATCACAATCTTTTTGAGGCATTATCAAAATCTTTAGGAGATATGATCTCTGAGAAAACTGATGATATAATTGCATAGCCAGAAGAATTTTAAGGTGTGTAATGCATTCCCTGACTTCTTAGGATAGTTGCGTGTAGAAAACCTAAGACAGTATTGCCAAACGGTCACTTGAGTTTAAATGCAAGGTGCATTTCTTTTGTAGTGGTTAAATCGGAGAGATATTGATTTCTTTAAATGCTGATGAAAAACAAATGCCTCCACATTAACATCCTCCAAATTAATAGCAGCAAACCAGCATGTTTTGGGAACTGACACAATGATTTATACCAATACTGGCACATTAAAGTGTTATAAATCAGTTTTATTTAATATTCATTACAGGAGGGTTCACATTACAGAAGAGACCCTTGGAAATTTAGGTGGGGCATTTCAAGTCGAGGAGGGGAATGGAGCCAGTCGGGATTCTGCTTTAGAGGGCAGGAAGACATACCTAGTGATTGACCCGAACCCAAAGAACAGCGCTGACACAAAACCAAAGGTGGTTGTGAATTTTTATTCATTATCAGGAAGGTTGATTTACTCAATGACCCAATATAATGGCTGAAATAACCATTGGCTTCTTCTTGTATTCCTGTATATGAATAGCCCATCTCCCTGACACCAGATAATAAACCAAAGCAGAGGGCTTCGGTGAGAATGTCTCAGTATCTCGAGTCCTGGAAAAGCATCAAACCCTTTTCAGAGCTCAACCAAACAGAAGACTCGATCGCTTCCCCACTAAGCCCATCAAGTTACTTCAGTCAGCCAATGGGGGACACGGTGAGTGCCAATATTATTCTTGTGAATTATACTCATGAATGTGCTGCTGTGAACTGCATTTCAACCCATCGAATTTTACCTGAATAGACTGTATAAATACTTGTGATTGCCAAGACCAACAAATTTATAAACTGACTGCATGATGTAGGCGGTACGGTGGTGTAGGGGTTAGCACTGTCGCTTGCACCTCCTGGGTCCGGATTCGACTCCCGGCCAGGTTAGCTTCCTGCCTTTGTGTGCATGGAGTTTGTATGTTCTTCCCGTGCTTGGTGGGTTTCCTCCCACAGTCTAAAGACACGCAGATTAGACTAATTGGCGTTCCTAAATTGCCTGTAGTGTGTGAATGAGTGTGTGAGTGTGTGTATGTATGTGTGCCCTGCGATGAATTGGCATTCGGTCCAGGGTGTACCCTGCCTCGTGCCCTAAATCTCCTAGGATAGGCTCCAGGCCCCCGCGACCCTGAATACAGGATAAAGCCGTATAGACGAGTGAGTGAGTGCATGATGTACAATTTGCTATAAATACGATTGTCGTACAGGTGACACACCACACCTCAGGGTTTTAGGTTGGTAACAGCTTATGATAGTATTTAGATATTTATTCAACCGTTATCTTTTTTGTATATCTTCAGAGTTTACATGGAACTAGTCATTTGTTGGGTTCCCTCATTAACATGCTAGCCCCACTACTTTCCATTAACATGCTAGCCTCACTGTTCTGAAACTTTCATCTAAAGCAGTGTACAACTAATAGAATATACTAATGTCTTGTGCAATGACTCGACAACTGCAGATGAGTGGTGCCACAACCTGAACACCTCTCACCTCTCAGCCGCTTGCTGGCTGCAGAGCTTGCAAAGCTATCTAGGCAATACAAAAACACGCATTCCAAAGCAAGAACAAGTTTCCCTCTATTTTCATTCATAGCTCCTTAAAATGTATTCTCTCTCGCTGTCTCTGTGTTTTGGATCAGTCCCACAGTCCCTATATCCTATAACAGGCCTGTAGCTAAGGTTAACCCTTCTACAGCTACACATTAGCATATTAGCTACAGCTTAGCATATTAAGGCACTGCTTATGCTGTAGTTATCCTAATCCATGAACTGCATTGCTCATTGTTTCCACCATGATGCTTTTCCCCTTTTCAGAAGCTATTTTCCCCAGCTTCTACACCCCTCACCAACACAAGACTAGCATACCTTCTGTATGTTGAGGTTTCTCTTGGTTAGCAAAGAAGCCTGCTGGGTTCAACTATATATTTTAACTCTGAGTGACTTACAGTACTACAAGCTTACTGTTTATACAGTCAGTGTCTGAGTACTTTGTGGGTAAGGATAAGTAGCGACTTTGTGCCCACTTCCTCACCACTAACAAGCATTTAGGAAGCATTCTCTAGTTTGGATATCCCCTATACTGTTTCCACTTTGGTGTATCAGCCCAGCCACTTCGAATCCATATTTAGAGTCCGATCTGACATACACGCCACAAAAACTGTGTGTAACTGCATTGCTGTTTGTTGCCAGCTAACCTGCAGAGACCTACCAATTTCAGTGCACTGTGCTGAACAATGTGGTGAACTATCCATGCAATATGATGTGTCCAATGGCAATTTGGACAAACATATGAAATAACTCTAAATTCTCTCTCTCACACACTCTAAATTGTGGACTGTATGGTGATTGGGACACAATATTGTGATGAATTCAACAAAAGTGGTCTCTCATGTGGAACTGTCTATTAATCAGTCAACAGTACCCATTTAAATGCAGCATATATTTGTTGGCATGAAAAAAAAATAGGCAAATCATGGACTTTTTTCTGTAGTTTTTTTTTTTTTTACAGTTTTTTTTATTGTTTTGGTACTATTTTCATAAGTAAAGTGTGCATTTTCAAATCTCTTAGTACAAAACTTTAACTGATCACATTT
>JAOVVA010000034.1:6411869-6422355 GCA_028565275.1 Leiocassis micropogon
TTCTGTATATATAAACATTATGACCACCTGCCTAATATTGACTCTGCCCCCTTTTTTGCCACCATAACAGTGATGCATTAACCTTTTCCTTAATCCGATCTACATTAGCGCTTCTATTGGATCGGACTACACGGGCCAGTCTTCGCTCCCCATGTGCATCAGTGAGCCTTGGCCGCCAATGACCATGTCACCGGTTTTCGTTCTTTGCACCACTTTTGGTCTGTCCTGACCACTGCAGACCGGGACCATCCCACAAGAGCTGCAGATTTGGACTTGCTCAGATCCAATCCTCTAGACATCAGAATTTGGCCCTTGGCGAAATTAATCATTATTATTATTTATTTTTAATTCCAACACATCTTCAGGAAAAAAGTTTCGCTTGCTGCCTAATGTATCCCAGGGCTGGGATAAATTGAGGAAAAGGTTAATGCTGGCTCCAATAGAAAGGTCATTCCAGTTTTGGTGGCCAAAGGAAGACCTCCTTAATATTAGGTGGGCGGTTGTAATGTTATGGCTGATCACTCTGTGTGTGTTGTGTGTATATATTTAATAGGTGGTATCAAAAAGTTTTGAGATTAGCCCTGTTTACAAGAACGCACTTAATTTATCTACGTTTACACACTATCCTGTTCAAAATAGTCCCCTTGAATAGCAATACAGCGTTCCTGCCAATTCTGGATCCTTCTGCGATTCACGCAGCAATGGTGTCAAAGCGGCGACCTTTGAACTGATTCTTCATCTTCGGGGGAGATGAGGGCAAAGTCGACAGGAGCCAAATCTGGCAAGAAACTCACAGAGCTCGGTGACAGGAACAGAATTTTCACATTTATTCTGACCTGCTGTGCATGATGAAATAGCAGACGTGACTTTTGGCACACTTACTAGATATTACACAGTCAACTATTAGTGGTATTGTAAGTGGAACGATTGGGAACGACAACAACTCAGTCACAAAGTGGTAGCCCACATCAAATCACAGAGCGGGCTCAGCTGATGCTAAAATGCCTAGTGAGGTGCGAACTTTCTGCAGAGTCTACAGACCTCCGAACTTCATGTGGCCTTCAGATTAGCTCAAGAACAGGGCGTAGAGGGCTTCATGGAATGGGTTTCCATGGCCAAGCAGCTGCAACCAAGCCTTACATCACCAAGTACAATGCAAAGCGTTGGAGGCAGTGGTGTAAAGCACGGTTGCCAGAGGAATAGTGCTTGTCTGATTGCATTGTCCCGTGTGAAGGCGAGATTATGATGTGGGTTTGTTGTTTTTTTAGAAGTTGGGCTCTGCCCTTTAGTTCCAGACATAAACACACTCCTAAACATTGTGGAAAGCCTTGTGAAGCTGTTATAGCTATATACATCATATTAAACCCGGCAGATTAAGAATTTAATGTTAGTTCATATGCATGTGAAGGTAATATATATATATATATATATCTGTTCTAACATTTCTGTGCTTCTTTTTAGTGAGTCAGTCGTTTAGATCATGTCGGCTGTCACGCAACAAAACAGAAGGCGACGCCCCCTTAAAATGTTCATACTGATGTCCGACCACAAAGTTCAAGACCACCTGGATGGTACCATCCGGCTGCAGAGGGGGAATCTGTGCCAGGAGCAGGAGGGAGGAGGAGGAGAACGTGCCGGAAGGGGGGATTTTTTATGGGTAAAGGTAAGGGGATGCTAAATACTACATTTTAACTTTCACAGAACCTAAATGCATAAGTGAACAAAAAAAATTTGTTTTCTCTGTTTCCCGAATCTTTACAGGTTATAGACAACGGCTCTATGGTGAAGCTCGATAAGCACTTATTAAATGAAATAAGTGCTGATCAGGCCGGTTTGCTGGAGCCCATCACTGACCTTGAGTTGCGCTTTAAACTGCTCTCCAAACCTCACCGGCTTGCCAAATTGGCCACTTTGCCCCTGGGGTCGCCTGTCGTTGTGCGATGTGGCCAGTCAGGAGAACTGGCTGATGCTGAGCTTCGTTACCGCGGACCATTGATGCGAGGAAGCGGCGCAGTATATTTTGGGGTCCAACTAAAAGTAAATGTCTTAACTTTTCCAGCAAATGGATGATGAGTTTAAATTTTTTTTTTAACGTAGTTAGTTGTCACTTAGTTGTATTTTCAAAGCAATTCCAAGAATAAATGATTGAAGATTGAAATTTCTCTTGTTCTTTTTCTCTCCCTCTACCAGGGATCAGCAGCAGGCAGGGGCAGCAGTAACGGAAGCTACAAAGGCCACCAGCTTTTCACGTGCCCTGAACAGTGCGCCCTTTTTCTCTCAGTCAGCGATATCACACCGCATCGATCCACTCGAGGCAACAATTTGGGGGATAATGATCCTCAACAAACTGAAATAAACAGACCGAACCAGAACAACCAGAGTTCTAGTCACAATCCAAATCCAGTTAACGTCTTGGCACGTACAGCAGAATCGGTGCCAGCCAATACCTGCTCATCTCCGTTGCAAGTGGGGCAGAGGGTTTACTTCACCCTGGACAAGGTGCCTCAATGGGGCACGGTGCAGTACTGCGGGCAGCTTCCTGGGCGTCAGTCGCCTGGACTGTTTGTGGGAGTTTTGCTGGTGTGTGAAAGCTGAGTATAATTTCTGAATAGGTGTATGCTTTATTCTCATAATGTTAATATGAAAATTAAATTGGTATGATGATAATAATGTATTTAATCGATTCCTACACTAATCTGGAAAAGAAAGTACACCCTCTGGTTCTTTGTTTTTAATCTATCAGGACTAAAATGACGATATTGCATTATTGTTGCCAGCTTGACAACAAGAAACACAGTAGATTTTAATATCAACTCTGTCATATTTTCCCCAAAAGTAAACAAAGATTTAAAAAACAGCTGGAAAAAAACACCCTTTATTCAGTCATGTATAAAAGATATTACGAGTTATCTGCTTTACAACCTTGAACTTTTGGTTCTCCAGGTTTTTTGCTGTGTGAAAACATCATCATCATCTGATTGTAGTGGGTCTCAGTATTAGGCAAATACAACCTCAAACCTTAATGTTTTTTTAATGTGCCATTATTTATTTAGCAAAAATAAAGGGCAAAAAAAACAAATCATGTGGGCAATACTAAGTAACCCCCCTATGATTTAATAGCCTGTAACACAAAGTGATCTTTTTTTTCTAGAACAGAACAAAGTGTTTTGTTTTCTTTTTTTTTTCTTAAACCACCGGACGTTAATGAGACAAAAGCCACAGCGAGTCAAATTACAGAGAAACCCAAAAGTGCTCGGTCATGAAGAGTTTCCTGTAGGTGAAAAAAAAAACATACTGACTGTTATGCAGCACTGAAATTGGAATTTCCTGCCAAAAAATGTCTCACTAAAAAAAAACATCACAAAATAATTGGCTTGAAATGTTCTTTGTTGAATATCACATTTTTCAACTAGTTAATTGTTAGGTTCCATATAGGTTATATGGGGCATCTTCCCAGTCCTAGTGCAAGATCTGAAGAGTGTGTTTGTATAAACCTGAGATTTGAATTACATCCAACACTACTGTCTGAGCTGCTCTTATAGAAAAACTCAACACCTTTTGACCAAAAAGAAAAAAATTGGTATTATCAGCTCATACCAGCTAGTGCTTTTGCTGTTCTAAGTGTTGCTTTGTGTGTGTCTGTGTGTGTGTGTGTGTGTGTGTGTGTGTGTGTGTTTCTGTTTAGGACAATCCAGTAGGAACCTGGAATGGTTACTATAAAAACTATAAGCTGTGCTCTATTCGTTCTCCTGAATTCGGCCATCTTATTCCCATCTCCAAAGTAGCTGCAGGTAACACTGAGTTCAAACACGATGCTTCAAGGTGCATGGATCCATTCTTCAAAACCTGTAATGACAGAAATTTATAACGGAAATGTTTTTCTTTTATAGAAACAAGAACAGAGCGTCCATCTCCTGAAATCCCTCCGCTTCCTTCCTCCAAAAATGCCCTTCAGCCTTCCTCTCCCACTCACAGCAAACACCTTACACAGACTACAATACCCACAAACCCCAGCCACGGCCCTAGACCGCTGATAGAGCCGTCCATGCTCGCCATGGCTAAATCTGCTTTACAACCTCCGACTTCTTCAACAGTTACAAAAGTCGTTTTAAAACCTCCTCCTGTCCCGATCGTCAAATCAGCCCTTAGACCGCCTCCCGTTCCTCCTAATAAGCCACAAGCCCAGCCCCTTTCACCAACCACTGACCAGTTACACACTTCAAATGGATTTCACGATCCACCGTCTCCACTGGTCCCAGAGAAACCAGAGGCTAGAGCGTGGTTAGAGGTCGGCTCCATGGTCGAGGTCAATGACCCACCTCTTTATGGAGTCATTCGGTGGATTGGATTCATCAGCAGTATTTCAGAACCAGTGGCTGGCATCGAACTGGTACAACTTTGGATTGTATATTTGAAGCATGATACTGTGTGTGAGCAAAATGGCATAAATATCGTCATGATATTGGAAGGCATTTTTTACAATACATAAATGAATAAATAGGTTTGTTTATAAATGACATCGAACTGGTACTTTTTTTTTTTTTTTTTAGCACTTTTACATAAAATGCCTTTTTAACGATTCAGGAACAATGCTTGTTTTATAGGGGACACACCAAAATATAATATTTCTTCTTACATTGTTGCATTTGTATTGTCAATGCTGTGCAGTAATCATTACTATGGACTATGGATCTCATCCATAGGAGAAAGTTAATCAAGAATTATTATTATTATTATTTTTTTTCCAGGACCAGGAGTTGACCGCTGCCACTGACGGCAGCTACCTCGGCGAGCGTCATTTCCGTTGCCCCGCTAACAAGGGTCTGTTTATCAAACTGCGTAACTGTAAGCGAGACTCCAGATTTCCTGTCCCTGAAGCACAGATCGATCAGGTGGAGCGCTGCAATTCAATCGGTGAGTTTCAAACGTTTCGCCAAAAGTTTGTGGACACCTGGCTAGCACAAACGTACAGTATGTGATTTTTTTTTTTTTTCCTCTTCTTTAAACTCAACATTTCAGATTTAGTCCTTGCTCTGCTTTTATAAAAACTACCAATCTTCTGGGGATGTTTTAACCCAGAGTGGCTCTAGTGCTTCCGACTTTGTGCCACCAGTATGAAGAAGCTTTCACTTACTGTATGTGTTGTGGTCAGGTGGCCAGAAACATTTGACTGTACACAGGTCCGCCTACTTTTAGTCTACTACAAAAAAATGTCTGCAGTGGACTCTGAGTGTGTAGAGTTCTGTGCAGTAACTTCAGACGTGTGTACAATCACAAAGATTGATTCCACTAAATTAAAACAAAGCTACTACTATAAAAAAAAAAGGTCTTGAGAAAAAAAAAAAACACATAATCCTTTCGGTTTGACTCAGAAATCATTTACATTTACATTCATAGCATTTGACACACGCCCTCTCACAAGCACGCTTTGTGTTCATATCAGTACATACCATCCAAACCTTTAGCTTTCATTCTGCAATGTTTGGAAGCCCAGTATCTTCTAATGAGGTGTGCGTTGTCAAAAGGTGCTACCATATACTGTAGCAATCTAATGGCATTGCAAGTAAATGTGAAAAATAGTATTTTTTTCAGTTTTAGAAATCATTCAAACTCACGCTACTCAGAGTCAAAACAGAACATTGTACGCTGTATGCAAGAATCGTTCAAGTAGGCAGGTCTGCATATAGGTGTTTATTATAATAACTGAGATAGAAATTGCAGGTTTGATATTTAATAATGTTGAATACCAAATTAACATTACAAACAATAACATTAAAAAAGCAAAATAACAAAACTGAACAAAACTGAGATCAGGGATCAGGGACAACAACAGGTTCTGGCTAGATTGTAGACAAAATTAAATAGGATTTTTTTTTCAATACAGTCCCACAATTTTTTTACTTTTTGTGCTCGTATATGTATTTCAGCCTTTGCAGAATGGGGCAGTAAGCGTGTAGAGGAGAATACACCACCACTGTCGGGTCAAGAGGCTCGGCACTTGTATGAAGGCTTTAAGAAAGGCATTCAGGGCCATCTCAACTCCTGCTACCTGGATGCATCACTCTTCAGGTGAGAGTTGCCTTCCAGACTAAACGAAGTCTGGTGTAGAGTTGTTGTTTTTTTAAGCAGTTCATTTCAGCCTCATATTAATGCAGCAGTTACACAAAAATTATGTTTAGAAGGTGATGCTAAGAAATGTTCTTCCGATTTAAACTGGGTTATGGTTAAGCTCAGGTTAATGGCATATTATATTTGTACTGTACAGGCCTGCGTTTTTTTTTTTGTTTGTTTTTTTTAACAAGCTTTTAAGATCTGCTGATTTAAAAATTAATTCTTTATATATTTATATCTGAGCTACAACTACATTTAACACTTTCTTGTGTTTGTGTTGCATTATGCTATTTATTGAGTGACTTTTGTATAGATTGTAGGTGAATAATCTCTCTCACTTCGCTTCCCTCAGTCTGTTCTCATGCTGCAGTTCGGTCGACTGGGTTTTGTTTTGGCCCTGCAACGAAAATGGCCACCGAAGCAAAGATGCTCAGGAACTACTGCGCTGCGAAATTGTCAACCCTTTACGCAGGTTTGCATGAATGCAAATTAAAAATTTTTTTTTTTTAAAAAGAGATTTACTTCGGGCTAAGTTCACACTGCAAGGGAAGTAGATTTTCTGTAATTTAATAAATCAGATTAGGAAATATTATATCTAAGGAATATCAGTACACGTATATTCTCTGTGAGCCAAAATAAGGTCATGGAAACGAGGGTCATGAACAATGTCAGCAATCAGCAACAATCAAAAATGCAATGAATTAAATACGTTTAGCTTTACATTATATAAAAAAAACCGATGTAGACAGATCTGTCTTGCCAAGGTGATAAAGTTTGCATATATTCTGATCTTGAAATCCTACAGTATTATAATACAGTAAGTAATACACTTATTAGAGAGTGCTTTCTGCCATTTCTGCATAAATGAGCTTGCAGATAGCTCATGTCATAATCATTAACAGGGAGGAGAAACCTCATATCTCATACCTCAAACTCAGAGAGTAAGGTCAGTTTAACCCTTTTGGCTCCCAGCAGCAGATGGGTACGAATTCTAGCTTAAACAATAGGATGAACAGTTTTCTACGGTGGCCGAGAAGTGCAGAACAAAATAACAAAATGAAAACAAAATAACAAAACTGAAAACAAAAGTACAAATTCAAAAACAAAATAACAAATTCAAAAACTAAATAACAACACCAAAAATAAAACAACAAAAAGATACGAAATACCAAATGAGAAAACACAACAACAATTCAGTCAAACCGGAAAAGGTAGGTATAGTTTGCGAATAAAATTTGTATCACTGATTGGATGAGACATTCTGTCACTCAATTGTCCAATCAGCGATAAAAATCAACACGCCTATGTGTGGTTTATGAATGAAATTCTTATTGCTGATCTTTAGTGGCAGATGTCTTGTCCAATCAGCGGTAAGGATGTAATTCGCAAACCACACCTACCTTTTTTTAGCTTGTTGATTCTTACCGCTGATTGGACAAGAAATCGGTCACTCAAATATATGCAGGAATTTAGATGTTTTTTCATTTAAGGATTCATTTCAGTATTTTAGGATTATACAGCGCTTTGGTCAACTAAGTTGTGTTAAATGTGGTTTAAAAATGATTCTGACTTCACTTGATAGTACTTCAATCAGCGATAAGAATTAAATTTGCAAACTATACCTACCTTTTCTGGTTTGAGTGAATTGTTGTTGTGTTTTTTCATTTATTTTGTTTCTGGATATGTCGTTGTGTTTTCTGATTTGTTATATTGTATTCGGTTTTGTTATTTTGTTTTTGAATTTGTTCTTTTGTGTTCAGTTTTGTTATTTTGTTTTTGAATTTGTTATTTTGTTTTTGGTTTAGTTATTTTGTTTTCCACTACTCAGCCACTGTACTTGTCTTTTGCAAAAGCCTTCTCCTCCAAAGCCTTTACTTTACTTCCAAGAAAAAACATACATGCTCTCAATCTCAAGCTTTCCTATGTTGTCATTATCATAGTGTTGACTTTAATATTAGGAATGATGGCAGATGTGAATCATAGTGTAATGGCCGTTTTGTGAGACAGATGTCCGAATTTTTAACTGTTCTAGAAACTTCATGGAAATTATTACCTTAAAAGAGTAAAAACTGTGTTCGCTTCAGTCAGACTTCAGCTTTATTACATATGACATCTGGTGAGTACTTGTTGCTGTTAAGCTCTTTAGATCTCATAATAATGTTGTGTACACAATCAGGTTTGGATACGTGTGTGCCAGTAAGACTATGGCGTTGCGGAAGCTTCTGGAAGCTGAGACCACAGACACTGGCTTTACGAATGAAGAGAAAGGTAGGGTTAACCTAGACACCGAAAGCACAAAGAAAGGAAACGTAGCCACAGTCTTTATTTCCCATGACAAGTCTGTGTGTCATTTGTGTGTTTGTGTGTTTCAGATCCTGAAGAATTCCTCAACAAGCTTTTCCAGCTCCTCCGGGTGGAACCACTTCTCAAGATTAGGTAAAAGCACTTCATCTCTTTTACCCTTCATCTCATGGTTGTAAGATTTTACTCTCTTCTTTTGATCATCATCATCATTATCATCCGATTGCTTCATTTTCCGCGCTAGATCTTCGAGCCAGGAGCCGCAGGAATGCCACATTTATCAGCTGTTCCCTCCCACGCTTCCCTGTCCGTCCTCGCCTATCCGTTCTCCGCTCTCTCCCTCTTTCTCTCCCTCTTTCTCTCCAATCCCTCTGTCCTCACAGTCAGTCGGACTCATGAGGGTTGCCAGTGTCCAGACACTGCTGGAATCGTCCTTCATGCATTCTGGACTTAAATTCACCGAGGTAAAGGCGACACTATCTCACATTGATTTATCTCACAGCCTTTCATTTTTCGTACAAATATCAATTTTTAAATATTTTATAGTCAGTCTTAAAGCTGACTGTCTGTTATTTTGTCTGTGACCTGATGCTACATAAAAAAAGGCCAGACTGTAAATGAACAAAGCAATATCTTTCCTATTCTGGTAACACCTTTGACATCAAAAGAGCAATGTAAATCTTTGTTTTTCTTTGTTTTGCTCAAAAACTGCACATTACTACTGACAAAAATGTTTAGATGTCTGACAAATTTAACTGAATTAATGAAGTGGCTTTGGAGGAGGTTTCCATAAAGACCTTCCAAAAAGGAGGTCAAGATCAGCAACCGCAGTTGTAATTTTTTAAACTCTTTTATTAAGGTTATTTGCAAATTCATACCTTCTAGCACATGACACCTACCAAGAAAGAAGGATCAAGGATAGCTCACATGACTGCATGTTTTAATAAAACCCCGTTAATAACCCTGTAAAGTCCCTAACTGGTCCTAAACCTGGATAAGAATAAGTGGGTTGCATGAGGAAGGAAATCTGTGCCAAGTTAAATATGTGGACCGGATGGTCCGCTGTGTTCTCTTAAAGAGAGCAACAACTCCTTTCATTTTACTTGTTCTCTAGTTAGTACAAGCATATAACTATCAGTTACTGTTAGATGCTACTCAGATGAATAGCTACATAATATACTGAGCTTAATTAATATTTACTAAAATCTTTGGTTATATCTTTGGTTATAATACCTTGGATTTATTTACTTATTATAGTCCATGTTAAATGCCTTTTTGTAACCAGGGTTGAAAATACTATATTGATTTTGTAACGTGAAACATTACAAGTTTAAACCAGTGTAACGAGTATCATCTGGACCTTTATGAAATTAATGAACGTCATTATCAGAAGTAGACATAACTTATATTTCTGGTAAAAAAATATATATAGTACAAGACAGACCAGTTTTCAGATGGAAACAAAAAACCTAATGTACGCTCCTTGGATTTGCATAAAAATATAAAGGAGCGAGTGTGACAAAGTTACCAGAAGAACTCCTATTCTCCAGCAAGCTCAGTAAAACCTAACAGCTGTTTTACTTATAGTTCTGTGTAAAAGTCTTGGGCGCATACAAAAGTATGGCATAAGCAAAATATGCTTTTAAAAACAGTCTGATATATATATATATATATATATATAGACTGTAAACAGTCAATATTTTGAATGAAAACTCATTGCTTAAAATCAGGAGTTTCCGACACAGATTTGTGCAGTTTTATAAGTAAAACAGTTGTTAAGTTTTACTGAGCAGGTTTTTTGTTTCCATCTGAAAACTTGTCTGTCTTGTACTATATTTTTCTTTCTTTACAGCCATGCATATATTCTCCTGTAATGTTAATTATTTATAAATTTTTAAGTTATTTATGGAAATACTGAATGATTTTGTACATAATTATGCAGACATGATAAACATATATATATATAACAAAATTGGTACAGCATATAATATGGTGCCTAAGACTTTTGCACAGTACTGTGTGTGTATGTATTTATGTATGTGTGTGTGTTTGTATATATACTGTGTGTATGTGT
>JAOVVA010000034.1:6440644-6462558 GCA_028565275.1 Leiocassis micropogon
AGTAGTAGCCTTAATGTGGGAGCCCCCTAGTGACGGGGAGGAATTGGCTACGACTAATATTGGGGAGAAAATTGAAAGAAAAAAAAAAAAAAAAAAAAATGTATTGCACCAGAAAGTATATATCATATATAATTTTAAATGACGCAAACATTTTTAAAAGGCCGTGTGTCTGTGGAGCCCACTGCAGTCGTTCCCGTGAACATTCAGCAAGTCCTTGAAAATTGATGGATAATTTGTTGCCAACTTACGGAAGAGACACATCTGTCTGTGGAAACTGTACAGACAATCATTCAGGACGACCACTTGAACATTAAAGGACGTTGACTGGGAGTTATTGCAACATGCACACATTTGGGCCATTAAAGGAGCTCCTGGGAGGCCAGACATGAAAGTCGATAGTCCGATCATGGCTCTGGCATACGGATAAATCTTTTTACCTGGATGGTATCCAAGCACTACTGAAATAATGGGATAAGTGCATTAGTGAGGATTATAGAGAGAAATTAAGACAGTTTTAACTTTTTTAACTGTGTTCTGTTATTCTGCACCATCTAATGCCTATGAAATTATTATTATATATTATTATATAATATTATTATATAATTATAAATTTAAAAAACACCTTTTCAGTACTTTTGGATTTTGGTGTTCAATGTACAGTAGATGGAAGTGAAAGGAGAAATGAAGAAATGTCATCTTAGCCCTGAAACTGTTCAGCATTTATTTTGTCATCTCCTATCATAAAAGCTCTCTGGAGAAATATGTAACAGTTTATCCATCCCTATTAGAAAGTACAAAAAATATTGCTTGTTATCAGCTTTCCTTATTGGTAGCCAGTGGTTGTATATAGTCATCCTAAAGCTGAATGATTCCTGAGTATGAATCCCGACACCCATCCATGGCCAGGAGCCAAGGTATTAAATTTGGCCAAGGTCTTTGATGGGGGCAGGTGGGACCATTCACTTCCATGTCAGTCACATTGACACTGGTCCACCTATACATGTTTGTAAGCTTGTGTATTATTGTGTTTTGTGTACTCCACTATATGTGTATTAATTGGACCTCTGATGCAATGTTAACAACAATTCAGAAAATGCAGCAGGCTGGCTTCGTGTGTCCCAGATGGAACACATGTCCAGCCTTCACTGTCCCCAGTTAGTATCTGTCATATGATACGAGACAGCCAGTGCGAAGAGGCCTAATGAAAGCCCAACACAGATCCACTCAGCGGTCAAATACAACAGTCCTTCACAGGGTTGTATGAACACATACATTTACACAAGAATTCAAAAGTTTATTTGTAATATGTGCATTCTTAGCAAGGAACAAAAACAGGGTAAAATTATGTTAGGTGAAACCTGTTCACACCTAGGGGCAATTCTTTATTCTTTTTTTGTACTGCTTATCATGTGGAAAATCAGGGCAAAACCTAGGAGACACTTCGGATGACAAGGCACAGGCACACACCCAGTCACACCCTCTGAGTAATTTGGAGACACCGATCAGTCTACTGTACAACTGGATTAGGGGGAAAACCTGAGTATTTGGAGGACAAACCCCAAACACTGGAGGCAACACTGCTAACAACAAGGTGCAATTAAAACTGTAGCTAATTTACGGCACGGTGGCTTAAAAGTGCACCTCCAGGGTCCGGGTTCGGTTCCTGCCAGGGGTCTGCGTGCATGGAGTTTGTATATTGTTATACCGTGCTTGGTGGGTTTACTCCGGTTCCCTTCCAGAGTCCAAAAACATGCAGATTCGGCTAATTGCCATTTTCAAATTCCCCATAGTGTGTGGGTGTGTGTGTGTGTGTGTGAATGTGTATGCGATGGATTGGCACCCCATCCAGGGTGTATCCCATACCGCGTGCTCCTGGGATAGGCTCCAGGAGTTTGTATATCATGCAAAAAAAATCATCATGCAAAAGTTGCTGAATGGTTTTGACTTTTTGGGGGGTTTAAGGTCTTTCTGATCTCTCGTCGTCTCCCAGTGATGTTCTTCTGCTCTTAAAGCATGTGTTCCACTCAAAACACCTCGAGCGGTTCATGGCAGCGTTGCCATATCATTTCAAACGTCTCTGTGGCAGATTTGCCTAGTATCGCATTCGCTCGTTGTTCTAACTTGCTGTCCATTATGAAATAGACATGGTAACGCACATGGTCGGATTAGAACCAGTTGTACAGCTCCCGGCGATGTCTTTTGGCACACTGACTTATGAAGGTCTGCCCTCCATGTGACTCCATACTGCCTCATATCGCAGAGGAAACCCTTCAGCCATGGAAGAACTCTGGAAGACATAAAATAAAGACATGACTGTAGAAATTAAAGATAGGAAACATTGAAACTGGAGGTTTTGTGGACTGGAGGAGAAATTACAAACTTTCAGATGTTTGTTTGATTGCAAATTTACAAGTCAAAAACGTGGTGTGAAGACAGGAAGGGAAGCAAGAAAGTTTATGAACTTTCTTGTGCACGAGCCAGTACGGAAATGTGTCTCTCACGATTATAACGCAATACGTGCGTGTACACATGTGATAAAGCAAGATCTGAAAGAGACCTGTGAGAGCTATATTGTGAAAGCGCTACTGAACAAGCCCCAGTGAACAGGGGGAACAAGTCGGACTGGATGAGATGGTGGGTGTGATGGTGCTATGTTAGTTTAAGGAGCTCGGTGGGGGTGGCTTCAGGTAACCCAGTGGGCTTTAAAAAGCCCGTCCTTCCTTTCCTTCATTTCAGTTCACGTCGTTCTTTAGCCATGTGCGCGGAGGAGGGGAAACATATCTCCCCGGGGCACTGAACTTCTTCCTCTCTACTCCTTCCTTTCTGTTTCAGCTTTTATTTATACTCCCGATTATTGCGTCAAAGACAAACTTTGGATATTCCCTACAGACTACTTATTCCTACATACGGAACGCTTTCCTCCTTATAGAGGAAGAATTAAAATATATATATATAGTTCTTCATTTTTATTTCCTGGGAGTTATTTCTGAGCGTCGCCATGGAGAGATGTGGAGGACCGTCCCCGACCTACAAACACACACACCCGTTTATCCACGAGGTGAAGATGACAACGGCTCAAAGAATTCAGGTATCACTCTAAGCAATAATGGTAATAAAGCATTAAAAGTTTATTTATACACAAGCTTTTGAATCCATTTTTTATTTTTATTTTTTGCTTCTGTTAAGTTATAGAGGTCAGCTCGCGCGTGTTCGTTGCTTCTGGTTGTTTTGCGCGTCAGCATTGCGTTCGTTTTGCGCAGGACCGCCAAGAACTGCGTTTATCCTTTAGAACGTAATTGTAAACAGTTTGCTAACAAACATGCTGTCTTTTTTTTCCAAGGCATGAGTCAAGAATTTCCCCTTGTTTGGTTTTGTTAGAAATGGGGAAATTTGTGATTTGAAGTGTCTTTTTGTGAATTAAACAACAAAAAAAGAAAAAAAAAACGCAGAAGCTGGAGGAAAAAAAAGGCTGCGTTGGTGAAACGCATATCTTGGGAAGATTATCATGCAGATGACACAATCTGCCAAATCGTGCATCAGTTATTACTTAAAACACAAATGTTTTGTGTGTGTGTGTGCACATATTGCTTTTGTTTCGTTATAGTTCATACTGTAGTACTGCCACTGTTGTGTCAATAAACGCGCTATGAGGTTAATTATGGGTGTGTGTCAAACATGTCGTCTTTAAAGCGTTTGGTAGAATAAGTGTGTGCAGTTGAGATGAGCTTTCTAAGCATAAAGTGTTGTGTGTGTGTGTGTGTGTGTGTTCCGTCTCTATCAAGGCTGTAGTGTTTGAAGAAGAACCTGTACAGTCTTGGTCAAAAGTTTTGAGAATGACAGGTTAATTTTCCCAAAGTCTGCTGTTTCAGTGTTTTTGTACCAGTTTGCCAGATGTTAGGATGGTATACTGAGGTATAACTACAAGCATTGCATAAATGTCAAAGGCTTTTATTGATGATAGCATTAAGTTTATGCAGGGTCAATATTTGCACCCTTCTTTTTCACAACCTCTTCAATCACCCTGACGTGGTCAGTCTACTTCTGGGTCACATTCAGCCCATTCTTGTACAATCAATGCTTTTGTCCACCCAACTCTTGATGATTGACCAAGTTCTCGTATCTGGACAAAATTTTGACGTTTTGTTCAGAGAGCCACATGGATATCACTTTTGCTTTATGGAAATCTGCTCTATCATGCTGGAAAAGACCTTGTTCCAACCATCAGTCCTGTGTCATGCCAACAGTAAAGCATCCTGAGACCATTCATGTGTCAAGGTAGTGGGCTCTCTCACAATTTTGCAAATTCTCCCAACCATTTGGTGTCAAACAATGGCAGACTTTTCCAGCACTATTGAGCACCTTGCTAAGGGAGCAAAACATGGGCAAGAAATGCCCTAGACTTTAATCCCATTGAGAACTTGCGTTCAATCCTCAAGAGGTTGGTGGAAAAACAAACTCTTAAATTCTGACAAATTGCAAGCATTGATTATGCAATAATGGACTGCCATCCATCAGGATGTGGCCCAGAAGTTGATGAATTCCATGCAAAAGAAGAGTCAAAACTAATTGACTGTTGAATCTTTCCATAAACCTAACAGAACTGAAAATAAAATACTTTGACACTTTTCCAAATTGTGGTAATTGGACTTCAGCGGAACAGCTGAAAAAAAGATCTAAAACCACTAAAGCGAGAGACTATGTGAAAATGAATGGGTCATTCTCAAAACTTTTGACCATGGCTGTACTATGTGAAAGGTGGTATCAAAAAGTTTTCAAGATACTGCAACAGATCGCAACACATGGCTGTGGGCACAGTCACCGGAACGGCCAACCTTCATAAGTCAGTGTGCCAAAAGGCATCATCCTGTGTACATCGGCAGCTGTGCAACTGGTGCTATTCTTACCACCTGTATTACTACGTCTGCGATTTAATAATGGCCATCTGCGTGAAACTGGCCAAATATGCCACAGACAAGTTTGACATGATTCAGCAATTTTTACAGCACTGCTGCTATGATTCATTCAAGGTGGTTTGAGTGGCACGCCCACTTCAAGAGCGGAGTAACTTTACTGGAAGACGACGAGAGATCAGGAAGACCTTCAATGAGCTCAGCCTTTGAAAATGTCAACCATTCGGCAACTTGTGCATGATGATCGTCTGAGAATAATCCATACAGTAGCATTGCTGCCATTGTTGGTGTGTGTGTGTGTGTCATACGGAACAGTCGAGGCCATCCTCACAGGGGATCCGAACATGCGTTGTGTTCCTGCAGCAGACCCAAGAGCAGAAGGAGCATCACATTGAAGCCTGCCAAGAACTCCGTCAGTATGCCGGCGATGACCCATCCTTCATGCCTGGTGACGAAACTTGGGTGTACTCGTACAGCAGGCAGATCTGTGTCATGCGAATCTCGAAACTTCTTGATGTCTCTTCATACTTCAAGCATCTACACAAACCAGCCATCCAAAACAATACAAAATCGTGTGGGGGTGTGTGAGGTTGCATCTGCAAAATGTTTCTTTGCTCACCTGTATATCCTTTCTCCTTAGAGTTTCATACTGGGCTGCGTTCTATTCCCTCTTCGAGCCTGCCTTGTCGTCATCTCATTCCTGCTCATGTGGCCCGTCGCTCGGCTCCGACTAATCGGCCTGTCGCGGGAGGACAGGGAGAAACCGATTCAAGGCTGGAGGCATTGGATTTTTCACCCCGTGATGGTCTTCCTCAGTCGATGTGTGTTCTTCTCCCTGGGATTTTTCTGGATAAAGGTCAAAGGTCGACAGGCTACACAGAAAGAGGCACCGGTGTTGGCAGTGGCACCCCACAGTAGCTTTCTGGACATGCTGGTACTCACCATGGCGGGGCTGCCAATGGTGGTGTCTCGGTCGGAGAACGCCAACCTGCCGATTGTCGGAGGTACCAAACACGGCATAAGTTTAGAAGATGTTGATTTCTAATGATCTAAAATAATCAAATATTTCATTCTTACCCTTGCAGCACTATTGGAGTTTAACCAGTCCTTGTTGGTTAGCCGAAAGGATCCTGAGTCCAGAAAAAAGTGTGTCTCTCAAATCAAAGAAAGACTCACTTCGAATGGTTACTGGCCTCAGGTATGCTGTGAGGTTAAAGGTTATTTGAAAGCCCTTGGAGAGCTGTTTGAAGTACAAGTGTGTGAATATGATCACCTGTTCACACTTTGCTTCCCCTGTGTATTTGCAGATGCTAATGTTCCCTGAAGGAACCACCACAAATGGTCAAGTCCTCATCAAATTCAAGCCCGGTAAGTTTTGAAACAAAAAAAAAGCATGTAATGGGAATGGAAAATGGTAATTGGCATAACCAAAATGCTGGATTCATTATGATTTTCCTTCTGTCTGGCTGTCTGTCTCTCAGGTGCATTCTTGGCAGGCGTTCCAGTTCAGCCGGTGTTGCTTCACTACCCTAATAAAATAGTAAGCAAGAAATAGAACACTCCTGTAACATGGCAGATATAATTAGGTAGTCATCTTTTAATGCCGATTTCCAAACTGCACATGCGACGGGTGAAAAGTCCATATGAAAACGTTAGGTCTCCTCCAAGTAGTGGTCTGTGATGCTGGAAAAAGTGATTTTGTGAAACCGCTTTTTGCATTGTAAAGTGAAGATTCTTTGATAAAGGAGATCATTTATGCAACGTCTCTTAAAAGTGGAATTTTTAGTAGTAGTAAAATGACAAATAAGAACATAAATGGACGTCTCAATAAGCAAGATTTACACCAACAAAAAAAAAAAGTAAAATGGTATTGAACTTTGTTAAATTAGATGCACAAAAAAAAACCCAGAATTTTTACTTCCTTCAATCTGCAAGCATGTTAAAATGGAAAATTGTTCTAAATTTACCATTTATTTAAATAAATAAATTCTTCGTTTACCCGGTAGCATAATTAACTTTTTTTTCTGTCATTTTTTTTGGACAGGATACTGTGCGGTGGACTTGGAAAGGAGCATCATGGTGAGTAACTTTGAATCTTACTGACTCTACAACCCTTTTGTAAAAATTATGGAATCGTCATGCTATTCATCAAAAGTTCTTTGTCGTATCTTTTTGCGACGAAGTAAAACTGATTGGTCAACATCCTTCAAACGTGGTGATTCCATTATTATTGCCAGTGATTATCAGCGCGCAGCTTCCAACACTGGCGTGCGGGGCTCCTATTTTCAAGTAACTGATGCTCATGGTGTTTTGAGACTGTTGTGTAATGAGTGGGTTTGAAGCTGATTCGCTCACAGATTTTTGATGATGTAATGGCATAAAAATGTGTTGATGTTGCTCGGAAGCTTCTGTGCTTGGTACGGAATTGTTTATATCGGAGGCTATTCGGTCTAGCCAGGTATGATTAATCCCCTTACCCTCTGCATTGCTGGCCAGCTTATAAGTCTTCTAGCATATAGTCTTATTGTTATGTACCTTGTATATTTATGCTCTTCGATACGATACAGTGTTTAAATATTTGATACTTTTACAATGGATTTTCATATTATGCACCTAGTTGGTTAGTGAGACCCCAAACATGTTTTGGCTTATACTGGTTATTTCGTGGGGTGGTCTTGCATACTTTCCTATTTTATTAGCCATGACCGTGTAGTTCAAAGGATGACATTGACATACGGAGATGTCAGAGGAGAGAGAGAGAGAGGGAGGGAGAGAGAGAGAGAGAGAGGGAAACAGTGGTCCACTTCTTCTGTGTTTAGTTACGGTCAGCTTTCATATTTGGTTCGAACCGTACCCAAGTACACCATGCCGTGCTTGAGACCACATTTTTACATGAACTCCCAATATGGAGTGGTCACATTTAAGCAAACTTTGGGTCAGGTATACTTGGATCTGTGCCTAAAATCATAGTGTGATGCCCCCTAGGTTCCTTTATAATTTGTAGCCTCGGAGACTGTAGCGCATTAGAAAAAGTGAGTGAACACTTCAGAGCTGCTGTTGTGCATAACAACTCTAAATCAAGGTTTGCGAGTGCTCTGATACAAGTTTGATATTGTAGAGTAAATGTATGATTTTGAGTGTATTTTGATTTTAGTTTTTTTATTGCAGGCTCGATTGTTTCTGGTACACCTCGGCTCAGTTGTACAGCAACGTTACAGTGGAGGTCAGGTTTCTGCGACTGCCTTCTCTAAATTCACTCTTTCTAGCCAAAAGCCATAAAATAAATCAGTTGACATCAATTTTTTTTTTTTTTTCCCCTGATGTAGTTTCTGCCTGTCTACACACCCTCCCAAGAGGAAAAAGAGAACCCAGAGCTATTTGCAGATAATGTTCAGAAACTCATGGCCAAGTAAGTCAAATGTTGGCATGCAATATTTTAAAAGATGCCATGAAGTGAAACCATACAGTGTTTAAATATTTGATACTTTTACAATGGATTTTCTGTTGCACAGCATCCTGGAACTTTTTTTTTTTTTTTTTGGTGTGTTTTTTAGCGTGTTGGGAGTTCCTGCTACAGACTATGTGATCGAGGGACTTGTTCCTGTTACAAAGTTGGGTGGCCTCTCTCTTCCTCTTGAGTCTCCTTCCAGGGAAACGCAGAAAATGCTCAAAGATCAAGGGTATGACGTGTGTGTGTGTGTGTGTGTGTGTGTGTGTGTGTGTGTGTGTGTGTGTGTGTGTGCGCCTCAACTTTATCATAATTAAAACTAAAACTAAAACCTTTACTTGTTCATATAATGTTCAGAACAAGGACTGTTTTGATGTCCGTGACTCTGACCATGGATTGTTTTTCCTAGATTGGGTTATTTAGATTCTGCAGCGCTCCTGGGATTTTCACACACTATTTATTTATTTTTCCTGCAGTAAAATTCCCATCATTCTTCTAATCTTCTAATTTCTATAAACATACAGTAGATATGGAGAAATGAATGGATATATTTTGTCATTGTGCCATCCTTAAGGGCCATATAAATGGAGCTCGTTGAGGCATTTGACTACGCTTCGGAAAATCCCAGGTTCAAACCCCACAACCACCAAGTTGCCACTGTAGGGCCCTTGAGCAAGGCCCTTAACCCTCAATTGCTCGAATATACAGTACTGTGCAATTTTCTTCTAAAACTGCTTAAAATCGGGAGTTTCCGACACAGATTTGTGCAATGAGTTTTCACTCCAAATATTGACTGATTATTTTACTACTCTTTATTACTTTATCGATGTTTCTTTTATGCAGAAATTTTTCAAAAGCATCTTTTGCTTATGCCATATTTTTGTATGTGCTCAAGACTTTTACACAGTACTATAAGTAAAATTGTTGTTAGGTTTTACTGATCTTGAATACGAGTTGTTCTGGTAACTGTCACACTCGCTCCTTTTATATTTTTATGCAAATCCCCAGGAGCGTACATTAGGTTTTTTGTTTCCATCTGAAAACTGGTCTGTCTTGTACTATATCTATATTTTTTTTTACAGCCATGCATATATTCTTCTGTAATGTTATTTATTTATTCATTTTAAAGTTTTATATATGGAAATACTGAATGATTTTGTACATAATTAATCAGACATGATAAACATGTATAACAAAATTGGTACATCATAGAATATAGTGTACAAGTCTTTTGCACAGTACTGTATAATGAGATAAAATGAAAGTCGCTCTGAAAAAACTAAATGTGAACTAGTGTACACATTTACATTACGCCATTTGGCCGACGGCCGTCTGCCAAATGGCGTAATGTAAATGTGTACACTAGTTCATTTTAAAGCAGTGAATGTATGCAAGTAAGGCGCAATATAGCTGAAATTGTTCTGATTTTAAAATGGATATACCTTTTTTTTTTTTTTTTTTTTTTTTTTTAAATTCAGTTTCAAGGTAAAAATGACAAGTTACTGAAGTGTTTTACAAAAATACACAGAATAACACACAATTAGAGACATACACGTAAATGTATAAATGTTTCATTTACATTTCTTTCTCATTCTGTTATCCATTTAATCTCTCTCTCACTCTCTCACTCTAGTTTAAGTAATGCTGAAGTGGAGACTCTGATCAACACAATGTTTGACCGATGTAATGCTGGACAGGTCACGATCACGCTTGATCACTTGCCCTCTTTGTTGGGACTCTCAGAAAGAAAGACTGCAGCGCAGATCTGCTCCTTGTACTCTAAGGTAATGTGTTGCACAGAACACACACCCACGCACACACAAATTGCAACTTCACAACTTGTGTAATGTTTAATTTTTTTTTTTGTTTTTTTTTTTTAAGACTGACACTTTGGATCTGAGGCAGCTGTGTTTGAGCTTGTGCACGACTACAGGACTCAGGACGCCGGAGTCGATCATACACAGCGCGTTCACTGTGAGTTTCTGGTGTAACCCGACAGGTCTACTTTCATAGGAGCACCTCTGCACCTGCTTGTTTATGCAAATATCTAATCAGGCGGTCATGTGACAGCAGCACAATGAATAACATCCAGCCTGTACACGTCAGGAGCTTGAGTTAATCTTGACCATGGCACGGTGGTTAGTGCCAGATGTCTGGTTTAAGTATACATGTAGGAGAAGTGGGTCTGCAGGTTGAAACACATTGTTTATAAGAGGTGAGTGACCAGACATTGATTTTGTATGCATTGTACTGCTGCAACCTGATTGGCTGATTTTAGATAGCTGCATAAGTACGAGGATGTAATTGATCCTACACTTTATATTAGTTTGGACTTGGATAATCACTATTAATACCTTGAGAAACCACAACACCACTATCTCCATGGTGTCGTTATTAACTCAAGGACACAACAAACATAACTTGATGTGCTTTAGCTGATTGACCCCATTTTGGATAACTGACTATTGCAGATGTCCACATTTGATTGATTGAATTGTTTGAGTCTGTTATTGTACTCATTACATCAGTATACAGTCCCCTCTGTGTTGGAATGATGGTGATTTTATATTCATGTACTGTATGTATATAATTTTTTTTGGGTGTACGCTGAAGATGTTTGAGTTTCTGAACAAAAAATGAATAAGATGACGGAGCAGAATTTCAGCTTTTATTTTGTCATGCGGAATACAAATTTAATTCGCTCTGGAGGCTAGTTTTTACAGTAAAATTTTGGTAGCATTTTCTCAAAAGAAATAATGTAAATGCGGATAAATCTGTTCCAGCCACCCCAAGAAATTACCAAAATCTCAATCAAATAAAAAGCTTTTGAATGCACACTGAAGCAACTTTGGTATCGTGGGTTGACTCTTTCAAAGCTTTGGCTTTCAACTGCCGCAAAACAAGTGAAGAAAATCGTTAAGAAGAGGAGACTGAAGACCGACACCTTAAAGAAAAATAAGGTTTGTACCGTAGCTCCTTACAGTTGTTCATTTTGGATGGATGCGGCGGTGTTCTCCCTTCAGTCTCCTCTTCAGTAGTTTAAACTCGTGCAGAATTGCCTGTTTACAGAGTCTTTTGGGTCGTTGTCTTGCTGTGTGGTGGTGGTGGTGATGATCCCAATAAGATTTTATGTACATCTATGTAAACTTGGACAGATGGTAGACATCCAAATCCATTCTGAGTTTTATCATCAATAAAGATTAGTGAGCTCATTGCAGTAGCAACCATGGAAACCTCAGAGTCATGTACCTTCACCTCTGCCCTGATAACAGTTAACTGATGGTTATTTTTTAATTTTTTTTAAATAGCCTATGCAATATCTGGTTGTTGGTATAGCAGTAATTAGATTTTGATTTAATGTCCCCCCAAAAAAAAGAAAGTTGGATTTCTCATGTCATCTCATAACATTTTAAAGTTCAAATGTCTTCATCGTACATTAACAAAACCACTGTCCTTAATGTACCAATACTTCTGGAGGGGTCTATATAAAAAAAAATTTGTAGTGTTTGTGATCTTTAATGCATTTAAATTGTGCCTGTGTGTATGAAGCTGTACAACAGTAATGGAGATGGCTTACTAAGTGCAGAGGACCTCTCTGGCTTGATGGCAGCGCTGTTGGGAGTTGCTCAACACAACATTGCAGAAATGTACTCGGAGTTGACCAATAGAGGAGAACCAACCGAGGGTAAGTATTAGAAATGTCATCACCTTAATCGGACTTTGACCCTAGTTCTGTCCGAATCCTTCAAAAATGGATTACAAGTTGTAATCCTATATATAATTAATGTTTAACTGCAAAATGTAGCGTATAAGACATGACCAGATGTGGTGTTATAAACCACAGAGTGGGGAGATGTGGCCGGAGTTGGAATGAGTAACTCTTTACTACCCTGACGTTAATTATTTTCTCATGTCCTGATGTGGTGCGTTTTATAGATCACTGCGGTTTGTCAGTGATTTGCAATCCCTGAGTCAATTCGGTTTGTTGTAGCAGTGCACCTGTGCTGATGGTTGGACGATCATGGGGTGTCGAACTAACCGTACACCCCGTCTCCTTTCTCACAGCAAACCAGTGATCCACTGACATAGGGTTATGAAACTGTACTCAACTTCTGATCAATCAGATGTGAGAATTCCTCAGCACTGCGGAATGTCTAATGGTCTCTTTACGTTCGCTTTTCATTAGGTGTATTGTATGACCTTCTAATGACTCACCCAACATATCAGAAGCTCTTCAAGGAATACTTCAAGCATGAAGAACCGGCAGACAGAAATCACAACGGCATTCCGAATGGAAAGACCAATCGCAATAACAACGGCGTTCATAACCGAAACAGCCTGAACAAAAAGACTTGCTAAGTTCAAGTATACTGTGTTTTTAAAAGGAAGTGTATGCTGTATCTGCAAATGGATTTTACCAAAGATTGTGTGGATTTGTAAAAGATGAGTGGAGCTCATGTGTGCGTTTTAGTATACGTTGAATGTTTACAAGTTCATGTGAATTTTTTTTTTTTATTATTGTTTTTTTTTTTATCATTATAACGGTCATTAATCCACTGTAAAAAGCCACTATATCAGAACCATAGTGCCTTGGTACTTTTACTGGTTTTACACGTTAGCTGAAGGATTTTCTGTATTTTTATACTGTATCTCTATGGTATCGCTAGCCTAAGGGATTTGTATTATAAATACTGTCAAACTATTTTACATTTTAAGTTATTAACGTTGTAAATAAAAAGAATTCATAAAATTTATCAATTTGGTCATCTTGTTCAGATTTTTTGTTCTTTCGCTCGTCACTTTCTGTTGCTTCTGCTTTTTTTTTCTTTTTTTTCTGCACATCTTTTGTCTCCTTCTGTTTCTAACATCAGGAGCCTTCATCTTGTTGTCTTTGTTTTTTACAAAGATTGGATGCTGTTTAGCTTCTTGATCTCTTATGTTTTGTCTCCTACACAGTTCTTTTCTTTGTAGTATATATATATTTTTAAATAGTCAGCTGTAACTGAAAAAGCTAGAGCTACATCATTACTTTTGGATGAGTCATGTCTTGGGTGTGTGACTTTAATTCTACTTCCTTTGTTTTTAACCTTGTTTCTCTGCAGCTTCCTCAGTGACGGGACCACATTCTCTTGTTCTTATCACTGCCTATATATGTAGTGTTGCTGCTTCTTTACATGCGTTTGAGTCCAAAGATTCCATCTGTTTATTTTGTTGGTGTGGTTTATATATAGTTCACGCTCAACCTTGCATTTCTGGAGCTGCTGCATTGCAGCTTCTTGTGCAAATGTGTACATTTTTACTCCCATTCCTCCCACAAACTGAAATGTTTGCTTGCTAAAGGTTTTCTTTTCTTTGTTCTCCAGAATTAGAACTTGGTCTTAATTTCTGCCACCACTATATATTTCTTGGCTTCTATATGCTCCATCTTTGGCACAGTGTAAGCAAATTTGCTCGAGCAAAACTGTTTTGTTGATGTTGAAAATATTGTGTTTAAAGTCTACAGCCATTTCAGAACCTCAACCCCTTCAGAACCTCAACCACTTCAGAAAGCACAGTTAAAGGATCTTCAGTGTCTGCTGATGGATGAGTCCAATATTTTGCATAGTGTTGTGACAGGGTGGCTGTCACTACTGCCATCTATGGACAGGATAGTTAAGTACTGGAAACCACTAACCATTTACTTTTGGAGTTTAGGAGGGTATAACTGTTTAAGTGTTATAGGAATGCTTTGGAGAGGAAAATGCCTTTGATTTCCCCCCAGTCAGGTTTGGAAGCTTTTCACTGACATTAGTGAGGCATTGGAGGCTACGTCTTTTTGTTTCACCTCAGTTTATTAGCTTATGTACAATCGGAATGACCAGCTTGAGAGAAGTCAGTGGGACGACTACTTTGGCTTCACTGTCAACAAAGAGCTCACTCCAAATTTGGGCCGTTATTCACAAAGCTTCTTAGAATTCTCTCAGAGAGCTCCTATCTTAGCTTAAGAAGTCCTAGCTGGGAGTCCTAGACTAAAAGTGATTTTAGGAAACTTCTCCGAGCAACTCTGAGTAAGGAAAGTACAACAACCTTTATCTGACTAAGGAGGTGTGGTTGACCCCATTGCTAGGGATGATGCAGCAAGTCAAGGACTGTGATTGGTTGATTAAAAAAAAAAATGAATGCAGGCTACTCTATACAAAGTTTCTGTTATAGGCTAAATATCTTAAAGTTAATTCAAACCGCCAAATGTTGCAAATGTGTCTACTTTAGAAGCAACCAATTGCCACACAGTAGTTACTATATTTAAGTTTTTATATTTATTTACCATACTGATTTTACTTGTAATCCATTTCAGATTGATTGGAGCAAAATGGCTTTTACAATTTACATGATTGCAGGACAGTCTATTTAATTTAAAAGCCAACAATCCAAGAGAGATGGAAGAAACTGAAGAAACTAAATCAACAAGAAAACCAAATTGGACAGAAGAGTAGTGTTTACTTTTAGCTTTACGTTAAGTGGAGGATATTTCTTCTGTCATTGTGTCCTTTGCTATAGAAACTCTTAAACCTCTTAAAAGTCCTCTGCTCTACTCTTAACAGTTTTTACCTTAGGAGCTGTTTTTAGGGCCGAGATGTTTCGTGAATCATTTTTATCTGTATTAAGATTTAGTCCTAAATTTAAGGGAAATCCCTTTTCTTCTAAGAAAATGTCATAATTCTAAAAACTAGGAGCAACTTTTAGGCTTTTAGAACCTTTGTGAATACAGCCCTGGCCTGGATATGCAAGACTGACTTTGCTGCTGTTTTCCAAAGGGCACCGCAGTGCCGGATATGACTTCTCTGAACATGGCTAAACTGAGCTTTTTAAAACCGGTAAAGGCCTGTAATTTGTCAGAAATTGATATGGATGAGCTATATGAAGAATATTATTTTCTTTTTGAAACTTTACCCATATTTTGCTGTAATAGTCCTCAATCCGCGTTCCTGTGGGTTAACTGAATGATCATTGATTTCTAGACAAATGTTATTGTGTAAACTTGCTTATTTGTGATTTCAAGTGTGTCCTCATTATCTTTTGTCCTCTTTTTGAGAGTTATGCCAGTAGACACAGTGAGTCAGCTGCAAAGAAAGGGCCATTGCTAGGACAACCAGGCTAAACCATGCCCCCCTCCACTCACACTTGTGCGCACAGAATACGTAAATGGCCATATCTGAGGAACCATTTTCACAGCTTTGCTTAGAAAACGTGATGTATCTTTGTACCCCTGCTTCTTAATTTCTCCAAGATTCTTTCTGCACTTACAAGAATGATCTGTAACTTTATTCTTTTGTTTATCTCTCATCAATTTTTTGTTGCCATAGCCTTCTCAACACCACTTGCTAAAGTGTTCTCTATTGGAATATTCTTTTCCCCATTGCCCTCATCAATGTCTTGTTTGGGAAATGGAACCTCTATTTCCCCTAAAGAGAGAAACCGCATTTGATAAAGTTCATCTGAGGTGTTCAGACAAACACTTAAAACTTTCAAATGGTGTTGCCAAATCTAAACAGTCCGACAGAAAGAATTCTAACCTTGTGGGAGATTGTGGCGCTTCTGTGAAGGCTGTTAATTGACTCTTCTTTTCATTCACATGGTCATTTGTTCCAGAATTATATATTCTACTTCACATTTCGGACCTTGCATGTTAAATAGTTCTCCTTGGAAAAGATTATATAATTGCTTTCTTAAAGTTTAGGGGATCTCCTCAGCATGTCAAGTGACCTTATGTTTCTTCTTGTTTAATTTGGTAAAAAAAAATTCAAATACTGTAAATGTAAGTCTACCTAATTCTGAAGGCCCCCTATCCCACACCCTGAATTTTCTCCCAATTCCCACCTGTCACTAGTGGGCTCCCATATTAAGGCCGAACCAAATGACGCCAGCCGACTGCATCTTTTCAAACTGCTTGCTCATGCACTATTAGGGGTGGTGTAACACACTTGGAGGACAGTGCTCCTTCCGCTTGCATGAGCTCACTTTCCACTGCCTTGCATTCTTTAGAACAGGGATCTTCAGCTCCAGTCCTGAAGGACCAGAGGGATTCTTCTGCTCAAACACAGCTGATTTAACTAATGTGTTAATTGCCAGGCTCAGTGGGTGTATTTCGGTGTTGACACTGACCCACCAGGACAGGACGTGAGGACCTTGCAGTCATTGAATCAACCATGAACTCCTCTGGATACCAGAGTATTCTAAAGGCAAATGTGAGGCCAGCTGTCTGACGGCTAAAGCTTCATCGAAATTGGGTCATGCGACCAGACAATGATCTGAAGCACATCAGTAAATCTATATCGGAATGGCTGAGAAATAAAAGAATCAAGGTTTTGGAATGGTCTAGTCCGACCATTTAAACGCTGTGGCAGAACCTTAAGAGCGCTTGCATATGCAAATTCCCAAAAATCTCAATGAAATGAAGCAATGTTGAAAGAAGAATGTGCCAAAAACTTAGTTACAAAGCTAATTGAGCTCTATTATTAATTCTCCTTCTTCCATTTCACCTACCTTTCAGCAGTCTTGTAACCTTCTTTGATGTTTGACTCCAGATCTTTCATGACCCTACTTTATTACCTTTTCAAGCAGGTTTCATACACTACTATATTAGTATTGCATACATTGCACATTCCCTACACAGTATTGGCATACAGTACATACAGTATATATTGAGTACAATATATAGAAAATATGTATTATATATTAATATATTTAATATTATATATTTCTATTTTATACTTTGTTTTATTGTAACAAATTACTCCATATTGTAGACTCTTTTATATTCTTTTCTACTGGTATTTGCCTCTCTTTTTCCTTTTTTGGTCACAGACAGTCGTGTAAGTATTTCATCATATCGTGTATATTTGTGTATGTGACAAATACGAATTTTAATTTTTACTACTATTCACTGCCTGATCATTCTCTATTTTAGGGGACAGCCAGAACATTTCTTCCAGAAGGAAAATAAATAATGTTCATATCATGTGTTTATGTAGTTCATTTATTGTGTTCATTTAAAGCTAGTATTCATTAATGTTTATTTTCTTGTTTTCATCTTGCATTTGAACTCACCCTAATTCTTCACTGGTCTGAAATGAAAATTCACTTACCATCCTTGGCTCTTGCTGTGCCCTGGTGCCTTCCAGCTCCTTCTTTTCAAATTCCATGAACATAAACAAACAGTCATATTATATGATATGGCATAGATTGTGTAATAATGTAATAAAAATTAAAAACTCTTAAAATGATCTCATTGCTTAATTCTTAATTCTTAACAACTGGTTTTAAGTCCCCTAGTCACAAAAGCACATTTTCTTGCTTAGTTGATGGAGAATGATATCCATAACAACATATTTCTCCGGAAACTTAGTCTAACTTGCATTCAAACATTTACTTGCTTCAGGGCTAATGATGTACATCTGCCCTTAGTAAAAGAGCAGTAAAATACGATGTGGCTTGCTGTTATGAGACATAATTCCACAATGTTCCACCTTAAAGTACATTTTAAAGTACAGGTCTTTTTCATTTTGTAGCAGCAATTTGCAAATGATTTTTAATTTATCGATGAACTGAACTTTTTAATACTTTAAGAGTAACCTTTTTAAAACTAAACCATTTGTTAGTTATGTTTATTGTTGCAGAATGGCTAGACGTGAAGATACTTCATGTCATGTCATGTCTTAACTGTAACATGAAGGTGTCAGATAGGAACAGACTGGACAAGGCAATTAAAAAGTCCGGATCTGTGCTAGGCATGGATAAGCAATTTCCCTCTGGGATTAATAAAGTTCTTTGAATCTTGAATCTAATCACATGTCAGAGAGCTATAACATGACCACCTGCCTAATATTGAGTAGGTCCCGCTTTTGCAACTAAAACAGTCCTACACATTTTAGGTGTTCCCACACCTTTCTATGGAAACCAGCATCAACTTTTTAACAATTTGATCTGGAGTCGCTCTTCCTTCACACTTCCATACTTCCTTCATATGGATCATACTGCACAGCCCAGCCTTCACTCCCCCCATGCATCAGTGAGCCTTGACCACTGCTTTTTCTTCCTCGCACCACTTTTGGTACGTCTTGACCACTGCAGCCTGGGAACATCCCCCAAGCGCTGCAGTTTTGGAGTTCTAACTCAGTCCTATAGCCATCACAATTTGGTCCTTGTCAAAGTCACTTAAATCCTTATGCGTGCCCATTTATTCTGCTTCCAATACATAAACCTCAGGAAAAAATGTTCACTTGCTGACTAATATATCCCACCCACTTCTAGGTGCATTTATAGCATAAGTATTGTAACTGTTGCTACTGTGCCAAGGGACAATTTGTGATGGGGATGTGATGGGTCAGAGCAACTCCAAAACAGCAGCTGCTGTGGAATGTTTCTGGTCTACTGTGGTCCAAGGAATGAAAACCAGTAAACCAGCAATAGGGTCTTGGGTGGCCAAGGCTTATTGATGCATGAGGGGTGTGAAAACTGGCTAGTGTAGTTTGTTAACAAATTATTAAAAAGGATAATGAAAGATGTTAGAACACACAGGGCATCATTTCTCTCCTGAACTGATCTTACCAAACTATTGACAACAAAGCCTCCTTCCATACATGGTGAATCATTAAAAAGCATCATTATATCAATTACTTTTTTTTTTTTTTTTTTACAATTTTTTTAATAAACAAAAAAAACCATTTATGTATTATCTATTTATTATTAGGCTTTGTTATGTGTAAGTCTCTGTTAAAGAGTTATTAATATACAGATTTTAATTAATATTAAGATTTTAACAAGCGCATCAGTGTATACTTGGTCGTTTATTTGAACATTGATCAGTTTGATAATTAAATGAAGTATGTTAATGCCTTCAGATCAGGACTGCTATTGAAGACTGTACTGTACTTGTTACCTTACAGTACTCGTGCCACAGCCTGATTTGTTTACACAATTTTGTTGGGATTTGTGGAAGTTTGAATCATTTTAGTGACTCGGTTCTTTGAATCTCGTTCATCAAATTCAAAATGATGTTACATTTTCAATAAACAGACCCCCAATACGTCTACATACACACATTTTGGCTATAATTCCAGTAATGAAAATCTTACAATGCAGCTAAGGACATATTATAATAAACAGAATGATCAGCTACTCCAGTTTCCTCCCACAGTCCAAACACCTGCAGATTAGGCTAATTGACGTTCCCAAATTGCCCGTAGTGTGTGAATGAGTGTGTGAGTGTATGCATGTGTGCCCTGCAATGAATTGGCACCCTGTCCAGGGTGTACCCTGCCTCGTGCCCTAAGACTCCTGGGATAGGCCCCAGGCCCCCCGCGACCCTGAATACAGTATAAAGCGGTATAGAAGATGAGTGAGTGAGTGAGTGAGAATGAATAGCTCACCTCTCATATCTTCTAGTCTGAGTCGCTCGTTCTTTTGAATCTACTGCACTGCATAGCGTCTATGGGAGTCACGTGACAAAAGAACGAACGATTCGGACCGAAAAGACTCGAAGGTAACTACTCATTTCTGTTACCGGTACATAACCTACGGAGGCTTTGCAATGCTTTGTGCATGCGCACCCAGTAGAAAAATGAACTCTCCGAGACTACTCGTTCTTCTGAGTCACGTTAAAGATTTGTTCAAAAAGAACAAATCGTTCATGACCGGCCCATCACTAGAATACAGTCGTGCCTTGGTTAAGTCCCCTGGGTTAGGCTCCAAGCCTTCCACGAGCCTGTCCAGGATAAGCAATATAGAAAATGAATGAATAAACTAGGATGGGTGGTGTAGTGGTTAGCACTGTCGCCTTGCACCTCCAGGGTCCGGGTTCGATTCCCGGCCAGGCTCGATTCCCGTCTCCGTGTGCATGGAGTTTGCATGTTCTCCCTGTGTTGGGTGGGCTTCCTCGGGGTACTCCGGTTTCCTTCCACAGTCCAAAGACTTGTAGGTTAGGCTAATTGGAGTTCCCAAATTTCCCGTAGTATGTGTATGTATGTGTGTATGTATGCACCCTGCGATGGATTGGCACCCTGTCCAGGGTGTACCCTGTCTCGTGCCCTAAGTCTCCTGGGATAGGCATGACCCTGAATACAGGATAAAGTGGTATAGACGGTGAGTGAGTGAGTGAACTAGGATGAGGACCTGGTTGCTGTAAGTTGATTGCTTTGTGTTATTTTTCATAAACAGTTTTCAACAGCATTAGTAGAAAATGAGGAATGTTTGGATGGATGTACACTACTAGTCTAAAGTTTGGACACACCTTCTAATTCCATAGTCTTTCCTGATTTTTATTTCTTTCTACCACAATATACAATAATCTCCTTTAAACAGCTGATATTGAGATGTATCTGCTACTTATGCTCTGTAGACTCTTCATAACGGCTCAAATCCGAGGTGCTGTTTGTTAATTGGTGATTTCTGAGGCTGGTAACTCTAAATGAGGTAAGTTGTGGTCTTGCTTTCCTGGATGTTCTTCATGAGAGCCAGTTTCATCGTGGTGCTTGATGGGTTTTGCAAGTACACTCGACAAATACTGTTCTTCCAAGAACTATTGCACAACAGTTGACCTTCGTGTCTTACAATAATCACTAAACAAAAACCTTTGAATCAGAAAGTGTGTCCAAGCGTTTGACTGGTACTGTTTGAATAAGGCATATTAGATGTTTGACAGGAGGTCATATTATGAGGTAGTTGGAGGTAGTTAAATACATTGGTGGTTTAGATAGTTGTAATGGAGGCAAATAAAATGGTTGTGAGAATTCTATATAACGCAGGATGTCTGAGGTTAACACAGAGGGGAAAAAAAGTGAGGTAAGTTCCTGTTCTTTTATAAAAAAAGCTCTCTGGCCAAAAACCTGCACAGGAGTTGAATTGATATTGAGTTTGGCTCTATTTCATGGATTTGAAAAAAAAAAAATACATCTAATATTTTGCAGTTGGGCTAGATCATTTACCTTCAGCCCATCATCCGAGGTTGAGCAGGATATTCACAAGTAGGATGTGGTGTTTCAAAGTGTACATAATTCTTTTTAACCGCCTGTACTGGTGATGCATGGCTCAAAAGCAGCTGATCTGAGATCAGTAAGTCTTTTAGCGTATCATAGGGGAAAAAAAAGGTGAGAAGCATAAGCGACTTCAGGTGTATGTACTGGCGTTAGATCACTTTCTTTTATGCCGTGATGGAAGTATTGATGTACAGTAGCTTCACAATGCATGGTCTCTTTATGACCATGAACACTCAATCGAAATGACATGTTCTAGTTTTACTTCACATGATGCTGCTAATATGAGATGGGCAGCAGGATTTCCTGTAGTCTTTTCAGGGTCAAAAATATTCAGACGAAGAGTCACAGAAATTTCAGGAGCAGATAGGAGGTCATATTGTCCAGCACGCTCAGTAAAACCTAACAGCTGTTTTACTTACTGGAAAAAAAAAAGACATAAGCAAATGTGCATTTGAAAACATTTCTACATGAAAGAAACCTCATTAAAAAGTAATAAAATAAACATAGTAAGTATTTGGTGTGAAATCAATAATTATGCAATAT
>JAOVVA010000034.1:6468148-6483484 GCA_028565275.1 Leiocassis micropogon
AAAATAATATATATATATATATATATATATATATATATATATATATATATCCGGTGTGCAATATCATTATTACTCTCTATCTCTCTATATGCAATAGCAAATATTATATTATGTGCAATATATATCCTGTGTGCAATAATATACGTACATGTACAATGCATAAAAGAGACAATTCTGCACCTTTCTGTACAGTCGGTTTTTTAGTTTTTTTTAATATATTTTTTATTCTATTTATATCTTTTTTTTGACATTATAGTACATTGTATTATTGTATATATTTTATTTTGTTTTCTAATTCTCTTTTTATCCTATTGTATTTGTATATGCAGCTACCGGAGAAACAATTTCCTTTAGGATTAATAAAGACTTATCTTAAGAAAACGCTCAATCAGTACTGTTAAATTGTGCAGTTCTATCAAGCAGCTGTTAGGTTTTACTGAGCGTACTGGAGAAAATGCCAGAGTTCTTCTGGTAACTTTTGTCACATTTGCCTCTTTCTTTTTCATGCAAAACCCAGGAACTTACATCAGTTATTTTTATCATATTTTAATATATTATAATTCTATTAGTCATTAGTAAAATTTTTTCTCATCTGAAAATTGGTCTGTTTTGTAATATGTCGCTTTCTTTACATGCATGGAAATAATCTTCTATAATGTTATTTATTGTTTTTTACAGTTTTTTTGGAACTCTTGTTTTTGTATGTAATAATACAGACATAATAAACATACATTATTTACATATAACATTTGTCCTAAAGATAATATGAGGCTTAAGACTTTTGCACAATGCTGTAGCTCATTGTAAAAAATAAAGTGGATTGTAGGCAGACCAAATCAAATCAATCCACAGTTCATGAATGGAATCGCGGAGACCCGACATTTCAACTAGGTTATTAGCAAGCACATAAGGAGCCTGGCTAGCAAGGGTGGGTAAAAGAGGAATGAGATTAAGTAGGACCACAGGGTGACGGTTGTACAGATGCCAACTTCCAGCAAACATGAAGAAGACAAGAACTTGTAAAGGATGAATACACTGTGAAAAGTATTTTAGAAAATGGAGAAAGAGGGCAAGAAAAAAGTATTTAATGGGTTTCTTAAGGACGACTGGACAAGAAAAGAGGATTTAAATGGAAAACAAGATGATGGAGATCAAGACCTGAAGGTGGCAGTAAGGCGACATAGTGGATGCCAACTGCTGGTAAACACAAAGAAGAAAAAATATAGTTGCAAGCAGCGATGAGTGGGCCCAAACACCTGCGCCATCGCCCCTGGGTGCAACATACAACCTTTGTGCCTTTTGAGCAAAAGACCTCTAAAAAGTCCTGGATGCTGATGTCACTCTATGTGATGTCACATAAAATGATGTCACCCAGGAAGTTATTAGCCACTTTTCTGCATAAGTTTAAAGCATCGGCATTGCTAAACTGTTTGAGTTATCAAAAGTCCTTTCGCGATTTTCCATCACCAATGTTTTGAGATCATCAGAGCCATTCAACCAGCAGGGAACAGCTTTTAAAAAATACAAAGATAAAATAAAAGTCATAATAGGCAAACATTAATCTTTGAGAATGTTATTTTATTATATATATATATATATATATATTTTTTTTTTTTTTTTTTTACAAAAGGAGACAGTAACACATAGTGATAAACTGCAAATGATATGACAAGGAAAGATAAAATCTCGGAGAAACCATGCAAGAGGCTGGACTAGAAATGAGCAGAAAACATCATAGAGAAAATATATAGCATGTTCCACACTCCAGTCCAGCAGGCGGCGGTAACGCACCTAGAAGTTGCCTACCAGCCGCAAAAAAGGGGCCCATGCAAACTCAGTTTCCCAGCATGCGCGAGCGATGACGTTGCCGGATATCCGGTGGCTGAAATCGTGGAGGATAGCGCGTGTTCACAAACTCGCGTGTGAAAACTGTCGTGGATAGAAAACTATAAAGCGAATATACAACACTACAATATATAACTGGAGGAAGTCTGGTGAATAATCCGCAGCCATGTTTCTGCAGTTTTACCTTAACGAGAACGGAGAGCGAGTTTACACACTGAAGGTGAGACGTTTTGTTTAGCAGCAGTGACTGTTGATACTATTATGTATTTTCGTGAAAACGTCTACGATTATAGATGCCACAGAAATTAGTGCAACGCTGTCCACACACACACACACACGTGACTATCTTCCCCAAGTATTAATTGTTAATAAAAAAAATTTTTTTTGAACAGAAAGTGGATCCAGAGGGACGGCCGACCAGCTCTGCCCACCCGGCTCGATTCTCTCCTGACGACAAGTTTTCCAGACACCGAGTGACCGTGAAGAAACGCTTCGGCTTACTGCTCACCCAGCAGCCACGACCTGTCCTGTGAAACGCACAGAAATGGACATTGATTAAGAAAAAAAGTGTGTGTGAGGTGCACGTGATGGCGGCACAGATCTTCAGTTCAGCAACATTAACACAATTAGCTGTGTTTTTTTTTTATATAAATATTCTTTTTTGTGACGAAATGCCTGATGTTGAATAAAAAGATCGATTTGTAGGAACGTTTGTGTTTCCTTGTGCGATATGGTTGTTTATTAAACGCCTCCGTTACCCATGGTGCACTGCGGCAGCGTATGCAAAAAAAAAAAAAAAGAGAGAGACGACAAAAGGAGGAGGAGGAAAGCCCGAACGTGCTCGCGCGCGCCGGAGTTTATGCTGTCAGACGTCGCTGGTTTGACTTGACACCGAGGGATAACTAGCGCGCGCGCGAGTGCTTTCGTGTTCAGTTTATTGTTCTAGCCTGTAAATTTTATGACGCGGACCTCACGGAATTCCCTGCCCGCCAGGCGACAAAGGTAGTTCGGTTTCTCTTTTGTGTGTGTTTTTCGCTAATGTCAGGAACAATCAGTGCATAGTTTGAAATGAAAACGCGCAATGAAGATGCAGTGTGTCTATGTGAGAGAGAAGGGGGGAATTCTTGACACTCACCTGCTGTTTGTAGACTTGTTGGGTTTGCGGTGTTTTATTATTATTATTAATAGTATTAGCTAGCTTGCGAGCTAAGCCGCGACTGCACGTTATATGTATGATGTAATAGGAACGTTAGAGACGCGTTTGAAATCATTTACCTGCTAACGATAATGTCTCGCGCGCCATCTTCCACACACATTTTAGTACTCCCGCGTGCGTTTTTTCCTCCGGATTGAGAAACCGGTCTGATCTGGAATGATAATTGGCTTAATGGATGCTAGTTACACGGCTAGTCAGTTTCTTCCTCTCTTATCTGACGTTGAAAGCGTTCGGTGCGATTTAGGCTTACACACAGTCCTCTTCAGGGCTTCATATCACACTGAGGACGTTGATATCCTCCCTTAAACCTATGTTTTGTTTCAGTTTCATCACCTGCGTCACAACTGCATATGGTCTGAAAACAAACTCTAAATACTTATAACTACATCTAAAATATATATATATGTATTTTTTTTAGTTAATTGAACCCTACAGCGTTGTGCCTGTGTCCTCAGTTTCAGCGAGTTGAAACTGCTTCCGTGTAATAACTACATTATACAAAACACCATGCTTTGATTTATATTTGAACAAGTTTACTACCTCAGAGAGAGACTTACATTATGACCACCTGCTTGATATCGAGTACCCCCCCCCCATGCTACCAAAACAGTGATGTACCTGTTTTCCGACACCTTCCTATATTGCACTTCCTTGCACCACTTTCGGACCACTGCAGAGCGGGATCATGCCAACAAGAACTGCAGTTTATGAGTTGCTCTGATCCGGACGTCAACCCATCACAAAAATCGGACCTTGTCAAAATCATTTAAATCCTTAGTGCTTGCCCATATTTTTTTCCTGCTTCCACCACATCAACTTCAGGAACAAAACATTGATTTGCTGCATAATACATCTCACCCACTTCCAGCCGCGAAATATTGTGTCTCGGAAGCTACTGACAGATTGAGACCGCTGGACGACTGGGTCAGAGCACCTCCAAAACTGCAGCTCTTGTGAGATGTTCTTTGTCCGCAGTCGTCAGGACATACCAAAAGTGGTCTAAGGAAGAAAAAAACGGTGAAACGACCACAGGGTCATGGACGGCCAAGCCTTATTGATGCGCATGGGGAGTGTAGTCTGATCCAGGAGAAGAGCTACTGTAGCTCAAATTGCTCAAGAGGTTAATGCTGGTTTTCTTAGAAAGGTGTCACATCTGTTTTGGTGGCAAAAGGGGGACCTTCTTAATATTAAGCAGGCAGCCATAACGATATGGCTGATCTGTGTACAGTCGACCCCTGCGAAGTCGAGTTTGCGCCTTAGACATTCGCGGATTTGTCCTTATAACCTAAATAATAATTGTTCGCAGAAACCCCTGCAATTTCACTAAAACTGCACTTTTTCCATGGCAGTATATAATTTTTCTAACTATTAAGAACAATATAACAAACTAATTCTGTAACATAAATATTAACGTCAATTCAACTAAATTTTCATATAAAATATAATAATGTTAAAATTTTCTTACTGTAGAGAGAACACAAAGCAACCATAAAGGAAAACGGATGGTAAATTATTACTGTATTTACCCTACAGTACCCAAAGAAAATGCGCTTGCATACATTACAGTACATATAGGGGTAATATTGATATTTTACATTCTAGCACTGCGGGAGACACAGCAGTGTATACAGTATACAGGTTTACAGGTTTAAATTTTGCGTTTAAAAATATGAAGCATATTTAGAGTTTAAACTATAAAAACAGGCATTTTCTTTTACCACATCTAAAATTCGCAGTTTTCACAACTCCCGGTTACTCTGGGAGCCTAACCCCCGCAAATTTCCGGGGTCGAATGTATACCCTCATTATATGTTTCTAGGTTTCTGACCTAAAATGAATGGTTATTTTGTCACTAACAGTGTCCCACTTTTCTTGTATTCCCTCTCTTTTTTTTCTTTTCCTTCAACACAACCCCTTATCACATCAGTATACCTCAGATATAAGTAGTTCTGATCAGTTTAGCTAGCGAGATTCCACAGGTGCTCCATCATAACTGGCAGGACCACACATTATTCCAATAAACATATAAATCTAACACCGGACCGTTTTTCCCATTTCCTGACTTTCCAATTAAAGCCAATTTTGAAGCACACTCTGTCCATTAGAAAATCTTACATCGCCTCCCAGTTGGGACTTTTTCCTACCAGCTTTCCTACCTCTGGAAAACATTCTCAACTTAGAATCCATTTTTAATACCAAGATACACATTATCTATCTCAGGCTGCAGCTTTTAGACCTAGTTCAGACCTAGTACACTGTACCCTTCTGGAGACTGGTTCACTTGTAAACTCATATAGTCCTCAGCTCATCCACAGCGTTCAGAGTAGTCTATATATCAAATTAAATCTGAGGGAAAACAATAAAACTTTCTATCCACACACTCCCCAAACCCAGGTTCAATGGCGACGTGTCGCATAGTCTCGACTCTTACTCTCCCTATTAGCTGAGATTCGTCATCGATCGATTTCCATCAAAAGCGTCACCCTGGCGGATTCCCAGCAGCCCCGCGAGCCCATGGCGTCCTCGGTGCGCTTCACCGTGACGCCGACCAAAGCCGAGGACGTCCCAGGCCTGTCGGACGCTTCGCCCGACACTGGCTCACGCAACAGCGGCCGAGTACGCTTCGGCTCACGAGAGAGCGTCAGCAACAGCGAGGACACGCCGGACCGAAGCCACCATGAACACGGTAAGGAAGAAATTGTCAGCTTTGAAATTTTATTTGATGTCAGAAAGGAAACAAACAAAAAAAAAACTGGCTGTGTTATGCTGTGTCACGTCCACGTGTCCTCTTACAGGGACTCAATACTGCAAATCAATGTATATATTTTTTTCCGTTATCCTGTCAGATGGAAATGTTCCCATCTTCGCTGAATGGTCTGATGGGTAGAAAAATTATGTATAACGACTGTCATGGAAGAGTTTGGACTGTTGTCTTACACAGGGGTTCCCCACCACCATCTTTTGAAACAAGCCTGTACAATCATCCAAAGCAGTCCTGAAGCTTTTATGGTGCCGTTTGGTGGTCCGAAATATATGAATTATTCACCTATATTGTTGTTTACTTGAACTGCCAGTATCTATAGCCTCCATTTTACATCCATCCATCCATCCATCCATCTGTGTTGGGTCTCAAAAAAAGGCCTGGAGCCTATCCCACAACACTGCAGGCACAAGGCTATGGGGAACTGAATATACCAGTCAGCCTGCAATACAGACTGAAGGCAAGATTTTGACCCCCAATCGTAGAGTTGCGAATCGATAGTGATAACCACTAGGCCTCCAACATGCGAATTCTGTTCTGATAAACGGTGAAGGAATTTTTGCTTTATTTTGCTTGAAGGCAGTCAGAAAAGAAATTTGGGATGTGGAACCAAAGGGGCATTATGTTTATGCAACTAACTATGGAGTTTGTAAAAACAATCAAAGAGTGAACAGTAAACGAAAATAGACAATAACAGCGCAGCATCCAGTTTCCCAGTGATTTTGAGTTCCATGGATGCCATAGCCATTGTTACGGTAGTTCTGCTGGTTGGGTGAGAAAGACCCCATTCCTCTGTCAGACCAAAGATGGGCAACAAGATATCTATTTCGTACGCATGGCAGCCTAAGCAGGTGTGTTTGTAGGTTAAAATAATTTGAACTTAAAGGTTCACTCCCAGGAAAGGCGATGGCTCTGGATGTCTGCAGCATGGAAATGTAGGAAATGAATGTTGCATAAAGCTTCCGTGACCGGACATTTAAATTCTTTATCTGTGTTATTCCAATATACAATTGTAGGGGTTTAAACCATGGGTTTTAGCTCAGAAGTTTAAACAACACAGCTGTTTTCCAGGCTATTTGTTGTTTCAGAGGAAGTTTTATAAATTATTTACCTTAACAACAAATAAATAAATAAATAAATAATTTAAAATATAATACTTTAAAAACTGGACTGAATAAATATTTAAAAATTAGGATAATGTTTTCATTGTTCAAATTTTCAGATATAGTTACCTAATTGTTTGTCTTTTATTTTAAATTGTTATGTAGATTCCATAAAAAAGTGAGAGAATGTTTTACTGCGACAGGCTATAATATAAATTTAAATTATATAAAGATATAAGTAAAAACATTAGTGGATTATGTAGCAGGTGGCACAGTGGCATAGTGGTTAGCACCGTGGCCTCGCACCACCAGGTTTGTTTCCTCCCACAGTCCAAAGACATGCTGACTATGGTTTGGTGTACCACACCTCGTGCCACAAGTCTCCACGCTCACATGACCCAGTACAGGAGAAGGGTTATAGACTATGTTTGTGTAACAACCTCAGCAGCGACCTCATTTCCCCTCTCGTCTGTTCCAACCACTCAGCATTCAGCATCACCAGTATACAAATCACTGCCCTGATCATCTGTTTCTCACTGGTTCATGCCTTAAGTTAGATGTATGCTTGAATGATTCATAGGTCACTGTGACAAACAAACACATTCCTTTGAAACCGGTCAGGGACAGGACTGAAATTGGCAGCCTTCCTTCAGGAAGCCTGTAGAACTATTCCTCAGGATTTAAAAAAAAAAAAAAAAGTCTGGCTCTTTGGAAGCAGCAAAATATGAATACTCTTACACGCTACTGTCGTATATAGCGAATTGGTGAGACGTTTCATGCCGTGAGCATTGCACTACCTGATGCAGCTGTAAGAAAACTAGTTTAGCTGCAGTACAGAAAACATTACAAACATTTACTGTTGTGCAACACATGGTGCAACCAGTTTTTAAACCCAAATCCCTCTATCTGTAACTTATCTACGCCAATGTTTTTTTTCTCGCCTTTTGTAAAACAGTAGTCATTTCATCATAGTTGTGGAGTCAGGACAGAACATTCAGTGACTTAAAACAGGAAGCTTACAGGAAAAAAAAAAAACTGGCACAGAATTCTGAAACATTTATGTTAGAGCATAACTAGAACAACACACAGTTGTTTCCATGCAACCAAATATCTCAATTCATTTCCAAATATAGATCATGTGTGAGTGCAGGAAAGAATTGGTGGGGTGACGGAGGGACAGAGGGACAGTTAGAAAAGGAGGAACGCTAGTATCACAGCTCTTCAGTATTGTTGGTTACAAGATATGTGCAGTTTACAGTAAAATGATTCGATGCATCGATTCATCTGTGAAGGACAAAACTAAAGGACTTTGTTTTTTAGTTCACACTGTTCTTATTCGGATAAGAACACGTGTACAAATTTACTCCGTAACATTGATGTTTACATCGAATGATCAATCAAGCGCTTGTTTCGTGGCCAACTAATTGATCAGAAAAACTAGCATTGTTTTTTGGTTTGTTTTTTCTTTTTTATTGTAACATAGAATGAATCAAAATCTCTTGCTCTCGTTGACTTCCACAAAACTGTTGAGTTTTTTTGTATTCAAGCATATTATTATTAATATTATTGGTAATCGTAGTAGTAGTAGTACTGAAAAAAATTTATATATATCTGAACATTCCAAGCGGCAACTGTGGCGGTTAGCACCTCTAGGGTCAAGGGTTAATTGGTGTTCCCAAATTGCTTATTGTGTGTGTGTGTTCTGCAATGTATTGGCACCCTATTCAGGGTGTACCATGCCTTGTGCCAAAGTCTCCTGGGATAACGGATAGGCTCCTGCCCCCATGCAACCCTGTACATCAGGAATTTCTAACTGGCGGACTGCATCCCATCCTGGACCGGACCCTGATGCTTTTCTGATAAACAAGAATATTGAATATAGCAGCAATCTAGCGCGTTTCCTCTCAAGTTGGGTGTGGCTATATGCGTCGCTCAACAAAGCCAATCAGTGTAATATAGTTGTATGGTGTTTGGACAGAATGTGCAATAAGCAGAAACTAAAGCGTGACCCAGCATGGCTTACAGCAAGAAAAACAAAGTAGACCATGAAAACTGAACCTTCAAAGATGAAGAATGGACGGATAAATATGTTTATTCCTCCTGCAGGACGAATACCCTAAAACCTGTTTGTCTAATTTGTCCTAAAACTGTGAAACAAAACACGTTAGAGCAAACATATTCGCAGCGGTCCGAGGCGAGGGCGTGTAAAATACCCGTACTGAGAGCCCAGTATGACCGAGAAAGGACTCTGATTTCACATTCATTTATAGTTCAGCAGCGTGCAAGTGAAGATTAATTAAAAATTGTTGTTTGTATTCTATATAAATCCAAGAAAATATACAAGGCCATCAAAGTTCAAACTGTCCACGTTTAATGTCGTTACTGAAAATTGACACTAAATATTATTGAATTGCTTTAGAAATTTTTAAATGCTTATTTTTGATTTACAATAACTGCATAGGGTGAGCGATCTGAATCATACCGCAAGCATAAACTTATCGACCGAACCTTCTTAAATTTTAATTCCATACATCTGCTGTTGTACAAGATAAGCGAAGATGATGAATAAATGAATGTGTTTTTTTTGTTTGTTTGTTTGTTTGTTTGTTTTTCCTACCAACCAGTCTCTTGGGGCTCAGTCTTACTTTACTTTAAGACTTCGAGAACACTCGGTCTTAAAGATTTCTCTGTGTAAAAGATTTTGACAGATTCCACATAAAAGGTGATAAAAGAAGCAATTTTCCAGCAACCCAGAGAGAACGTTATGTACAAATGATTAAATGCAAAATGCTACAAAAGACTCAAAAGCCCAAACACATGTGAATGCTAGGAATGTGCACTTGCACTCTGGTTAAGATAACTATTTATCTACTCTGTTAATTAAAAAATACAATAGTGTTTGGACCGGTCCAATGATGGAGAGAGGATTTTAAAAAAATTCTTTCTTTGTTCCTTGCTGGTCAGAAGCACACTACTGGCATGCACTGTACAGAACGGGTAAACAGATATGAAAAGCTCAGTTTTTGTGTTTTCCTGCAAGCGTATCTGTCTCAGTTGTTTGGAACGGTGATATTTATTTTGTTAGTCTGCCATATTTGTAATCAGAGAGCGTTTTCTCCACACCAGGCCTTGCAATAGAAGAAATAGAAGTTGTCTTCTCATGAAAGCTTGCTGACGAGAGCAACCACAGCAAATTTCCCTGCTCAAGTAATCTCAGGAGCTAATATAGGACAAATAAATGTCTTAATGTGTTCTTTTAAAAAAAAAAGGAATGTTAAAGGTCAATTCACATACGCATAAAATTTAATGAATGCACAAAATATTGTTTTCTAATTGTTTTATCTGTTTGAAACTAGTACACATCGTCCCCGACTTACAAACGAGTTCCGTTCCGGGAGCATGTCCGTAAGTTGGATTTGTTCTTAAATCAGACAAAGTGAGTCTTATACGCCTTTGACACGAATATACAATGTGAAGCATACCAATCCATTCAAATAAATCTGTGCTCTTTCCCCACACTGCCATCATTTGGCCAACAACTGTAACTGTGCCTAAGGAAATTAATCTCACGCCTTTAAATCACGAGAGGAATCCTGGATGCCATTTTGTCTCAGAGCTGTTTTCCACAATATTGGACTGTGAACTCTGTCTCGTTGAGGATTTTCCGAAATGAGGATTATTTACCATCAGAACAGCTGTACAGGACAGCCGTTTTCCATCATCGTGCTCCCGGACTGATTCATTGAAACCGGTGAGGCCGACTCATTTCTCCGGTCCGTTCGTATCTGTGGAAATTCATAACTCGAATGTTTGTAAGTCGGGGACTACCTGGTTTGGATTTTTGACACTAATGTTAAAGTTCATATAAAACCGTGCTAGCTAAAATAATTAGCTCCATAAGGAATAAATAAGTCAATATAAATCTGACTCATGGTTATCTTTCTTTTGAAACCTCTTCAGTAATTAATTAGGAATTCCTTTCTGAAGCATATTAACACTGACTGTTTTTTTTTCCTTCACATAGCCACATGGATTTCCTCAGAAGTCCTGTTTGCTTGCATGACTGCACATGACACAGACAAAGGCACAGCTGTGAGTCGAATTATTAGAAAGAAAGAAGTGTGTCCCCGACGGATTTTGATATTTGCTTCGTGTGGTATATGTGTGTAAGGAGTGTCGCTGATTCAGGGTGTGTGTGGGAAGGGAAGTGAGAGTAATAATGCTGACACAGTCACTGAGCCTGGTAAAACAAAGTGTGACAGTTCAGCTACTGCGGTATCTCTCTCTCTCTCTCTCTCTCTCTCTCTCACTAACACGCACACACCCAGAAACATATCTCACAGTCATACAGAGAAATCTGTATCGTAGGCGTTTCATATCACACGTTTATAATCTGTCTCTCTCTACTACTTCTGTTTTTCACTCAGATGGAAATTCTAAGATCTCCAATGTGTACATCAACAACAGTCACACCGTTGACGACGATGATTTCTATGACCGAAACCTGGCTCTGTTTGAGGTTTGTGCCACATCACAGCAACTACTTTAACTACAGCCAGTGTACATCACCAGAATCTACATTCTTCAAAAAAACACATTTTTTCATCAGTAAATAAAAAAAATCTTTTTTTCTAATGTCAAATTCTCAAATATGATGCAAGGTTTATATCAACACATTAAATGATTTAATGTGTTCAAGTTATAATTCCTACAGTAAGTAATTGTGGATATGGTGAAGTTTTCCAAAAGATGTTTATTCAGTAGCTTTGGAAGGTGTCTCCAGTGTTAGTGCTTTATAAGTTGTTGTTTTTTTTTGCTCTAGGAAAGTGTGTAAGTTTTTAAATATATTTAAAAAAAAATTTGTGTCAGACACACCGCCCTCTCATTGATTATTTTTCTATATTTTTTACATGTCCTGTCATGATTTATACCTTCCTTGCAGTAGACAGAAAAAAAAGTGTGTTAAGTAAATCAATACTGGCTTTAGGAATGAGAATCACCGGTCAACTACCCGATTCAATATTATCACAATATCTAGGTGCCGATTCGATTAGAACTGCATCGCGATTTTATAAATATTCCGATCCGATATTACATTCTTCCCAGATGTTGTTACAATTTTAAACCTTTAAAAAATTTGAATAATTAATTAAATGTAGCCAGTTCCTTATAGCATTAGCTTTCTCACTTAAAAATCAAGCACAGCATTTAAACAACTTCAAATACAAGAGTTTAACTTTTAACTTAAAATTAAGCACAAAAGATACATCGTTACTAAGCAGCATGCATCGCTGTTATGTCATCCGCCGTAATTATTATTTCTAAACAAGCTTGAGCACACAGGGCTTTTAACGCAAGTTGCTTCTGTTGCACCACTAGGAAGCTTCTGTGCTCGGTACAGAATCGTTCATATATGAGGATGATCGCCTGATTACCGGTCACGGCCAATCAAACTGAAAAGCAGCCAGTTCTGGTTCATCTCTATTTTAAATGTAAAAAAAAAAAAAAGTTATAGTTTTTGTAGTCAGTGTGGTGATGCCACAAAAAGAATAACGATTTATAACTGAATCAATTTTCTCCCCATCTCTACTGGCTTTTAGCATTCAGGTTTCAATACTGAAAATATAGTTGCAAGCAAAGTTAAGCGGGCCCAAGCACCCTGCGCCATGGCCACCCAGAAAAACAGTGGGCACATGCATTTAAGGGGGACATACCAATACTATTATGACTTAATTTTAGAAAAGGGGGAATTTTATGTCTAGACCACCATAAAGCCCCAGATGCTGGGGAAAAAAGCGTCATATTATGATGTCACTCAATATAATGCCACACAGAAAGTTATTAACCACTTTTCGCCATAAGTTTAAGGCATCGACCCGTTTAAGCTATCCAAAATCCCTTCGCAATTTTGCATCCTCAATGTTTTGTGATTACATAGTCATTGTTTGTTGGCGATCATATAAATCCACTAGGAGAAGTACATCAAAATCCACTGGTTGCGTTTTACAAACGACCTAAAAAATGGCTTCCTGTTGAGTTGAGTCCATGACATCCAATGTGAAAATTGTTCGGCTCAATGAGCTCTAAATTTGTCCTGGGTTTTGTGTGCATACGTGCAAGTGTGTATGAGCTATGCATTAACATCTTGTGTGTTTCCATACTGAAATTAATTATATAACACTGGTGTGTATATGTATACACAACCTTGTAAAACCCACATTATAGATACAGTGAGCACTTTGTTGAGTGCTTTTTGATTGAGCTGTAAATAAGAACCTTTTCATATCTGACCCTGTAACTCGGAACATTTTGCGATCTTAAGGTTTCTGGACCAACTCCAAATTGTTTCTAAACTCCATTAAAACGTTTGACAGAATTCATTAGCGCAGGATGGTTATTGATTTGTGTCTTTATGGAGCAAGTGTTTTTTCCCCCCGCTACATTTAAAGGCCATTTAAAGGTATGGCTCTGAGCCAAAGTGTAGCTGCATTTAGTTAGATGCATTTAGCGACAAATTTGTATCTGTTTATGGCGCTTTTAGTACAACAAGGCAATAAAGTGATGTGCTGTCTCTCTCTTTCTCTCTCTCTCGCGCTCTCTCTCTTTCTCTAGGAAGAGATGGACACACGACCAAAGGTTTCCTCCCTTCTTTCGCGCCTGGTCAACTACACCAACGTCACACAGGGTGCCCGAGAGCACGAGGAGGCCGAAAGCATCGGAGAGAAACGCAAACCCAGCAAGGTAGCAGCCTGCCTGCGCTTTCTGTCACGCTCAAGTGTACATGAACGATAAATCTAGTCATACAAAAACTTAACCCTCCAGGGTGCTTGTTTTGTTGCCTATAAACAAACAAAAATACAGTTTACATCACAATTTAGCTAAAATGTAGATGACGTCGTTTTTTAAAAAAATTCATGTGGATGAATGCAAACATGCAATTTTTAATTCCTGGAAAATGAACTTTATTTTGGGATTTCACACAACCTTGAAAAAAAGTTTGCATTATTTTAGTGAGCTCGATGCTTATTAACACAGCGGGGGTTTAAATACATTAACTAATATAATGTAACTCAAAATAAGCTGATTAAGTGAATGAATACAGTTTCCTGTTGGTCTACTCTCTTCTATAATGGAAAAATAGAAATATAGAAAATATACCTCATCCCAAGTAACTGGTCCAAATTAGGCTGCCATCAAGATTAGGTGCAGTTTAGGTCCAGCAGATCACCTGTATTGAAAAACCACAGGCATTAATTTTGCTGCTCTCACAGCCTCCACTCTTCTGGGAAATATTTCCACTAGATTTTAAAGCGTGGCTGTGAGGATTTGAAGAGCACGAGAACAGGCACTGGTGTTAAGTGAAAAACTCCTGGAGCTCAGTCAGTCTTCCAGATCATCCTAAATGTAGTTATTGGCGTTAAGGTCAGTGCTCAGGTCAGTCAATTTCCTCCACGTCAACCTCAGCAAACCGTGTCTTCATGGACCTTGATTTGTGCACAGATGTGTGTGAAGGTTAGGAGAAGTCATACTTCCTGTAGGAGAGTGCAAACCCAGTTCCTTATTGGTTTTGGAAAACAAATGTTTTCTTTGTATCTGTAAATTCTCTGTAGCTCATTTAACCTGATCTAGCTGATGGTAGAGCATTTCTATTAGATGATTAATTAGGAGGGATGGGAATCACCAGGGATGACCCGATACCATATTATCACGATACCTAGGTGCCGATTCGATCTGTATAGCGCTACTGTTAGAATCATGTTTTTATAAATATGTTAGTTCAGTATATTTTTTAAAAGATTTTGCTACAATTCTAAACAAACAGCTAATAAGTTGCTCCTAACACATGGGATGTGTGAATAGTTTAGAGAGCACCACCTGTAGGATTACAGAGGAACTGCAACATTTTACTACTTTGGATAGAAATGTATAAATAAAAATATATATAATTTGGAGGGAAAAAACCTCTTTTCGAGTCATTGTGGTGATGCACGGATTGCCGGGGAAAAAAAAGAATCGCAATACATAACTGAATCGTGATTTTTTTTTTTTTCTCTCTATTCATTGATGTGCATGAATGACAAAATCTTACAGAATCAGGAATATACAGGTATGTGGAAGTAATAATGAAACCACAAGGAGTAAGCCTCCTTGCTGGGAGACATAACGGGAGGAAAAAAAAGTGATGCGAGGAATGAACTCAACCGCTTATAGCTGATAAATTAACGAATAACTTATGATTTTGAAGAGGGTTTAAACAATCGTTATTAATGCATTTAAACTAGTCAACTAGCTCACCATACATTATTACATTACATCAGCAGACTCCAGCTGGAGTCTGCTTTATGATGGTTGGAGCTACACATGCTGCTCCTGTGCTTCCAGTGATCCAGACCCCATCTGCCCTTTGCACC
>JAOVVA010000034.1:6483584-6493584 GCA_028565275.1 Leiocassis micropogon
TCATTCATTCATTCATCTCATTATTATCTAGACACATTTTTCTCACACATACACACTTCCAAAAATTTTCTTTTTTTTTAAATTTCTTTCATTTTTGTGAAGTTGCTTTGAGATGATGACCATTGTTAAAAGCGCTATATAAATAAAATTCAATTTAATTTAATTTTTGTCTTGCCTTTTGGCCTAGCTTATAAATAATCATATTTATTTCCAATTTTCATATATGTATGACTCCACAGTCTCCACAGATGGGCACCTTCATGGGCGTGTACCTGCCTTGCCTGCAAAACATATTTGGCGTCATCCTGTTCCTCCGTCTCACTTGGGTTGTGGGCACAGCTGGGGTCCTGCAGGCGCTGTGTATCGTCTTCATGTGCTGCTGCTGTGTAAGTCAAAGAAGGAATGCAGAACTATACTTATTTACTAGTTTTAGTGGAAGGGGGCAGGGGTTTAGGTACTGCGTGTCCAAAAATAACACACAAGTTGCTTATTAACTCGCCACTAATCTTTTTCCCTTACCCCTTTCTCCCTTAGACTATGCTGACTGCTATCTCAATGAGTGCTATTGCCACTAATGGGGTAGTACCAGGTACGTACGTCTCTCCCAATATGTAATCATATCTCATGTTATGTACCTATAAATAAAATGCATCCATTATTATTCTGTTATTGTAATGTAGGGCAAGTCTTAGAATAAATGGCTTAAATGTAAAGTTTTTTTGTTTTGTTTTTAGAGTAATAGGAGTTTTATTTTAGTTAATACACAAGAGTTGGATGACCTACGTGATATAAAAAAAGATCTGTATTTAGAGAAATAAGTTTTCTCTATGATCGACGACTTTTGAAGCCCAGAACAGATTATTTTGATTTAATAACTTAATTTTTTTTACTTTAACTTTTTTTTTTTTTTGCCTCACTAAGATATTGACTTGGTGTCTTTATTTTTACTTTGAATTATTGCAGTTTAATATTAACCTACAACCTCATTATTTTGTGTAAGTCATTATATTTCTTACCAGGTCTTACTAAATCAAAATAATGACATAGCATTAAAAATTATTCAGACATAGTAGGTCAAAATGTAAGTCAAACATCGATATAATAAACATTGATATCAAAATAATGACTTTATTTATTTGCAAACGTCATTAGCATGATGCTAATATGATTAGCATGTCGCTAACATGATGCTGGTGTGATTAGCCTACTGCTAGCATGACGCTTCGATGATTAGCATGTAGCTTTCATGATGCTGATGTGATTAGCATGTTGCTAGCATGATGCTAAGATGATTAGCATGTTGCTAGCATGATGCTAAGATGATTAGCATGTTGCTAGCATAATGCTAAGATGATTAGCATGTCAGTAACATGATGCTGGTGTGATTAACCTATTGCTAGCATGACGCTACGATGATTAGCATGTCGCTATCATGATGCTGGTGTGATTAGCATGTTGCTAGCATGCCACTAAGATGATTAGCATGTTGCTAGCACAATGCTAACATGATTAGCATGTTGCTAGCATTATGCTAACTATTTTAGCTATAAGGTACCTTCTTGCAGGGTGTGTTCTGACAGCTTGCAAGCCTTTTCAAAGTTGCTAAATTTTATATTTCTACAAAATTCTTATGTAAAATAGATATAAAAAAAATTCTAATTGAAACATTCTTATAAAAAATTGTATAAAAAATAATTTTAGATTTTTACAAAATTCTTGCTCTGCGCTAGAATCCGTCAAAATTGATCTAAATTTTCAGTCTATGGGATTTTTTTGGCCGTTTTTTTTTTTTTTTTTTGCTGATTATTCAGGAAAGGGGTGCTATGACTTTTCTAAGGGGTAGGGGAGAATAATAAAAAAAAATAAAAATAAACCAGTGAGCTAATAATAGTGATGCTTTGCAAGCAATAATATTAATATTATTAATAACTTTGTCAGTGGATTAGAGTAATACAAAGTCAAAATGATTAGGTGTTTTTATAAAATAATGACTAAGCAAGCTAAAAATATATAAATGCAGCATTTGGTCAAAAAAATAAATAATCACAGCGTGCAGCTTAGGGCTTCTGTAGATAGCCCCTTGTTGGCTATCAAATCATAAATTATTTGTTTTACTTACCAGGCAAATGCCCAAATGTTCTGAGCAGTTCTACGCCTCCAACTATCTGCCAAAAAAAAAAGATTTCTTTGTCTGCGTCTCCCAAACACTTCACAGAACTCTGACACATTAACTCCATCCTCACGGTCAGGCAGTCTGGCACCAGGTGTTTTGTAGCCTCTAAATAGTATGTAGTATGAAAACTGGGCATGTAACCGAAAATATCTCGTAGCTCACCTAACGTATACAGTATCTGCCTAACATTTAAACATTCCTTTTTTTAGGACTGCACAGTTTTTTTCTCCACATATTCATATTGTGATTATTTTGGCTCATTTTGCGATTCCAGTACATAAATGACTGACTATGCATATGTTACCTGCTACATTATATTGCCAAAATATTCACTCAGCCATCTAAATCATTGAATTCAGGTGTTCCAATCACTTCCAGGTGTATAAAATCAAGGACCTAGGCATTCAGACTGCTTATACAAACATTTGTAAAAGAATGGATCGCTCTCAGGCGCTCAGTGAATTCCAGCATGGTACTGTGATAGGATGCCACCTATGCTGTAAGTCCTGTCGTGAAATTTCCTCGCTACTAAATATTCCACAGTCAACTGTTAGTGGTATTGTAACAAAGTGGGAGCAATTATGAGCGACAGCAACTCAGCCACGAAGTGGTAGGCCACGTAAAATCACAGCGGATGCTAAGACACATAGTTCACAAAGGTCAGCAGAATCAATAGCTACAGACCTCCAAACTTCATGTGGCCTTCAGATTAGCTCAAGAGCAGTGCTTCATGGAATGGGTTTTCATGGTCGAGCAGCTGCATCCAAGCCTTACTGCACAGTACATCACCAAGTGCAATGCAAAGAATCAGATGCTTGGGTGGTGTAAAGCACGTCACCAGTCACCATTGGACTCTAGAGCACCGGTGACTCTGGAGTGACGAATCACGCTTCTCTGTCTCACAATCTAATAAGACGAGTCTGGGTTTGGTGGTTGCCAGGGGAACGGTGCTTGTCTGACTGAATTGTGCCAAGTGTAAAGTTTGGTGGAGGGGGATATTGTGTGGGGTTGTTTTTCAGGAGTTGGGCTTGGCCCCTTAGTTCCAGTGAAAGGAACTCTTAATGCTCCAGCATACCAAGACATTTTCATGCTCCCAACTTTGTGGGAACAGTTTGGAGATGGTCCTTTTCTGTTCCAACATGACTGCGCACAAAGCAAGGTCCGTAAAGACATGGATGAGCGAGTTTGGCGTGGAGGAACTTGACTGACCTCAACCCGATAGAACACCTTTGGGATGAATTAGAGCGGAGACTGCGAGTCATGCCTTCTCGTCCAACATCAGTGTCTGACCTCACAAATGGGCTTCCAGAAGAGTGGAAGCCTTCATAGAAGAGTTGAAGCTGTTTTAACTGCAACGGGGGCGGGGCCAACATCATATTAAACCCTATGGATTAAGAATTGGATGTTACTCAAGTTCGTATGCATGTGAAAGCAGGCAAGCGAATACTTTTGGCAATATACTGTATAAATTGCAGCCTTTTGCAATTTTTATGTGATTAATCGTGCAGCGCTACTTTTAACCTTTTTCCCTTGGTAGCACATCATGACACGTTTAGAGGATTTAACGTAGACAACTAACATAGATATACTAATTTCCTTTTCTCTGTCTGTCTATGTGTCTCTGTGTCTGTTGTCTTCCTTTAGCTGGGGGTTCATATTTTATGATCTCACGCTCGTTGGGCCCAGAGTTTGGAGGTGCGGTTGGTTTGTGTTTTTACCTCGGCACCACCTTCGCTGGGTCCATGTACATCCTCGGAGCCATCGAGATCTTGCTGGTGCGACTATTTTTTCTATTTTTTTCCCCCCTCACACTGCTCATCATTTCAGAATAACATTCTGAAGACTAGCGATTAGCACTTAACGTAGCACATTCACATTATGACTATGTTGCCGATATTCAGTTCACAGCACAGGATTGTTTAAAATCTCCATTTTTTTAAAGCATGTGTATGAATAGTCATTCCATAGGACTTTTCCTTTTGAGTTCTGATGAATGAATTAGATTTTGTTCAGAATATCAGGAAGGAAATGTAAACCATAATCAAAGATTTAACATTTACTGTGATATGAAACTAATATTGGCACGTGTCTAATAATGAATCATTAATCATTTAATTATATAGTGAACTTTCTATCTCTTACACTTTGTAATTATTAACTATGTTTATACTCGTCACTCTTTCTTGTTCTTCTCTCACAGATGTATATCGCTCCATCAGCTGCCATCTTTTACTCCCATGAGCCAGAGGGTGAAGCAGGAGCTATGCTGAACAACATGCGTGTCTACGGCTCCATTTTCTTGCTGCTGATGTCACTTCTGGTCTTTGTCGGGGTCAAATACGTGAATAAGTTGGCTTCACTGTTTCTGGCCTGCGTCATCATTTCCATCCTCTCCATCTACGTCGGTGCTCTGGTCTCCGCCTTCAGTCCACCTTCCTTCCCGTGAGTCAAATTATGATGATAATTGGTGATGCAATGATGTCTTGTGATATAGAAGTATAATACTGCCACTAAAGTTATAGTTTTGAGTGTTCTGTGTTTTTATAAAAACAGTTAATTTTTGAGTTTGTATCATTTATATTAAAGAATGACATATACGATAAGTGGGCCCAAGCACCTTATGCCATCATATTCTCCCGCACCCCCACACGCACACACACATACAATATACCGGACTTAAACATTTCACTTACACGCTGAAAATATTGTATATAATTGTAAATATTGGTATCTGGTGCACTGCAGTGTTTATTTTCTTGTACAATACACGTGAGCTACTTCAGTGATTGAACCAGAAGTTGAACTGCGGTCCGTTCGAATCTGCGGAAATTCGTAACTCGAATGTTCGTAAGTTGGGGACTTGCTGTATACTTATTAAGAGAATGCACAGTAATTGAAATGCTTTCATTGCGTCCGTAAAGTTCTTTATGTGCTTCTAAATTTTTCAGCTTGGGAGCAATTTGGGAAAGAATTAAGTGTCATTAAATTGCGCCATTTCTATTTATCATGTCTCCCCTCAGAGTGTGTATGCTGGGCAACCGGAGCATCTCTCGACATGAGCTTCACGACGACCTTTGTTCGAAAACGGTTCCGTACGTTAACAAAATAGATGTCAACGCCAGCGTCAACATCAGTGAAAGCTTTAACGGCACAGAAGCTCCTCCTGTTACTCCGTTATGGGTGGAGAAGACAACAGATCTTTGGTCACGTTTTTGTAATTCATCGGCACTGACCGCAGCATGTGACAAGTATTTTACTCACAACAACGTGACAAAAATCGAGGGAATCCCTGGACTCTCAAGACCTGAAGTTATTTCAGGTATTACACACCAACATGGAACTTATTAGACTTTTTATGCTCACATGATACCACAACCTTCTCAAATGTTTGGATATAATTGATGAGAAAAGACGTGATTCAATTTCTATAACAGCCCCACTGACATTAGTTTTGACAGGAGGTTTACTTGTGTCTATGTATGTGTAAAAATATATTTTAGAAGTGTCAAATTATTGGGCTACATCAAGCAAACAGTTAATGAGATTTGAAATTACTGGAACTGGGTTAAAACAGTGGTGAGACCAGCGATGCTTTAGAGTCAGTGGCACTGAAGAAAAGACAGGAGCCAGAGTTGGAGGTGGCAGAGATGAAGATGTTGAGCTTCTCTTTGGTAGTGACAAGGATGGACAGGATCAAGAATGAGTCCATCAAAGGGACAACCCATGTTGGTGTTTTGGAGATTAAGTCAGAGAGGCCAGATTGAAGTGGTTCAGAGGGGAGATTTTGAACATATCGGTAGAAGGATGCCGAGGTTGGAACTGCCAGGCAGGAGGTCTAGAGGGAGACCAAAAAGGAGATTTATGGATGTAGTGAGGGAGGACATGAAGTTAGTTAATGTGAGAGAAGAGGAAGCAGAGGATAGGGTTAGATGGAGGCAGATGATTTGCTGTGGTGACCCCTGATAGGGGATAGCCGAAAGACAAAGAAGAGGAAGGAACTAGGTTAAGAACCAATCGACACATTATCAAAACTTGTAAGGACCATCAATTTTGTGGGAGAAATGTGGTAGGAAAAACATCATGAATGGAGATCACTTAAACACTTAAAAGGCAAAAGCAAAGCTATGTTTAATAGTAAAAGTAAGAGCATTTCCACACCCAATGTGATGAGAACTTACAGGATTGGGACTAAAACAGCTGTGTGGCCATAAGAAAACCACTTGTTATTAAGACTAATCAGAAAAGAAGGCTTCAGTTTGAACATAAAGATTTTTAGTCATTGAGTTATGGAAAAGGGTCATGTGGTCTGATGAGTGATTGATGCATCAGGGTAAGAAGGGAAGCGCATGTAGTGACAGACCCATCATGCATAGTGCAATCTGGAGGCAGTGTTATGATCTGAGGTTGCTTCAGTTGGTCAGGTCCAGGCTCAGCAATGTTATGTGGCAATAAAATGAAGTCAGCTGACGAACTGAATGTACCGAATGACCAAGTTATCACACATCTATTGAGTTTTTCTTTCCTGATGCCATGGGCATATTCCAGGACTCAAATTGTGAAAGAGTGGGGTTTGGGAGCATGAGGAATCATTTTCACACCTGACCTGGCTACTATAATTGTGTGCACTAATCGAAGCTAAAGTTGATTGAATGAAATGCTTAAAGGTGAGGTGAATAACATTGATTATCTTAACAGTACAGTGGCACCTGGAAATGGGTGGGATATACAGTATAAAGCAGCAAGTGAATGTTTTGTCCCTGAAGTTAAGATGTTGGATTTGACCAACTTTGCAATTGGTTCCTCTACAGAAAACCTTTGGAGTTCATACCTGAGTAAAGGAGATCTTCTAGAGCGAGGTTCAGAGCCCACCCCCAGCTCACCCTCCACGTTCTCCAACCATCACCTTCCATACGTCTTCGTGGACATCACCACGTCCTTCACCCTGTTGGTGGGAATCTTCTTCCCGTCCGTGACAGGTGCGCAGGTCTCTTCTCCTCCTCCTCCTTACATTATGTTCACCACATTTGTTCATTCCTCGAAATAGAAATGTATTTCTATTCCTGTCCTTATTCACAGGTATCATGGCAGGCTCAAATCGCTCAGGGGATCTGAAGGACGCCCAGCGCTCCATTCCCATTGGAACTATCCTAGCCATCCTCACCACCTCTCTAGTGTGTATCCTTAAACACGCGCTCTGGCTCACAGCGATAGTTTGAGGCCGAGGTGTTTTTGCATTATTCAAATGTTTTCCTGAGTGAGATTGCCAGATCTGAGCAGTGTGGTGCTGTTTGGGGCCTGTGTGGAGGGAGTGCTTCTCAGAGACAAGTGAGCACGCTTTCTTTCTTTGCCTTTATCATCCGCTCATTTATCCATACATTAACTCACACATCCCATTCACAACTTTAGTTTGTTTCCTCCTTTCCTTCCTATTCTTCATTCTTTCTTGCTTTCTTTCTTACTTTTGTATTTAAAAAATAAATAAATACATTTTCCTTTCTTTATTTCATATTATCTTGCTTCTTTCTTTCTTTTTCTACTTATTTTGGTTCTTTCTTTCATGTTGTTTTTCTTGGTTTTTCTTAATATATTCCTTCTTTTTTTCCTTCATCCTTCTTTTTTATTATTTTGTTTTACCCTCCCTTTTCCCTCTCTTTTCTTTCTTATTTTTTTGATTCTTTATTTTTTTTCCTTCATCTTTCTCTTTTTTCTTATTTTGGTTTACCCTCCGATTTTCTTTCTTACTTTCGTATTTTCTTTCTTTTTCTTCTTATTTTAGTTCTTTCTTTCATATTATTTTCTCTTTGTTTTTCTTATTATATTTTTTCTTTTTTTCCTTCATCCTTCTCTTTTTTTATTTTACTTTACATTTTCTTTTTCTTTCTTTCTTTCGTATAATTTTCATACTTTTTTACATTCGTATTTTCTTTCTTGTTCTACTTATTTTGGTTCTTTCTTTTATATTATTGTCTCTCCTTGTATTTCTTATTATTTTCTTTTTTTCTTTCTTCCTTCATCCTTCTATTTTTTCTTATTTTGTTTTTTTTCTCCTTTTTCTTTTCTTTCATTCTTTTTTACTTTGTATTTTCTTTCTTTTTCTATTTATTTTGGTTCTTTCTTTTGTATTATTTTCTCTATTTGTTTTTCTTATGATTTTCCTTCTTTTTCTTTCTGGATTCATCCTTCTCTTTTTTTTCTTATTTTGGTTTACCCTCCCTTTTAATTTTTTTCTTTCTTTCCTATTTTAGTTCTTCTTTTCCCATAACATTTTTGTCTCATCTATTAATATGTCCTTTCTTCACTTCTTCCATCCCTCCGTGCATCTCAACATTTTTATTTTGTTCTTGTTCTTATAATTATGGTGCATTTCATTTGCTTTTTATTCAACTGCTCCTCTTCTTTATCCATCCATCCATAGTCTTATTTAATTTCTTCATTTAACTTTAATTATTTTTAGCTATTTTCATCTATCCATCCATCCATTTTTTTTTGTCTGTTTCTCTCTTTTCATGTTGTTTTTCCCTGCAGGTTTGGAGATTCTGTCAAAGGGAACTTGGTCGTAGGCACGCTTGCATGGCCTTCCCCCTGGGTCATCGTGATCGGATCTTTCTTCTCGACGTGCGGCGCAGGCCTTCAGTCACTGACCGGCGCCCCGAGATTGCTGCAGGCCATCGCTAAAGATAACATCATCCCCTTCCTCAGAGTAGGTCGAGTGTGTGAATCTTGGATCGTTTTGATCCGCCTGATTTATAGAGATTTTCTTTAATATTAAAAAATGTCACACTTTGGGGTGTACTAACATTTGAATGTGTGAACTGTAATGATTCATCTTTAAGGCATTCTGTTCATCTCGCTGCAGGTTTTTGGTCACGGTAAAGCTAACGGCGAGCCTACCTGGGCCCTGTTGCTGACCGCCTTCATCGCTGAACTGGGCATCCTCATCGCTTCACTGGACCTGGTCGCCCCTATTCTTTCTATGTATGCATGCATATTCGCACATACATAAACACACACAGAACCTGTACACATCTGTACACATTATTCATTCATCATTACACTACACAGCTGCTGACTTCTGAGATCTGATTAATCAGAAGCTGATTGTTAGCAGTAGCGCTAACTATGATTATATAAGTCTCAGGATTATATTAGGACACGTTTCTTCGAAAGCATCATCATTTTTTTAGTAACAGCTACGTCACATTTAATTACAGAAAACCCTGTTGTTATTTAATAAGGTGCAAATTATAAACATTGCCTTCTGTAAGAAGCCGCTTAACATTTATGAAAGAGGACTCCAGTCACTGCTAATGCTTTATGCAGGGGAAGTCGTCCAAACACAGGACTTTGTTCTTTCTCAGGATAGCTGCATTTTTTTTTTTCTTGTTGTTGTTTTTCACTGTGTCCTGTCATGTTTTATTCCTTACTCGTCACAATTTGACCTTTTGTAATGCTGATTTTGCAAAAAAAAAAAAAAAAAAGAATCTGCAATGTACAGTGTATTATGGTGAACATTGAACTCATAATTAACTTTTTTTTTTCTCTCTCTTCGCAGGTTTTTTCTGATGTGTTATCTGTTTGTGAATTTGGCCTGTGCTCTCCAGACTTTGCTGAGGACCCCTAACTGGAGACCTCGTTTCTCCTATTATCACTGGTACACACACACACACACACACACACACCTGCACACATTCTCTCTCCACATGGTGCCTGTTTAATATTTGCTGTTTGAGTTTTTTTGACCTTTTAAAGATGTCTCTCTCTCTCTCTCTCTCTCTCTCTCAGGACACTCTCATTTTTAGGGATGATCATTTGCCTGGCACTAATGTT
>JAOVVA010000034.1:6495940-6510719 GCA_028565275.1 Leiocassis micropogon
CATTTAAGTGTGACAAACATGCAAAAGAATAAGAAATCAGGAAGGGGGCAAATAGTTTTTCACACCACTGTACATAGTTCTAGTGCGTAAGAAAAACAGTGAGGCAAGTAGTTGCAGGCAGACAGTAAAGTTGTTTTTGTTCTGATTTTATTTATTTATCCATTTTTTTTAAAGACCTGTTTTACTGTTATCCACCCTTTTTTGTGGCTTTTTTTAATTTTATTTTTTATTTTCTTTTAGGTATCGATTAAGGCACCGGTACCGTTGTCCATGGCGTAGTATAATACACCAATAAAATTAGTCTGATTCATTTTTGTTGTAATCATTGAAGCTGTAAGCGTGCCCGGTACACTGCAGCACAACATATTCTTCAGTGTTGTTTATCAGAATTTAATAGCGCTGACAGGATTATCCTGAAACATTCAATCAAGATAAATAATTAACTCGTAAAAATTAATAATCATAATGCTGCAACTCCTCCTAAACCTTGAAACTGACGCCTTGAAACTCTTATCATAGGAAAAAGTGTGTCTGTTAAATATTAACCTGTGTACTGTGAATACTTTTGCAGCTCGTCTCATTCCCCTTTTTCGCCCCTTGCATTTTTTTTGTTGTTGCTTTGATTTCGTCTTGAGAAATATGGTTGACTTGTATTTCCTTAAAAAATGCTGGATGAATAATATGTGTTTCATTTGTAATACAGAAAAGACCAGGTTATAACCGTGTATTCATTTTCTCTGCTCTCTCTCTCTCAATCTTAGACACTGAAGCACCTGATGGAGAAAGAGCGGGTGAAGGGCTTCGTGCAGTGCATCGTGGCCCAAAAGGCCCGAGAAGGCATAAGTCACATGATCCAATCAAGCGGGCTGGGCGGTATGCAGCCGAACACCGTGGTGATGGGTTGGCCACACGCATGGAGACAGAGCGAAGACCCGCAAAGCTGGAAGACCTTCATCAGTGAGTGAAGAGAGAGATTTTTGTTGAGACTTTTGTTTCTAGATTAAGACTAAGTAATTGAAAATCTAGATTGTAACATGCGAGCATGTTTTAAACAGATCGTGTTAAAGTGGTAGCTCTTTAAGATTTATATGAACTAGAGCTAGCCGAATTGTTTTCAATAATTGTACCTCTGTGACAAGCATACTTATTTTGTTGTTGTTGATCGCCTTTCAACAAGTTATTACTTATAAGAATGCAGACAAGAAATATACTACTCCAATCATTCACCAGTAATGAACGGCTCTATATATGTGAGGAGGTTTTTCATAAATCAACTTCAATTTCTGTGCATGAGCAAAAATTTCAATTCATAGACAGAACATGTCTCTCATGTCTCTCCCTGTACGCCTCCTTAAAATGTACCCGAATGTTATCTCAGCTGTGTTTTCAATGTAATTCAGAAACAGGAACATTATTGCGTTTATTTTGGGATTGTAAGAAAATGTATGTGTTCAGAAAATACTGGATAGAAAACTCACTTTGTCTGTAAAGTGAGTCTGTATACTTCTAACTGTATACCTGTGAAATTGTAAAACATCTTCCTTCCTTTAAAGTGTTTACTAAATTTCATTACTTATCTGGCCAAAAAAATGTATACTTATCTTAAGGTCATCATCTCATGTACCTTGTAAGACCCCCTTAGTGGGATCTACTCGAACAATCACTACCCTGGTCCTGATCTTCTTATTTTTTTCTTCTTTCACTGGACTGTTTTGCCTTTACCTTTTCCATGATCACTCTTTATTATTAACAGGATATTGTTCGTGTTTAAATGTTTGCTGTGGGTGACAAGTAGTAATGGTTGTTCATGACTCGTTCTTTTTGAACGAGTCTTTAACGTGACTCTGAAGAACGAGTCGTCTCAGAGAGTGATTCGTTAGTTTTTTTCATTGCAAAACCTCCGTAGGTTATGTACAGGAAACAGAAATGAGTGGTTACCTTTGAGTCTTCTAGTCCGAATCGTTCGTTCTTTTGTCACGTGACTCCCGTAGACTCTATGCAGTGCAGTAGATTCAAAAGAACAAATAACTCAGACTAGAAGATATGAGAGGTGAGCTGCTCATTCTGTGTATTATAATGTGTCCTTGGCTGCATTGTAATATTTTCATTACTGGAACTAGAGCCAAAATGTGTGTATGTAGACGTGTTGGGGTCTGATTCTTAAAAATGTAACATTTTATTTTATTTCTGATCAAAAAGACGTAATGAATCAAAAAAAGATTCGTTCATTTTGATGAACGAGATTCAAAGAACCGAGTCACTAAAATGATCCAAACTTTCCATCATTAGTGTCAATTGTATACCGATTTGGCTCTGCTTTTTTGTTGTTGTTAAAAATCTATAAAAATATACACACATAAAAAAGAAATATACTACTTTAGTTAGCTATTATGAGTATTAACTCATTAACCACACGCTACTTAAAGTTTACAGTCTATCAGGCTGCTGGTTAAATACACCAGCCATCATTGACGAATATTGTGAAACAACACTGCCCCCTATCTGAAGGTGCGGTTAGATCATTTTTCAAAGTCTATCTGATTTTGCAGACACGGTGCGCTTGACGACGGCGGCCCACCTCGCCCTACTGGTGCCCAAGAACATCTCCCTGTTTCCCACGAACAGCGAGCCGTGTATAGACGGTTACATCGACGTGTGGTGGATCGTACATGACGGAGGCATGCTCATGCTCCTGCCCTTCCTGCTGCGCCAACACAAGGTGTAGCGTAGTTTAGTGAACAGTATTAGTTTATTTGTAAATTATGTATTTTTAAAGTGTATTAATAGTTTGAATGTGTGTGTGTGTGTGTGTGTGTGTGTTAGGTTTGGCGTAAATGCGGGATGCGCATCTTCACCGTGGCTCAGATGGAGGATAACTCCATTCAGATGAAGAAGGACCTGGCCACATTCCTTTACCACCTGCGCATAGAGGCTGAAGTCGAGGTCGTAGAGATGGTACGAGACGTCATTTATTCTTTAATATCAGTATAAACTCTATGTAATATCAGGAATATTGAATTAAAAAATTAAGAAGGTCTAGAATATTCCTCAAACCGAAGACAGAATTTCATGTTCATTTAAGGATTCAGATCTCTATATAGACAGTTATTGTAAGTCTATATACAGTAACTTAGTACGCCCCTGACAAAAGTAAGTACGCCCTCACATTTCAGCAACCGCTTTATTGTATGTTCTCAAGGGATAATGAAAATACTCAACATGCAAGACCATGTTGTCTAAATGGAAATAAGTACACCCTAAGTGTCAATATTTTACACAACCTTAATCCTTCTCTGCCTGAGCTGCACATGCTGTTTCTGGGATCCTCTTTTTCTTCTTCTCCATAATGATGTCACGGAGCTGCTGGATGTCAGACACACGGCGCTTCGCCACCTTCCGCTTCAGGACGTCCTGCAGGTGCTCGGTAGAGTTCAGGTCTGGAGACGTACTCAGCCACATGAACATGATGAATAGGACGACGTGACTTTGCACGGTTGAAGGTGTACAGCTGTCACTTAGGGTGTACTCACTTTCATCGCCACCCATTTTGACAATAATGGCTGTATGTTGAGTTATTTTCAGCTGTTATATGAGCTGCACGTTGATTACTCTAAAATATATCCAAGTTTTATTTCTATAGTATTGTCCTTTGAGAAGGTATACGAAAATGTTTGCTGAAATTAGAGGGGTGTACTTACTTAGGGTTTTGGTATTTTGCACGCCCTTACTTCAGACCGCTGCGGCCAGATTGAGGTGGTTCAGAGGAGAGATGGCGAATATATCGGTAGAAGGATGCCGAGGTTGGAACTGCCAGGCAGGAGGTCTAGAGGAAGACCAAAGAGGAGATTTATGATGTAGTGAGGGAGGACATGAAGTTAGTTGATGTGAGAGAAGAGGATGCAGAGGATAGGGTTAGATGGAGGCAGATGATTCGCTGTGGCGACCCCTGATAGGGAACAGCCGAAAGACAAAGAAGAAGTAGTAGTCTAGCAAAATCTTCATCTTTCTCTCTCTCTCTCTATCTCTCTCTCTCTTTCTCTCTTTCTTTCTCAGCATGACAGTGACATCAGTGCGTACACGTATGAGAGAACTCTGATGATGGAACAGCGATCTCAAATGCTCCGCCAGATGCGTCTCTCCAAATCGGACCGAGACAGAGAGGTACCGCGTGTCTGTGCATACACGTGCATGTGTGTGTGTCTTGTATTATACTGAACCTTGCAACACTGTTTACAAATTGATGTAGACATTGTGACAGAGACTGTGTTTATCTTGCAGTTTTTGAGACTCAGTGTGTGCATGCATGTTTTGAAATTTTGAGTTGATTCGATTTTCTCTCGCTCTGTGTGTGTGTGTGTGTGTGTGTGTGTGTGTGTGTGTGTGTGTAGGCACAGCTGGTTAAGGACAAGAACTCTATGCTGCGCTTGACCAGCATCGGCTCCGATGACGACGACGAAACCGATGGACCTGGTGGGACAGACAGAGGGGGCGGAGCCTCTGAATTCCGGCGTGTCCACATGACCTGGACTAAAGACAAAGCCCTGGAGCTGCGTGCACAAGCACATATTCCCTCCGGCTGCAGCACACCCGAGGGATTCAGAGACATGCTCAGTATTCGGCCGTAAGTTTCACACAAACGTTTGACAATCAATCAGATCATTCACACACTTGGAAAATACACACATCTGTTTGTCCTACATACTGGTACATCTAACCAAGCATTCCCTCGTACTAAATATATATCAGTCATACATGCGTCCATCTTTCAAAATCAAATATTCCAAATCAAATCAAAAGTTTATTTACAGTGCTGTGAATTTTTATATTTTTCACACTTAAATGATTGAGATCATCAGACAAAGTTTTTAACTGTACAAAGATGCAGTTTTTAAATGATGATTTCATTTGTTAAGGGGAAAAAGGTTGTCCAAACCTACCTGGCCTGATCTATGTGGAAAAAGTTATATCGATGATAGTGTGATGGAAATCCTTAAGGAGAATGTTCAGCCTCAGTTCGTGACCTCTGGTTCAAGCGCACTTGGGTTATGTAGCAGGACAACGATCCAAAACACACCATCAAGTTCACCGCTGATTGGCTGAAAATATTGAGGGGAAAAAAAATGAAGGTTTAGGAGAATCCGATTGAGATGATCTCAGGCTTAGTTCACACTACAGGCTAAAGTGGCCCAAATCCGATTCTTTTTCACAGTTAAAGCTCGATCACCTTTGCTCTTGTACTTAATCCTCATTACATAAAAAATAAAAAAAGCTCATTGGAGGATCTACTTAATAAAGAAGTGATAATAATAATAATAACGACAGTAATGATCTGTTGCATGTGTCTGATTTTATGTGAATGAGTAATATCGCTCCCGCAGGGATCATTCCAACGTGCGACGCATGCACACGGCGGTCAAACTCAACGAGGTCATCGTAAATAAATCCCACGATGCCAGGCTTGTTCTCCTCAACATGCCAGGACCTCCCAGGAACTCGGAAGGGGATGAAAACTGTATCCTTTCCCACTCACACACCTGCACATGCTGTTTTCTGTCATCAATATCCCAAACGACCTTCTTCAGCAGACTGTGCATTCCATCCCCTTCAGCAGACATGTGCATTCCATCCCCTGCTGTTTGAGGAAACTGGATGACGCCAACTATGTAATAAACTACATATACAATTTTTAATACCTTAGTTACTTTTCACCCACCCTGTATTTCACAATGAAAACTCCTTTGTGATTCCTCATGCATGTTGTTTTAGTCAAGACCTTTATAATTATTCTACTATCATCACTTAGCGAAGTTTGGCCCATAATCTGTTAACTACTAATACCCCTAATCTCACCTACGCGGTTTCGCGCGGTGGCCGTAAGTACGGTTCTTCATGATTCACTGCGAGTTTTGGTGCTGTGATTAGATTTCCATCTTTCCGCGCATCGGTCCTCACATAGTAAAACCGCATAGATGAGATAAGGGGTATAACAGCGGGAATAACAGAGGGGGGTGGGTTATCGGGGTGGGGCTTGTAGGACGACTTTCACACACATACACACTATGGGATTGGGATTGACTGCTGTCTGGCTGACCGATTACATAAATTGTCGGAATAACGGATTACATTTTTGAAAAAATAACTAAATAACTGATACTTAAATGGAGGACCTAACGCGTTAGATTACTCGTTACATCAAAAAAGTAATCCAAGTACTCTAAATACACCCAACACTGTCTCCTGCTACACTAATACACTTATCCCAGCATTTCAATAGTACTTGGATACCATCAACGTAAAAAGTTTCTTCAGTACTCCAGAGCCATGATCAGACTGTTTACTTTTATGTCATCGTCACTGCTGAAACTCTGGCCTTCCAGGAACTTCTTCAATGGCGTTTTTCTTTCATGTAAAAAAAACAACAACAGGTTTGGCCAACAACAGTGTTCAGGACAATGCATGACCTCAACGCAATACTTGGACATTACAGGAACTCGGCTGGGAGTTATCGCCACATCCCTCACACATTTCCACATGTTTGGGCCATTGAAAGAGTTCCTGGGAGGCCAGTGTTTCAGACATGAAGCAGGCAAGTCTGATCATGGCTCTGGTTTACTGAGAAAACTTTCTACCTGGATGGTATCCAAGCACGAGTGAAACACTGGGATAAGTGTAGCAGAGAAATATATAGATAAAAATATAAATTATATAGAGAAATAAAGGGAATTGTGTTTTTTAGAATTGTTTTCTTTTTATAAAATTAAAAATATTAGAAATGTATTTACCGTCACCTTCCGAATTTTGTACCTGGATTTTATACCTACCGTATTAAATAATTTACTGTGATGATGAATTATCCTTGACTGAAAAACGCAGATATGGAATTCCTGGAGGTTCTGACCGAAGGCCTGGAGCGCGTCCTGTTGGTCCGGGGTGGAGGAAGTGAGGTCATCACCATTTATTCCTGATTTGCCAATAACACTCATTCAGCTGATGATTTAATTAAAGCAGAGCGCCGTGTGGATGATGCATCACTGGCTGTGTCACAAACATGCCTTGCCTCCTCCATCAAGCCACACACACACACACACACACACACCGTCCACATCAGCCTGTGTTCGCCAGCACCAGCTCCTCAGCACTTGTCGCCATTACCGTGTGAACGACACGATGGATATAAGTGTGTGTAGAAGCGCTATGCGTCAAAACCAACTGATGAGAAAAAAAAAAAACAACAGACACACACATTACACGTATTACACAGTGGGACAGCGAGTGTGGACTCAGGGGTTGACGGACCTTGAATGTGTGATATGTATGGTATTGTTTGGGCCGCTGTTTTGTTCCAGATCGAACATTGATTGCTAAGCGATTGTTAAAGTCTGTGTTCAGCTACTGTATGTGTTTTCATTTGTTGAGCAATGAACGTGGAAGGGCCGAGAATTCAGAATGAAGGGCAACATTTTTTGCTAGCAATATGACGCAGGCATTGCTGCACATTTTGTCAATGTTTCAGCATGCTATTTCAGTGTTGTTTATTAATGTGCTTGCATGTTAGTGTGTACGAGTGAGAAAGAGAGAAAGATCCATTTAAGTCCTTTAAGTTGTTTGTTTGTTTGAGCAACTGCAATGTGCTTTCGGCCTTTCCACTGAAATCCCTGCACACTCTAATAATGATTGTATTTGTGGTCCTTGCTCATTTTTTTAATGTGTTTTAAGACAAAAAAAATGTTCTCCTCAGAATGCCTGTAGAATTTTTTTTTAATGGGCAGAGATAGCAATGTTTTCATGTTTTGTTTTCTCTGTGCTTTACACATCTTTCTTTGTCATTTTAAAGCAAAGACCAATTTTTATGTTATGCCTTTGTTGTTGCTTTTGTTTTTCTGTTTTTTTTTTTTTACATTAATATTTCAAAATCAACAGTGAAAGTTGATAAGTGGGAAATAAACTGATTTTAGAAGGAAATTGATATTGATTGATGTTGGTGTGTTTAATTATATTATCCTTACAGATCCACTTTGTATTCGTACTCCAGCTGATGAATGTTTATTAACAATTGTGTTATTTATAATTTATTTATTATGAATTCATAATTCATAATTTGATCTATTTTCTAAATATTATTTGTACTTTATACAATTTTATATTTTAACTAATATTTAGAAAATTTATATCAGAAGGAATAACATTTAAAATGTATATAAGAATATTTCTTTAAAAAGTTTTATAAAAATTATGCCAGTAAGCCAGTCAGAGTAAAGCAAATAATATAAGCTAATTAAATATTTTTTTAGTAAAAAAAATAAATTGGCTGTTTTCAATGTATTAAGGCTCTGAAAAACAATCAGAAGGTCAATAGCTCAAGCCCCAGCTCCACCAGGTTGCCACTGTTGGGCCCTTAAGCAAGGCCCTTAACCCTGTTTGCTCCATGGGTATAGTATCTTGGCTGACCCTGAAAAGAGTTTCACTGTGCCGTAATTTGGATGTAATAAATAAAGGCTTAACTTAAATAAATCAAACATTTTGATACTTTTACATTCAAAAATTTTATAGAATTTTTAATATGTAAAATATCCAAATACTATAGTCTGAATAAAAAATATATATCTCAATAAATGTAACTTTAATTTGTCTAGCTTGGTAAAAATGGTCTTGCTCTCAAATTAAACTTATTACCTATACATTATTACCTCACTGTAGGATTCTACACTGTTTATAGATCTACACATAATGTACAGTATATCGAAAACCACCCAACACATCACTAAACTTAACACTGTCATCTCTCAATTTGGTTACACAGTTTTAACATGGCACCATGCTTCTTTATTAAATTACTTGTTGCAGACGAAAGCTTGTAAAGCATTCAGACTTGGAGGGAGCATTTGTTAAGGGAAAAAAAGTCAAAAAAATTCTAAATCTGAACTCAAAATCTCCGGATGCTGGAAAAAGGCGTCACACTATGATGTCACTCAATATGATGTCCTCCAGAATGTTATTAGCCACTTTTTGACATGTTTAAGACCGCCATGGCTGAACTGTTTGACATATCAAACTGATAAACCTCTTACAATTTTGCATCCTTAATGTCTTGAGATCTTATCGGTGGCAATTGTATATATCCCTTCCCTCCATCCATCCGTCTAAAAACCTCTGTAGTCCAAACAGGGACCGTGAAGACCAATGGAGACCAGTGTATTCATTTCCATTTTTACAACCATGTTAGAACCTCTGGTCAACTTTGACACATGAATACACCAGCAATTTGGGAACGCTAATTAACCTAATCTCCATGTCTTTGGACTGTGGAAGGAAACACGGGGAGAACATGCAAACTCAATGTACACAGACCCCGAGGTGGGAATCAAACCCAGCGGTACAAGGCTAGGGACAAGGTGCTAACCACTAAGCCACCATGCCGCCATAAATCCCCTAGTAGGAGTGTACTTGCAAGTGTGTCTGAGCTCACTCACTCTCACTCACTCATCTTCTATACCGCTTTATCCTGTATTCAGGTTGCGGGGTTGCTTTATCCTGTAGCCCTATCCCAGGAGGCTTAGGGCACGAGGCAGGGTACATCCTGGACAGGGTGCCAATCCATCGCAGGACACACACACACACACACACTACGGGCAATTTGGGAAAGCCAATTAACCTAACCTGCATTAGGTTTTGGACCGTGGGAGGAAACTGGAGTACCCGGAGGAAACCCACCAATCACGGAGAGAACATGCAAACTCCATGCACACAGAGACGGGAATCGAGCCTGGCCGGGAATCAAACCCGGACCCTGGAGGTGCAAGGCGACAGTGCTAACCACTACACCAGCAGATTCCTCCCTGTGTGCTGATTTTTATGATATTTTGACCATGTTATGTTGTTGTTGGTCTTTCGGCTGCTCAGCATGTTACGACCTCCAAAAAAACCTGGATTCTGGCTGATGTCATAGTTAGTGATGTCATAGGGCTGATGTCATAGTTATTGAAGGGCCCTCTTGTTCTTCTAAGGATTATTATTATTTTCAGAATCCGGTCATAGGGTTGATGTCATAGTGCTTGGGGAACTAATCACACACTATGACATCATAGGGCTTATGTTATAGTTCTGGGGCATTTTTCACACAATATGACGTCATAGTGCTTGGGTCCCAATAATGCTGTCGCACCAAACAAAATTTTGTAAAATTATAGTTGTTAAAAAAATTAAGTGGTTCATCATTGCAGACATGCACATGGCTTTTAACCTGAAGTAATAATATCACTCATTAAAGCTGCATTTTATTTTTCTTTAACTATTTCTACAAACCATTTTCCCGACGGGTACTTGTATAAAGCTTTAATTAATTGTATTGGGAGGTTGCGAATTGGAAAATTCCGAGTTACCGGTTGGCATAAAAAAACATCACGGCGCGGCGTTCGCCACGTCACATCCGCTTTTAACCCGGAAGCCGGTTGCCATGTTGTGTGTGTATTTTATAAGCTTGTGAGAGGCGCTTTGCTCGGAGTTTGAAGGCAGAAACCGTGTCGATTTCAGGGCGAGTATGGAGGTAAGAAGAGAAGTCAAGAGTTACTCAATGTCAATAGCTCATCTTTCTGGTCCCTTGTCCTCCCATGACGTGTTAATTCACACTTTTGCGCCTCTACATCTCTATTAAACAAGGAGTTTTAAAAGAAAATAAAGCCACCAACAAGCCCATCAACTTACTTCCTTGTTCTGAGATAGCTTCCTAGCAGCTAGTCACAAACGAGAGCTAGCTAGCTCTCATCTTTATTTTACTGAAAACTAACTTACTTCCCTTTAAGGTTTAACTACGTACATCACTCCTGTTCAAGCTAGTACATCTGAGTTAACTTAAAAACTTAGTCACTTAGAAATAAAACTACTTCACCATCACAACTCACACTTTTCTGGATCTTTTCTTAGATTTGTATGGAAAGCTTTCCAGCCCTTTGTGTATTGTTTCCTAAAAGCATTCTCAATGAAGGAGGGATCACCTGGGGTGTGTTTGAGACATCTCTGTGGTGGAAATGTCAGGAGGGTTGTTTGGATGTTTGTGTTAAAAAAAAAAAGATGAGTTTGTTTTAAATGCTTGATCTGATCCGTATATACAGGTTAAAGTTTTAGTGTTAAAACTAAACTTAGAGGGTAAAGACATTTTAAACCAAGATCCAGGGTTGAAACCATGACTCTTCTTTGCTTTTGATTCAACCATGATACAAGTCTTTTCTAAACCAGAACTTTAAAGTGTGTATTTATGTTTAAATATTTGATTAACTGGACAAAACTTGCAATATTACTCTAAATGAAAAATATCCATCCATGAGTGTCTGAGTGATCCTAAAAGGAATCAACTCTCTCAGTCTACACTCTTTTAGAATGGAGAGTCGACTCTTAAGTTCTGCACTCAAATGATTGGGAGTCGATTCTTAAGATAAAGAGTCGAATGAACAGATGATACAGAGAGTGTAAATGACTCCAGTTTCACTGTGCTTGCATTTTGTTAAAATCTGAATTGTGTCATCGTTTGCTATTTATTCCTTTACAATGGTTTAAAAGGGTTTGTACTATTTGGTGAAGTCGTTGGGCAGGGGTGGATCAGTCTTTTTAGGCTTTGATTTATTGATCGAAAGGTCAGTGGTTCAAGCCCCATCTCCACCAAGTTGCTGCTTTTTTGTATCTTTCTATTAATCTAACATAATTGCTAAACCGTAAAATAAGATTTTGCTAAATTTAAAAAAAGATACAGTAGATGAACACGGTTTTCCCATTAGAGGAAGTCTTTTTTTTAACAAGGCAGTGGTGTTTTTGGGGAACAACTGAGGTGAACATCGGATATAACGCGTACATGCTTGATTTGCTACCCTTTCATACTAATACACACATAGAAGTGTGTACTTTAATATTGGACTAATTAAATTACAAATTTGTCACATATACAGTCAGATATCCCATTAAATACTTATACAGCTGATTTAAATAGAAAGATTCCTTTGCAAGAAGTAAATTGCACTAGACAGTACAATTAAAATATTTTTTATATTAACCTAAAAAATGAAAACCAATTAGAAAATTGCAGCCTGTACAGAAAGAAATGAATAGGATATATTTATAATACAATTTATGTATAATACATTCTAATATATAATACAATTTGTTACAATACTTTGTTTGGTTTTGAAATCTGAAATGAATCGTTTGCCAAGACTCTTAATCGGAGTCGATTCCCCGAATCTCCATGAGTCACTTAAGGATTTTAGAAGCTGTACCGGTATTGTGTTCCGTTAGGCCCGGACTGTTCCACTGCTCGATAAGAGGGGGGTGTGGTATCGTTAAAAACGGGATTCCTGTTGTGTCTTTGTGTTTACCGCTGTATGACATTTATAATCAGACGTAACCGTATGTAATATATGATTTTCCATCAAAGTTAATGTATAATGATTTATTAAAGACGCGTGAGGTATTCGAAACTTCGGTACACCCCTGTCCATTGTGAAGGCGGAATCCGTGTCTCGAGCTCGATTGAGAAGCCTGTGTGGTGGCGCACGTAGCGCAACGGGAGGAAAAGACGGTTGAACGGTTTTAGGAATTTAAATCGAATTAAATCAACGTCGGTTCATTTTTAAGTATCGGGATTACACGTGCTGGTGGATTTGATACCGGACGCAGTGCGAGATGGGGTGGAATCTTGCGGTAACCGGTGTGTTTCGGTTTCCTCCATGTGGCTGTCATTCAAATAGAATCCACGTTAGCACCGAGCTAACCTGCTAGCCTGCACGCGTTCGCCCTTTTAGTCGATTTTTCCGATTGAAGGTTTTTAGATATTGTATTCCCGTAAATCCATGACACACGGAGAGTGTGTGTGTGTGTGTGTGCACCGCAAGTGTGTGAATGCGTGAGTCATGCGGGACAGCGCAGTGTGTGAGGAGCCAGTGTAAGAGGATTTAACCCGGGTTATTTCTGGCACTGGAGGGAACCCTCGGCTCACTGGATCCGTCCCAGCCCACTTGGACACTAGCGAGGGTTTCTGCGACTCGGTCGGCGTCACATTGCGGTTCAGATTTCTCTCCTTCCTTTTATGCGCATGCGCACACCTGTCCTAAAATGGATCTGAATTTTTACTCGGATCTGACGGATGGTACCGGACAGCCAGGAGACTCCGAGTTCCTGGACGCTCAAGCCTTTAACGGATTTGATACAGTGCAAAAGGTGATTAATGTAATTCCTTAAGGGGTTAAACAAACCGAACTAATTGTGTGTGTGTGTGTGTGTGTGTGTGTGTGTGTGTGTGTGTTCGTTCCATTTCTTTTGTTGAAGGAGGATTTGATTGTCTTTTCTGGTCCACTTCAGTTCTCTTTATGTTCACACTATGGTTAATCTCGAGTTCTCGCACCTTTTCCAATGATGATTTTTTTAAAAGCTAAGGGATGCACATACTTTTAAACAAAGGGGGTTTATCTTGAAACAATGAGGGTCCCACAATAACTAAATGAGTGGATGTTACAGAAGATTACTCCACATCTCCTTATGATTCGTCTTTCTGGTGTGTGTTAACGGAAAGGCTTCAGACTTCAAACTGTGTATTTGGGTTTTTGGGTATGTCAGATGGAATAAAAGTTATCATTACTTTTATGATGGGTAAATGTTTACCACCACCAGAATATGGGAATGAAGTTGCAAAAATGTAACTCACAAAATTAGCATATAATTATTATTAATATATGCATAGAAACGCGTGATTGATTGTATTTGTGCTGTCTTTGCCTTTGTGACCCGGTTTCTAATTTTTATCGCTCAGTCGTTTTTGGGAAAGTTGTTTAATAAAATGTACTAAAGTCAATAAAGTAAATTCAGTTCACTATATTGCATAATTTGTGCTGAAGAAAATGACTATACTGCACTCGTCACTCTATACTGCACAATCCTGAACTCTATATATGTTTATTTAAGAAAAAACAGCTAAATAAATAATGGCTAACATGCTGGCAGTGAGTTGTAGAGACAGTAAAAGCTGTCTATATAGCACATATACTGTATTTTGAGGAATATATACACACATTGGAATCTCAACATACAAATTTCATCCCTTATAAATTTCCGCCTTAAGAATTTTAAATTTTCCACAAAATTTGCCTCAGCATACATACGACTGAATGAACCAAACAGCAGCTAAATTGCGCATGCGCCTGGGAGCCGTTTAAAACTTGTTTACGTCAATGGAAAGCCAAGCGAAGCGAGTTTACTAATCTCACAGTTTAGATTTTAGTAATTAGTAATTTAGTAAATAGTTATAACATTTCCAGCACTCACTGCTTGCGATTACTTAATACCATGCTGAAATATTTCTGATGTGAATAGTAGGGTCAACAGACAATTATTTTTATGATCAAGTAATCTGTCAATTATTGGAACGATTAATCGGATTACAAATGTCACAATTATTCAACAGCTCTTATTTCGCTGTCAGCTTTCATATCGAGTTTGAGGTTATTTTATGCATGTGGTAACTGACAAGCAAGATCATAAAGATGAGTACGTCATTAAAAATGTTTTAATGAGCTTTCCCGATAAAATAAACTCTAAAACAGAGAAAAAGCAAAGTAGCACCAATAAAATATATAACTGTAAAGTAAAGCTGAAAGTTGAAATGTTAAAAAAACTAAGATTAAGTGTGTGGTGAAGGGCCGGAGAGTGAGGTAAATAGGAAATGGACACACACCTGAGGAGAAATAGAGCTAATTAGCACACGCCTGTGTGTGTTACTGTGAGCTGAAAAAAGTCTAGA